>CM023453.1:186292222-186512222 GCA_013339765.2 Haemaphysalis longicornis
AGAACATCTACTCACACAACTTGAGCAAGGAAAGCTTGTTTTAGGAATCTTCATCGGACTTGTCAAAGGCATTCGACCACATTAGTCACAATCTGTTACTTGAAAGCTCGCGCGGTATGGTATACGGGGAAAGGCCGGATCACTGGTGCGATCTTATCTTGAACACCGAAGCCAAATAGTTACTGTGGGAAGGTTCTTCCTCTGATCTTTTGCCAGTTCTAGCAGGAGTACCCAGGGCAGCATTTTAGGACCTTTTTTATTTAATATGTTTGTGCATGACATAGTCAGTATCGGGCCGCATGCTAAATTCGTCATTTCGCAGACGACACCATTATATTCTTAAATGGTAGCGTAGCCGATGATTAATTGATGATGCAAACCTAATGTTACTTAAACTAGATGCATGGACGCAAAAAAATTGTCTGAAAATAAACATTGCAAAGACTAAAGCTGTACTTTTCCGGGCCAGAAATAAAACCGTAATAATCAACAACACAATATCTTTAAGATCAACCGCTGTGGAAATTGTACCAAGAATTAAGACTTTGGGGGTTAATTTTTCACGAAAACCTTTCATGGGATAGTCACGTAACTTCCCTAATCGTGAAGTTATCGCAGGTAGTTGGCTTACTGTACCGCCACCAGCACATATTACCACGTAACATTATGTTGTTAGTATATAATACTTTATTTTTATCCAGAATTAATTATTGCCACTTAGAATGGGCATCAACTACGCAAACGAATCTACAGAGGTATACACAGATTACAAAAAAAGTTTATAGAGTTCTCGAAACCTTCCTACGCGTTCACCTAAGCAACATTTATTCCGAATATAATATAATGCTTATTGCAAAAACGTTCGATTACCTACTGTGTAAAGCTGTAAAGCAGGCTACGCTTAACAACTCCCCCTTTTTTTTCTAAATTAGCAAAACTTCAAGAGAGCACTAAAACATACCGAACAAGGCATGTTGAAACCGTTCTGTGTCAAAACGTACAAAACCACATATGACCTGCAAACCCTCCAAATAAACTTCCAAGACTATTAAATGAACTAATCGCCAGGACATTAGACTCCCCGAAACGACTTTCCGAGAACTACGAGAATATTTTAAAAAATGTTGAATGTGCTGATTGTTTGTTGCGCATCGGTACACACGATGTCAAAAAAGACTACTCTTTCCTCTACCGAGTGCCTCGTATTGATGTCCCTACAAAAATTGTATTCTTTCTATTTTAATTTTTTTTCTTTTTCTCCAGTGTATATCCCTGCCTTTGACTGTGTTATTCTTTGTATAATAAATGATATTATATTCTTTGTATGATACATGATATTATATTTCGTTGTTATTCTTTGTATAATACATGATAGCATGTGCAGTTTGTGTAATGCCGAAGTACGTGTAGTACCACAGTACGGCTTCTGAGAATTTACTGTGTTGGCAGTTAATTTTTGGTCCATTTTCCTTCTTTTTTTCTCTCTCTCTCTTTTGCTCTTCTTTCCTTTTAAATATACAAGTTGTATTTAATGTTGCCGTTACGCTGCCCCGTGCTTGGGGGCTTGCGGCTCTGTCAAGCTGTCGATTTTTGACAGCTTTTACTGCTCGCTCCCAGCGTCATGTACGTTGTGCAAGATGCGAATAAAGACAAACAAACAAACAAACGCAGCTGTATTTTCCATCCGCACAGCGACTAATAAATCCAGCGCTTAGCGAACCAACGACAAATATTCGCTCCCGGCGCACCGCGCCCAGCGTGTCACAAAGGTTGCTCGCGCCGGCATAGCTCGCGCCAGAACTTCACGTACATTTTCTCTATTTCGAGCGGTATTTCCGCGTTGCGTGCACTGCGGCACGCAGCAATGCTCCAGCATTGTAGTCCACCATCAAGAGCGGCCAATGCCCGCCTTCTATGTTTGGGCGGCTTGCTACTTGGTTTCGGTTTCAAACGACCGTACCAAAATGGCGGACCTAGTTACCGGAGTCGACGTGAGATGGCGGGGCAAATTTTGCATAGGGTCTATCACTACTTAAACCGGATAACCCAACAAACGCGTTATCCGGTTTTGTAGGTTTCGAAAGACTGCGGCCTTAAAAGCCCGTTATCCGCGCCTTTCTAGCAGCTGATAATCAGCCGTCAGCCAATAGAGTGGAATCACTCTATTGGCTGTGAGATGTTTCAGTGGCGCACCCTGGCTCTGACGTCGACTCGCTCCGCTGTCGTCAGCTACATTCGCGCCGCTGCTACACTCGCGCCGCGGTCGTCCGCTTGTGACTGGCAGCAGTGCGTGGGCTAGAAATCGCCCGCTTTGAGGCTTTAGTGCTTTAAAAAGTGTATTTACAGCCACTTCTGACAGCTCTGAATAATTTCAAGCTTTATCCTGTACGAGTTTACAGCACACGAGGAGAGAGAGAACGACTTTCTTAGAGAATCGCTCAGACGATCGCGTGTACCTCGTCCTATCTAGCATTTTTGCGAGTTTGAGTGCTTACAGCTCCTCGATAAGTAATAAAAATGCGTAGGCTTCCCTAAACTATTCTGTGATGCTCTTATGAAGACTCAACAGTGTAATGCTACGCACAAGCAGCAGGTCGCACAGCAGGAAATAAAACGGTTGTCTTCTATTTCTTTCGTTGTTGTTGACTTCCATTAGATGAATGTTTTTTTTTTTTCTGTACCCAACGCAGTAATTTTTCTGCACCGTCCCAAACATGCTAGGAGGTTTGGGGGTGTTTGCGAGGTTCACGAAGTGCGTGTGGATATTTTTTTCGGGCTGTAGTCATATGGTACCTTCTTGAGAAATGGGCTTTCCTTATGGCTGCGTACAAAAGTACATAATAACAGTGTGCGTTTTTTATTCACATGCAATTGCAATGAGAAGGTTTCTGCTATATACGCCATCACGAAACGACACGACAACGTTATCCGCAGTACTCAAAGGCGGCTTTTGTGTGCCAAATTTCTATCGTAACCATCGTTATTGTAACAAACTGCATGAATCTCAGCCCGAACAGTTATGGCATGATTAAGGTGGTGAAGGTTGATGCTAACGAATTCATTAAATAGTATACATGCCGGTTTTCAGTATAACACAATTCGAAACCAATGAATACGTCCGAACAGCTCTTTATTGTTTTCCAACCCCTTCAGACGTAAAGAGAAAATCCTGGCCTTCTCATAATGACGTTCGATGAATTAAGGAAAATTACTCTTACTCTATTGTCTTCGACTGAGGAGCCTGCCCACTAACCAGCTGGATTTTACTGTTAAAGTTTTCTCCTCCTCCGCGTACTCCTCCTCTTGAGTGCAGTTTTACTATAACGCCTATCTGAATATTGGGGATGATATGGCTGTGGCAAATGTACCTAAATATGCCTCGAAGTCTGAACAAACATAGTCTTACTGTATGTTTACCATACAGGTTACTCGTTTTGCTCAGTGAGCCTCCATACTGGTTGGAAGCCTGGTATAAAACCGGCACATGCCTATGCACACAGAAGGTTATTTGGAAGTCAACCTGCATTATTTGTGCCCCATAGTGCATGTCGGCATACTTTCATGCCGTGGCAACGTAAAGTGACGTTATACAATAGGCGTATTGAAGCGCAGCAAAGACGAGGACAGGAACCCAGACGACGACACACAGAGCGCTATGTGTGTCGTCGTCTGTGTTCCTGTCCTCGTCTTTGCTGCGCTTCAATACGCCAGAGGTACCAACTCGCCCAAACCAATACTCTCGTGATACAATAGTTTCGAGCGTTAGCCAAGGTTGCCAAATCGGTTGCCAAGGTTGCCAAACATACGATCAGCTGGTGCCGTAATGCCTTTTGCCAAAGCCGACAGCCCCGAAGGCCTCGAATTTGTTTTGGTCTTGCATTTTCGCTCCTGGCGATTGTTATACTTTGGCTGTTACGTTTGCTCGAAAGATTGTGGAATACCGAAGCTTACGCCCATCTCCAACTCTTCGCGCTTCGCACAGGATCACCTTCGCAGTAATGGAACGACACCGGCAATGTTTATTCCGGAGCGGTATCAAAAAAATATTCATAAAATCAGGCGTTGAGCTAGTTTATGCGATTTTAAGTCTTTTGTTAGGAAAAAAAATGGTGCGTACACGCGAGATCTGCTGCGGACAAGCACGAAAAGTCAACCGCGCGCAAAGAAACAGCAGAGAGAGCGAGCCCGAGTGAAGCAGACGACAAATGCGAGAATGCCTACGCTGACGCGACCACGGGAGGCTCGCTTCGCAGCACCTCCCGTGGTCGCGCTCACCGCCAATTAGCCCATTAACCGGATGTCCGAGAGCACAAGCGCAACAGTCGGAGCTTAAAGACGCTATTCCATTGTTCGGTTCAATCGGTTATATGCTGCTGTCATGTGAGGAACGCAATATTTCGTACTTCGTAAATACGTCGTTTAGGAACAGTCCCCAACCTTTTCCGATTTCCCAATGGGAAAACAACTTCCCCGTGTGTGCACGCTTTGTAATATTGAAAATGCTTGTTTTTTGTTTTGTCGTACACTTACACTTCACACTGACTGTGAATCGGTAATCTGGCGCGCGAACTGATGGCGCAACATCGAGCGCACGGAAAGGCTGTTAAGGCGAAAGCTTTACGCCTTGTTAGAAGCTGAAATTGAGTGGCCCCGGAGTCGACCGTAAATATACAGAACGACGCATAACGTAAGCGAAGCATGCCAGCTGTGTAGTGGGATGAAAGTAATTATCAACGTTAAATGATGAGAAGTGATGGAAGGTAGTGAATAAACGTAATAAACGTAACTTAGGATGAAACAGGTGCACTGCGACAAACTTAAATAAATTCTTAATCTTTGAGTGATCATACTAAACAAGCGAGATTGCAAAGGTGGGAATAGGCTGATATGTACGGGAAGCAATATTTCGTACTTCGTAAATACGTCGTTTAGGAACAGCCCCCAAACCCTTTTCCGATTTCCCAATGGGAAAACAACTTCCCGTGTGTGCACGCTTTGTAATATTGAAAATGCTTGTTTTTTGTTTTGTCGTACACTTACACTTCACACTGACTGTGAATCGGTAATCTGGCGCGCGAACTGATGGCGCAACATCGAGCGCACGGAAAGGCTGTTAAGGCGAAAGCTTTACGCCTTGTTAGAAGCTGAAATTGAGTGGCCCCGGAGTCGACCGTAAATATACAGAACGACGCATAACGTAAGCGAAGCATGCCAGCTGTGTAGTGGGATGAAAGTAATTATCAACGTTAAATGATGAGAAGTGATGGAAGGTAGTGAATAAACGTAATAAACGTAACTTAGGATGAAACAGGTGCACTGCGACAAACTTAAATAAATTCTTAATCTTTGAGTGATCATACTAAACAAGCGAGATTGCAAAGGTGGAATAGGCTGATATAGTACAGAAGCAATACTTTTCCTTAATGGTGGGGGGAGGGAGAGATGAATCCCGCATGGGGGACGACTCAGGATATGGCGGCACTGCCACACTTTATAGCGTACTTCTACGCGGCACACTTGCTTTATAACGACCATACAAGTGTGTCAATCCCCAACTCCGGACTTAATACGGCAATATAGATGGGATGTAGTTTCGGACTTGGGCAATCGAGTTTCGGGATAAAGAGGTAATCTCGCCATCGTAAACCTTTTCAGATTTCAGCCGATATCTACAGATCGATCGAAAGAAAAACTGTGCGGTTAATCCTGGATGTGACGAAGTTGAAAAAGTTCGCAATTTTTTCTTACACGCAGGTTTTCGTTACATGCAGGTTTCGTGTTCAGCCCCGCGTCAATGAAGCAGAAACCAAACCACAAATGCTAGACATCAACGAAGGTGAACTCACCCTTAAAAGATTTATTTCCCAGTCACAACTGCGGGTGTTGCGCCTGTTGCTTTCGCACCAGCTTAGACACTACTCTGTGCTCAAAAGCAACAACCTTCGTATTCGCAAACGCAACTTAAGTATCACTTATGCCTTTTGGCACTTCGAATGCTTTAATGCCTTTCAAAAACCAAATGTACGATAAAAGGGCGCCTTTCGTGAACTTGATGCTCTTTGCCGCACTCAAGATTGTTGAGAACGTGCTGGGTGGGATACTCTTCCGGCGGCGACATTATTCCTTCTCACCGGTGGAGGCGGCATTTAAACTTGTGAGGTAGTCTTCAAATTACAAAATTTTCGTTCTGCACGCAAAACTCATCGCAGACGAACCGATTCCACCGATAGCAGTGGACGTACGCGACTACACGCCGACAGGGTGGCCTGGCACGTCACAACTCAAGTATCGAACCGACACCGCACTCACACGTGGAAACGCACGGTGCGGGCGAAAAAAGTGGTGTACTTACGCTTGCTACCCGGTCTGGCGTTCCGCTACACAAGCAAAACCAGAAGTGGCTGCTACGATAGCCACGGGATCCACTTCGTTCATTGTCATCATCATGATTATTTTCGTTTTTAGGCGATTCTAGATGTCTTCCTAACTGCTGCCTCCTTATGGCAGTGATAATGTTCGGTAGATTAGTGCATTTATCGGGTGATTTTTCAGTAAAACTGCAAAAAACCATGTCTGATCAGATTAGCGACTTCGTTGCAGCCAGGTTAACTGCCGCAATGCGTTCGTTACTTAGAGGTGGCAAACACATCGGCTTCTATGGAATTTGTTACACAGAGGTTAGTTACATCGAGGTTTAACTGCACTAGCTTTCCCCTTTCGAAGGCCTGCCTTACATCCGTCGTGAAGCCCGTCGTGAAGCCCTGTCAATGGATCGTACTTAATGAACCAGATTTAGGGGAAATCTCCAAGGTGGGGTAAGTTTCAGCGAAGGAAAGTTTTACATCCACCTCAATGCAGCCGTAAGGCTACTAAGGAAAGCTGCACAGATTTCTCTGAAACTTCACCGTTGAAGAAAAATTCGGCCAGGTCCAGGATTCGAACCCGGGACCAACGCTTATCCGGATCATTCCTTTGTAGCCGTACTGCTGCATTGAGGTGGATGTCAAACGTTCCTTTTCTGAAACTTACTCCACCTTCGGGATTTTCGCTAAATCTGGTCGATTAAACCAGCCAATCACTTCGAGTTCTTGAACAATTCGCTCTTGTGCTATATACGACTAGCCTCTTGGCCAGCTCAGTTGGTAGAACGACTGCTCCGGATAAGCGGTGGTCCCGGGTTCGAATCCTCGACCAGGACGAAATTTTAAGTGGAGAGCACTTAGGGGCTCGCCTTCTCGTCGCACCTCGCTCACTGGACCAAAGTACAGCCACATGGCGTTCCGTCGTAGCGGCTGTCGTCGCACCGTAACCGAGAGGCTTCTAAATCCAAGCGGTTTATATAGTCATAGGAGTTCGAAACGCGTGAACCGCTGGCGCTTGTCATACATCTACCCCTTGTTTACCCCAAGGAAAAATGTAGATACATTTGATGCAAAATATCCGCAAGTAACCGGCAGGGCCAACGTTCATTTAATAAAGAACGCTCGTTGGGTTGTTTTTTACGATTAAGCGAAAAAAGTGGCCGTGCAAAGCCGGCTCGTGCGGGAGGAAAACTAAGCACAAAAAAAACTTCCGCTGTCATAGTTTGAGGCAGGGGGTGCGTGAGCCCTGCAAAGGTTGGAATTTTAAATTCCATTTTGTGGTAACAGTGAGCCGATAACGGCGCTACAGCCCATCATGGCGAATCACTGCTCTGGACTTCCGACAGCTTTGACATTTAGTAGACTGCTTTAACTACTTTTTTTTCAACTGCGAAGTTTCTGAGAAAGCTGTAGAGCTTTCCTGTGTAGCCGTGCGGCTACATTTAGGTGGATGTCTAACTTTCCTTCGCTGAGATGGTACTTGTCTCCTTGTTCGCAAAGTGTTAGGTGAACCAGTGGAGCACGATTGGTAGTGCACCTAGAAAAATTTCCGTCAGACCTGTGTCTATTAATCACCCCTTCAATTGAACAGGGGAGCACAGGAATGCCGCAAATGTTGCAGTTTCCTTTTTATTACTAATGCAGCAGCACAGAGGAGGCCTGAAAAAATTTCTTAGTACAATGGCTAAGGCTACCGCTCAGGCTTGCTGCTGAAGTATCATCTTCAGCTCAACCAAGAATCGACCAAAATCGAAGCTTAAAGTTTAACACTGGAGGTGTTGTTACTGGCAGTAAGTACGCTGTTGCAGGAAAAAATACCAATATAAAGCCGAACGGTTGTGGGCGCTTGCCTCGCGGCGACCGCCGAGTCCCCGGATCGCGCAGTAGCTTTAGCTAAAAAACTGGCTAAAACCACCGCGCACCAAGAAAATGCTGAGCGTTTTCGAGGGCGTGCATCTCGCTGTACGCAGAGTCCCCTGCTGGCGTAGTGTTTAGCCAAAAAAAAAAAAAAAAATCTCGGCGCTGTCGTCAAGCGCTACAGCGCATGTAAAAAAACTCTAGCGCTAATGCTAAAGCTGAAAAGACACACTACTTGGGAGAGGCCACAGCTTCGCCGCGTTGTCTAGAAGCCATTATGGACAATTGGAGACGAGCCTAAGAGTGTGGCACTCCTCCCCGAGACGACTCGCGAGATACCGCCACCGCCGCCTGGAGTCGATGACGAAGAACTGTTGGAAGCTTCCTTTGCTGGAAATAACTTCGAATCCACCACCCGCCACGAACAAGACGACGACCTACGACGTCTTCGATGCATATAACGACGGGTGTTTGCGGTTAGCACCGCAACTGAGCAAATAAATAATGATACTGTAATAAAACTACCAGTCCCGCAGCGCTCACCTACAACGGCTTCGCCATTGGAGTCTTGAGTGCAAGCTTCCCTGGATTTTTGGTGTTAATTTGCCTTTCGCGAAGGCATAAAAATGACAAACCAAAGAAGGGCCGGATTTACTTCGAAACATCACGTAGAAACGTTCCGTATCATTCTTAGTTCTGGAGGTGCTCGTATTAAAACGTTAGTGTGTTTGAATATTTTGCAAAGTGCAGAGAACAACATATAAGTTCAACTACTGGGCATCCGCTAAAGTTCTAAGTGAAATGTTTGATGCCGCAAGGCTAACATATTTCATTCTACGAGCCTTTTGTTCATTGTAGGATTTCATCACAAGATAATTGCGGGATAAACAAATCAGCCTTCACTTCACCAGAGGCGCTCCGGAAGATACAGCAACGTTATTAATTCAAGAAATACATTGCCACGCGAATCGTGTGTTTTGCTCACAAATGTTTTTTTTTTTTTGGCTTCTGAAGACCGTGCTTACTCCCACGATGTAACGCCACAGGAGATGTTGACATGTTAATTGACTCCTCATTACGAACGCCACATTTTAACGTAGTGCCGTGTGAAGATATTTTGCCACGACTTAATACCCAACTCCGCCATCCACCCATCGATTTTGACTGTAGAATACAAATAACCTGCGATGATTGCTTTGAATATTTAAGCCACAGCATATCAAAGCAGACTTCAAGTTTCTTGAAACACGCTGTGATCAGTGTATGAGGTGGCCTCGGCTACTTCTTGGAACATGATTAAAGAAACCACAGCCAGCATAAACTGTATGGCAACGCGAACTTCATCAAACTGGTAACGAAAGGAAATACTAGGTGAAATCCGCTTTGTCGAACCATCGGCATATGAACAAGGACAGGCGCTCTAAACTAGGGATAACCGCTGCGTCGCCACAGCAACGCAGCCACGACTCGGCATTGCCCTAGCACCATTTTGTCCAGTTTTTGGCGAATCTTCTTTGACCAGGCGTGTGACAGTTCGTGCGTGTGGCAGTTCGTGTCACACGCCTGCTTTTTTTTCGATTAGGTACAGCAGCAGGATGTCAAAGGAACTGAATGGAATAGTGTCTTTCCGGCCTTCGTCATGACCAAACGTCATGTCATGACAACTACATGGCTCGTGCACGTTACGAATTGCCAGCCGCGATGTAATTACTGTCAATTAAATGGACAGCTTGTGAGTACGTAGAAGAAAATGAACAAAATACCTCACGTATTCGTGCCCCATCAAGCGGGTTAACTTATTCTCTGTGGCATTTGATAGTCAACTAAAATTCCTAAATTTCGGCGGCACAGTTAGACATAGCACACATTAATTCCCATTAAAAGCAAAGCTTTACTGAAATAGTGTAGCTGAGTTTTGACATCGTCAGCAATTTGACATTCATTTAACCACAGCTAAACTGTATTCTTGGTAAGGCATCATGTGAGTCGCCGCGTGCGCCGTGTGCGCATGCGCTCTTGGCAGCTGGGTCGCCACCTGACAATGTGACTCGCCGCGCGAATGGCGAAGAGCAGGGCCGCACTCTCATAGTAAGTTCGGGCTTGGCCATGGATGGAAGCGAGGCCGGGCCGTTGTTTCTGAGCGTGGGGCGGAAGCTGGAGCCTCCGTCGGCAAGCGCGTCTGACCATTGCACTGATATCAACAGGAAACCTGCTATACCCAAGACAATCCGCAATGCCAACTGCGTGAAGCTGCCGTCCAAGACTCAGGAAGGGCTGGCCGTTCGGCTCGCAAAACACCGGAAGCGCAACCACCACGGTTGGCAAAGGTAGCCTTTGGTAGAATTGTATACTAATTCCAGCTGTATAAAACATTACGTAAGCGAAACGAAGGCTTAACCAGGGTCCGCTTGGCATATTTTGGGGTAGCTAAGCTATGCAGCAACCGTTTTGTCTTTGGAAGGTCAGAAGTAATACGGAGACTATGATGTGTCTAATGTCGCCTCTGGCTAACACATTACCAGCGAGGGGTATATTAACCACAAGAAACTTTGCGTTTGGTGGGCAAATTATGTCGTAACTAACGCTACATGGAATTCACCTATTTAATCTAATACGTGGTCGTGTGATTTCCCACTACTTCTACCTCATACAGTATCCTTCTACGTTATCTGGAATCGTGGTAAAAGACATCGCCGTTTAGATTGATTTTTCCCGTCCTAATATATGGGGCGAGCATACTAGTGCACAAATGCAGTATAGCACCTCCATCTCCTGTGCCGGGCAAAACTTACTAACCAGGACAACACTGATGTCCAACGGCGGCAGTATTGGTGGCAAATATACGAACACAAACAGTACCATTATTAAGTGCATTCAGAAGAGCGTTCATTCGACTTGACCTGACTTTTCACTGTTGCCTAAAACGGACCGAGTTACGAAGTCATGCGTGTACAAACGACCTTACATTACTCATTTCCGTGGTATGGCAGAGAGTCGTGAAAGCACTATTTATGTTTCTTAAAAATATACGTTTAGCGCAAAAACCCCAAGACGGACCACAAGAAAGGGGACGGGATATTTTTTCTTGTGGTCTGTCTGGTTTTTTCCGCTAAACGTATATTTTTAAGAATCATGAACCAACTAGCCCCCCAACAAGTTTTGTTAAATTACTCTATTTATGTAAAGCTATTTATTGGCTTTTATTTTATACCAATGGTGTAATAACACGGCGAAATGTTTTTTTATAATGCACAAACATGGCGAAGCAGTAACAAGATAGTAGCTGTTGTACATGATGAACTATGCGGCGAGCGCCGTTAGTTAAAAGAAGATTCCGCTGTTAAGTTTTTCCAACCTATTTTGTTTGTTGCGTGCAAAATATATTCTGCAATAGAATCGCCACGGAGAGAAAGTATTTTTAAAAATGGCACGGCGAAACTGTGACACTCTAAAGTCGACGCTAAAACCTGTTCGGCTTCGGACAGATATGCTTCGCAAATAAAACGAAAATCAAGATACCCGAATAATCGGGCACAAATCCAGTTAAAAAGACATGCTAACGGATCACTTAAGTTGTCCGGCTTACGCATTCAAATAATTGTTGCATCTAATAAGTCGCCGGTTTTGCCGTAGAACCCCTGTGGTATCGCCCCACTGCCAGTAACACTGGCGCGGCCCTGAAATTGTTAAGGCAGTTGTTCATTATGGTGTCGCTCTATAACAAACGAATCCGACAGAGGAGCAAAAAATGCGGCCACCTTCGCATTTGAGATGCGAATACTCATGAAACATCGGAGCTAATGGCTTTCACAAGATTTAATGCTGGTTTTTTCTATAGCTTTGACCTCTGTTTTCATCTACAGGTGTATTTGTTTTTCTATACGAATATTTTGGCTGGTCTGAAACCACGTTGTTAGATCTGCCCGTCTTAACAGTATATCGGACATGGACGCCACAGAGTACCCGCCGTCTCTTTCAATCAGAAGCCCACCTGCACGTCAGAGGTTACGTCATTACTTTGCAGACCCAATCCCCGACGCCCGCCTTCGCAGCTTAGCGTTAACGCTGCAACGCGCAGGCCCCACGCCTGCTTGTCGTCTCCTTGCCTTTTGGCCACTTCCCCTCACATTTGGTGGCACGGAATTTTTCTCGCCTCCATTTTGCCGCGCCCATTCTTGAGCGATATCCGATACGGCCAAGTTGAGGAGCTTCCCGGTGACCCTGAAAATAGCGAGGATGAGGGAGGCCTTATATGCTTGCAACCTAGTATGGAATACAGACTGAAACGGTGCTGGAGCGGAAGAGAGAGTGACGCATAGGCCACATTTTTCGGTCGGCATATGAATACGCAGGCACTTCCTACATCTAGAAATAGACACTTCGCAGCACAGCATTTAACACCAAGAAACTGTGGCGGTTGGGGCGTGGAAGCTTCGTCCGTACCTATTTTAGCACGGTTTTAACTTGGTCATGTGGTGCCTTCCGTCATTTTGTAAGCTGAGTTTTCAGCGTAGTGTGTAATTATACCTTGCGTTTTATTTCAGTTCGTTTCTGCTCATTCTCAACGCCTTCTTAGATTTCTGAGAGACTGGCGTTCTTCCTTTGCCCCCTGCCTTAGTTACGTGGCCCAACGTTGGTCGCGGAATCAGTTTCGATTGAAAACACAGCGCGGTGACTGAGTCGCTAAGGTGTTGCTCCGCTGAACCCAACGACGCTGGTTCGATTCCCAGCCGTGGCGGCTGTTTTCCTGATGGAAGCAAAAAACGGAGACACCCGTGTGTCGACATTTCGGCGCACGTTAGAGATCGCCAGATGGTTGACATCATGCCGCAGCCTTTCACTGCCGCACGCCTCGTAGCCAGGTGTAGCATGGGGACGTGAATTATTTTTATCTCCCAGAAGAAACACCCTTTGCACTGATAGCGTGAGTTGCGGCCTACGCTGGAGGCCGTGTCTGGTGAGTATGCTATCACCGGCCAAGCTTCGAAAGAACGTCACTGCGCCGGCGTGGCATCTGCTGAGTATGCTTGCCCTTCCTTTAGCCTCCCCAGTGCTATCATTGTCTTCCTTTCCCCACTTCAGTTGCCCTTGCGCCATATTCCTTACTCGGCGCAGCCCTCGAATCTTACTGGCTCAGTCGTAGCTTCCAGGTGGCTGCGATGACGTATTTCCGCAGACTCTTGAAGCGCAGGCCTCGTAGTGGATGGCTAGCAACGACGGGGAAATCTAAAAATGGGCCTAATAATGCTACCGGGTTAAAATACAAAATTAAAAATAGAAATTTTTCCACGGCAACTGCTCTATTTGCCCAGTACTTATCATCAGGTTGCATCCCACATGACTGCCGAACTGCAAAAGAAATTCCTATCTTTGAATTCGGAGACCTCTTGCAACCATAAACTATCGTCCTTCAAAACAATTGAAAAACAAGAGTTCAAAAACAGTAACGTTTTGAACTCCTGGACCATACCCTACGCACACGAATTGTTACCTACCTCGAGGATAAAAGGGTAAACAAAATACCAACAGGATTTTTGTAGAGGATACCTACAAGATACACCTATCGCCGGTTTTATCTCTTGACGATGGGTCCGTGGTTAAAGCTTTTTATTATTTTTAAGAGCTTTCGGTTGTGTTCTCATTACAGGCTCCCCACAAAACATTCTCGGCTTCACAGTTACTCTGACATTTCATCATTGTTAAAAAACTTTTATTACAAATACAAATCGAACAAAAAACAGTGAAGCTTTTGCTAATTGCGCTTTCGGTTTTCTGAAGCATAACTTTAAAGGGATTCAGCAATAATCCCGATTAAGGCTTTCACTTTTCCTTTGGGTCTGGGAGCGCTGCAAAAGCTTCAATTATCGCCATCAAGTGGCCGCACCGCGTGATTTGCTATACAGAGGATACCTGCCGTCGGTTTCTGCCTAGCTTTTGTGGCCATTTTTTTATATTTCCATCGAATTTATTTATTGATTTTATTGCTGCAATTGGGGCCCTATTCTCCACGTTGTACATACTTCTTGAACTCGGAATTTGCCGGACGCCTCGTCTGATTTTCTTTCAGTTTTTGGTCACGTGCTTCCGGACGAGAAAACGCCCGTCTGTGCTTTATCACTTTGGCATTTCATGACTTCTACAAGGCCCAATTTCCAACTTTGCCTTATGTCTCTATACTGAAATTCCATAATGCTTGGCCAGCGGCGGCAAACTGGACAAAATGTAGCAGCCATAGAAACGTAAGCATCCTTTGCTATTCAAGGAAAATATGACTTGTCAATTACGCCCTGTCTGTGCTTGGGTGAGAAGACGTGACGTAAATTAAGCGGTTGGCCCAAACGTTTACGTCACACATCTGCACATTTAGTGTGCGTAAAAGTGACGGGCTCTTAAATATAAACTTGGAAATGGCGGCTGCAGTAGCCGTGAAACAGAGCAATACCTTTCACGGGCGTTTGGCGGCGTGAAAACCGCGTTAATTGCAGCAGGAGTAGTTACGCACAAGATACGGGTTAAAAGCAAAAGAAATAAGAGTTTCGACTTTTTCTAAGTCAGCGCTCAGGTAGCTTAAAAATGACCTTCCGTATTTTGTGTTAAATTTTGCAATGAAATAGCAAATATTTCTTTGGCATAACCGTGACATACCCGGGCAGTAGAAGCTTGTAGCGTATTGCTGTCCTCACCGCGTCCTAAAACCCAAGGTCACGGCCATTTAGCGGCAGACGATAGCGTGGCGGCGGTGAACTCGGGAAGGTGATAACACAACAAAGCTTGCATTGAAGCAGAGTGTTTAACTGCGTTACTAGGAGCGACTGAAAGAAATACATAGATACACCAGAAAAGATTTGAAGGTGTACATTTTGACACACTTCTGTCTGGTTGGGAACTCAGTTTAGCAGAAAAGATTGTGTCATGTTGCTTAGCTTAACAGCGCTTTTCGCTCACTTTTATATCAACGTAATGTGATCACTTTGTGGCGTGGGCGCGAATTTTTACTGTAAAAAATAGGTTTTTGTTGCCAGCCTCAGCGGCCGTTTAAACAGTTATAAGATATGCCAAGTGATTTCATCTTTTCTGTGCAATGTTTGCTTGCTTGGCCGTCATCTTCATACGCTAACCGTGAGATTACACTGCATGTCGTCATAGCTGTACCAGGGGTCGGACACTTCGGCTAGTTTCGGTATTGGAAATGCAGTGCCGCCATGACGCTGGTAGCCACGCGAGATTTCAGCAACGTTTGCGTACGTGGCTTTATCTTTCCGAGATACACAGCAATAAAGTAAACTGAGGCTATTATGTATCCAAATAGAATGTTTTCTTGGCTATTTCCTTTTTGACACACTATTTATTTGTTAACTCACTTCATTCGTTGCGCCTACGAGCAGCCCTATCGCTCTTATCTCTTCTGCTGCCATCCTCTTTGTCTGCTCCTGCAGCTTTCACTGTGTGCATGTGTAGAAGTTCTGTAGTATACCTTGAACATGAAAATTTTGGCAACTGTGAGGGAAAACTGGCTCAAAATGTCAAAGAAACTGTGGAAAGGACACAACGCGTGCTTGGCTGCCGTGTAGTGCAACAACTGCGGGAGGAATTGCAAAGCGGAAATTGCCCGCTTCCCAGCGGACGGCAGGTCAGCACACTTTTAGGTGCGGTGTACCTTAGGACTGCATAATGTCCCTACGCGTCCGTGCGCATAGCATTACAATCGCAAAAAAACACATAGGCACTGGCACTGGCAGGATTCGAGCCTTCGTCTGGTAGACCGGACAGAGTTCGTGTAAGTCGTTTTACCAATTGGTTTACGACCGTCAGTTAGTACCCAAGAGTCAAACGGCTTACTCTAGGGAGCCTACTTTGCCTGCAACGGTGCGGAGTACCTTAGGACCTACAAATGGTCCGTCCGCGTCCATCCGTACGCACACCGCCATCAAGAGAAAATCAAGCGATATTCGATTTGAGCCGTGAGTTGCAGTTTCATTTAGAGGGAATAATCAAGGTGCAACTCACGGCTCCAATCGAATGACGATTCGGGCCGCAATCGGATTGTAAATCGGGGCGCAACTTGGATGTCATTCCGAGTCCCCGTACTCCGCACCCATCGCCATCATCCACGGAGTGGAGATGCTGCCATTTTTTTAGAAAAAATCATGAAGAAGCAGGCAAATATCCCTATGAAAAGAACGGCAGAGCGAACCTAAAAATCCCCTGCTGTTGCTTTAAAGTGAATTTCTTTTCACTTGGTACAACACATTTTTCAGTAATCTCGTACTCGTCGTCAACATTATTCAGAAGGTCCTCCGCAGATCCATTGAACAATATTTTCTCTTTCCATTATGATGTGTTACTGAAAAATTACTGGAAAAGTGGACGTGTGGAAGGCGGGCTCGAGAGGCCCAGAACAAGGTGTGGGGTATCCTTCGTCCGTATTCCACGTCGAGTAACCTCCTTTTGTTCAAACGGCCAAGGCGTTCGGAAAACCGTGTGCGCCGTGAGGCAAAAAAAAACAGACTTGCCACACCTTCTTGACATCCATTATTCATACACAGACATACACAAAGTCTGGACACATATACGTAAGCTCAAAGGACAGCAGACATACACCCAGCCCCTGGTAGCACAACAGGAGACACACTCCGACACCAAGCAACACATTTGCACAACACTTCGAACACGTGTCCAGTTCAGCGCGCTAGACAAACACTTTCATGAAACACGAACAATCTGCAGAAAAGAAGTCCCTTCGTGATAACAACGAGTCGCACACTTCCTACATTTCTCCTTCTTCAATTCATTAGCTGAAGGCCGTTCTGTTCAAATGTAAACCTTTAGCTCCAGGTGCAGACTAAAATACACATACACCAGGATACATCACCTACACTCAGACCACCCTTGAAACGCTTCTTCACCTATACAATAACATATGGCTGTCGGGGCACATTCCTCGCTCTTGGAGGGAGCGAGGATGTACAATGGTCCTTTAAGTCTTGTACCTGTCTATCAGCGAGCGCCAAGTCCAGCTTTGTGTTAAAAGCTAGTTGTCTGGGCAGATAGCAAAGGTTTTAAATTTCATTCTTAAGCAGTGGCTTTCCTGAAGGAAGAGAAGGACCGTTCCTCTCCTGCCAGTTATCGTCCAATTGCACTGACAAGCTGCCTGTGTAAGCTCTTCGAGAAGATGACGAACGGGAGACCGTGTACTTCTTGAGAGTACAATGGTCTTCTCGAGAGCTGCCAGGCAGGCTTAAGGGCAGGCGATCACACAACAATCAACTCGTTGCATTGGAGTCTTATATCAAAGATGTTTTGCCTCCTTAAGGAGTATTGTATGACGGTATTCTTTGAACTGGAAAAAGCGTATGATACTGCTTGACGGTACGCATCCTAAGCGACCTGAAGTCCTTTGGCATGTCGGTAACATGTTAAACACGCTTGCCAGCTATATGTTTTAAAAACCTATTCGTGTAAGAGTTGGAAGTGCACTCTCTAGGGTTCATGTGCAGAAAAAATGGCGTGCCGCAAGGCGGAGTTTCGAGTTGCGCTCTGTTTAATTTAAAAACTAATTCACTCATAAAGGCATTACCACCACCAATTTCCTGCTCAATCTATGTAGAGGACGTACAATTATCCTTTAAGTCCTTGTAACCTGTCTATCAGCGAGCGCCAAGTCCAGCTTTGTGTTAAAAAGCTAGTTGTCTGGGCAGATAGCAACGGTTTTAAATTTAATCCAGCAAAGTGTACTTGCGTTTTGTTTTCAAAAAGGCGTGGCATCCTGCTGGATCCACACATTCAACTCAATGGTATCTCGATTCCTGTCAAAAAGGACACAAGTTTTTTGGTACATTCTTTGACGAAAAGCTCACATTCATCCCACACAAAAACAACTGAAACATAAATGCTTAAAAACAATGAATATCCTGAAGGTTCTCTCTGGCATTTCTTTTGTTCTGACAAACAACTTCTTTTACGTGTTTTACTAGCCTGATAGGTTCACGATTGGACTATGGAAGTGTTGTTAATGGGTCTGCAAGTAAACATCCCTCAAAATGCTGGACCCAGTGCTTCATTTGGGGCTTTGCCGGCTTGTGGCGCCTTCTGCACTAGCACGGTCGAAAGCCTCTATGTGGAGTGTAATAAATGGAGCTTAGAACGTCAGCAAACATACACAGATCTCCTTTATGCTTTTACAATTTCATCTATGCCTCACCATTCTTTTAAATCAGTTTTTCACGATACGACCATGACTGAACTCCTTTTAAACCGACCATCGTTCTCTGCGCCCTTCTCTTACAGAGTTAGAGAGGAAGCGTCAGAGCTTGCTGTCTCCTTTTTACGCCATCCATAACTTCTGTAACAGATTTTCTAGCACCATGGCATATTCGCCCTGTATCATGCGACACATCTTTCACACATAAATAAAAACCGAGCTCCCATATGTGTAATTCTGCAGCACTTCGTGTATTGCAGCAATTTGAACTGGTCCTTTGCTGGGTCCCAGGCCACTGTGGTATCGCCGGGAACGAAGCCGCGGATGGAATGGCTACTGCTGCTGCGCTCTCGAATAAAGTAGACCTAACATTACCCTACACCTGCGTGAAGCCACACATAAGACAAGAACTTCGCAAAACATGGCAAACCACACTGGAGTGAAAAACAGAGAAAACAAGTTACACGTAATAAAACCTAACATTGGGACCGGACACCACCGCACACCGCAATAGATACTCTGAGTTCGCCTTGGCCAGATTACGGATAGGCACACACATGCAACGCACTCTCACCTTCTCAGTGGAGCAAAGTGCGGAGAGGCCCTATCCTTGATCCGCATCCTTTGTACAATGCAAGGCAGTTGACACAACACGACGCAAACCTTCCCACAACTATACACCCGTCATACTTCTTAGGAGACGAGCCCATGTTTCAATCAAACGTGTTTTTGAGTTTCTTACCGACGTAAAATTTTTACATCTCATTTCTTGTCATGCATCTTGACAACCTGGCCCTTTACAACCAGTCATCTTCATTTCATGGTCTTTTACTTTGTTTAGTTTTAGTTAAATGTCCAAATTTCACTTTCATGTCGCTCTCATGAAATCAATTTTGTTTGGCGCTCTTCGCCCTCAGTTGGCCTTGCGCCATTAAAACCAAAACTTCATCATACTTTCCCTCTGTCGCACTTGGTTGTATGCGGCTGACCCCCCTGCCGAGCTAAAACGTATCCTCAGTGCACGTCCCTTCCTTTTCCTCACACCACAAACCCGAAACCAACCGTATGTCACCTCGAAAACGCACTGCAAAAAAACCAACTTTCACTCCCGTTGATGAACTGAAAGAAAAGGCACCTCCCGTCGGCGGAATCCGATCTGGGTCTCGCATTATGAAGCCGACTTCTATCCAATTGCGACATTTAGACACAGTCAAAGTAGATTGGATTTCGGGGAGGGTGCATGCACGTGCAAGAATTAAAAAAGAAAAATCAAGCAGCACTACATCTGACCAGGAGGGCTGTTGAACGCAAAGCTTCCTTCGCGCGAAATCAAAAGGAAGGGTGAAAGTTGAACCCGCTGCGATCAAAAGTCCTAACTGCTTGCGTTATATTATCCGGGCTTGACGAGTCGGAGTCCAAATCATCCGAGAGTCAAAGTTCGAATTCAGGCGACAGGAAAAGAGCACTCGCAATATAGCTTCGGGATTCACCTTAGTAGTCGTAATACGCATGGTTTTCATGACTTTCGCTTTACTTCCTATAACATGCACTCAATCTTGTTCTCCATTCGTCTATTTTTGGTTGTTGTTATGAGCTGTATGTCGTGTTTGTGTGAAGATCTGGCCCATTTGTTTGTATTCCTGTCTTTTTGTCACCAAAATTTCCTCAACCAAAACACCTACTGTACGCTATCTGTACGGCAAGGGCACATCTTGGTTCGGCACCACAGAAAGGACGGGCCGTTATAGGGGTCCTTTTGGAATCCCGAACACATACTCTGAGTAACGTATTGGTTCCAGTGTCTACAAGGGAACCAGCATCAAATCTTTCCACATTGTGTGCAATGTAGTTTCATGCTTGGTTCGAACGTGTTTTAATGGCTTTTACACGAATTCTGTTTCTTCACCACAAACTGCAGGCGTTAAATTTCCGATATTGTAGGATGCGAGTTCAAGAGACGACACAGAGGGACGATATGGACAGTGCAATCGCGTCCGTGAGGAACGCTAGTGGGGAGGCGTGTCAGCAGAGCCTTGGGAGGGCTGGGGGCGCCACGGTGACGAAACATGCGGGTTATGCCCAAGCGCTGTAAGAGAAACCTGATGTTACTCTCAAAACGGTAGATACCCTCGTCGATCGTACTGGCTGCCGTCACCTACAGAAACGAACAATGTGTCCGCAAAATTACTCAAGAAACCCTGGCGGCCTTGTCGCTTTCGGTTGTAATAGCCCCGGGCCGTGGTGCAACAGAGATCGCTGTCAAATGCTCATTTGCCAGGGGGGCTTCTTGCGGCAATGGTTCCTTTGAGCGGGTGAGGTAGGAATAATATACGTTATTGGAGGCAGACCAGTCATGGGTGGGAACTCCACCTTGACAAGGTGTCACGTGTAAGGGGTAGGCGAGTCATGGAGTGTTGGCCCTCACACGCATAAGAGCAGAAACATGCAAGTCCTTTTGTGGCTGAGGATCCCGACAATCCTGCTGCAAGCAAAAAATATCCCGCCATGTCCACGAAGTGGATGATGATGAAAGAGGCGAAGCTAAAATTCTTATCGGTAAAACCATGAAACCTTCGCCCAGACATCATATAAAAACTCTACACGTTGTTATAGGTCTTCTTGACGGCGCGCACCATCTGAATGAGTGAAGGACGTAAGGCGCGTTCGTAGCCAGGCTCGCGTCTCTGTTTGTGGCGCAGTGGGAAGAGCGCCACACACCTCCCGCCGCGGCCAGAGATTCGTGGGATCGAAACCGGGTGCCGTCGCGTCAATGGCACTCGACACGTTGTTATAGGTCGTCTTGACGAAGCGCACCATCTTAATGAGTGAAGGACATAATGCGGGTTCGTAGCCATGCTCGCATCTCGGTGTGTAGCGCAGTGGGAAAGAGCGCCACGTACCTCCTTCGCGGCCAGAGAGTCTTGGAATCGAAACCGGGCGCCGCCGCGTCAAGACCACCACTCCTCGCTCGCAAAGGTTTCAGACTTCCCACCGCTCCATTGACAAGCCCGTCGACGAGCGTCGATGTTTATGGTGATCATGTAGGACTTGTTTGGGACGATGAGGATCTCCATGGTAAGTTGGCAAATTCGGTGTGTGACATTTAAGCCACCTTGGCCATCGCCTTCTGCAGAGCGTCATGTGTCGCGTACCCCCGGTACGTGTCTTGAGCTCGCAGACGACGAACGACAACCTCTTCTTCCTCTCCTCCTTGTTGGCTAGCAACGAACGCGTTTGAACGTTTTGACCTATTCGTCCAATCTTTGGTTGGCCAATCCATAGGGGCATCCTGCCACAGTCATCACCAGCGGTATGTACACGGCGCTACGAGGGACGGGACAGAGCCCGAGCAGGAGGAGCTTCATGCCTAAAAGATTGTGGCTCGTCTAGGCGTTGCCGCACATTGCCGATGCTTTGAACGCAAGGGCATTGAACGCAAATGAAGCAATACCCTCAAGAATGTCGGCTACCTTTTTACCCTGTCGGCCTCTAGCAAGATTTCATTAAGGCCACGACGCAGTGCAAGGATGTCCTCGATGTGGCAGGCATGTATTTCTTTAGGCCGACAAGCCCACGAGCCGACAGCTTCACTTTGGCCACGTCCGAACGAATGGTCAAAGCGGCAAAAATTTGACACAGCTGTTGGGAAATACTGGCCCAATCAGAAACCACGTTTTTGCAATTCCGCCAGATAAAACAATATTCTCTGGTTTGTATGCGGCGTCCATCGCTTCGAGGCATTGCCGAAGCGTATTTGTCGAGCAAGTCCTCGCCGCCCTCGCCTTGGTGACAGGCGAAAAGCGGTTGCTCAATGGCGTCTGGTGACAGCAACTGCCAGAGACGCAGGCCGGAGCAGCGCCAGCAAACTTTCTCTTATCTAAACGCTACACGGCTTGTTGTGGAAAACGGCGACCGGAATATAACTCAGTGGCGCGATCGGGAGGCGTTCAACGCTTGTAAGGCTTCATAGACAAGTGCAGAAGACTTTGATTTCGAAGCGTTGCAGCCGTGCAGGAGCAGGGAACCCCCTTTAAGATGGAGATAATATTGACATAAGCCAGATATTTCATGAGAATGGTTGTGAGCGGAACAAAATAAACAGAGAATATTGCTCATATTGTGAAGGGGCAATCTCTGTTCAGCGCCAAACATGCGGTGGGCGCTGCGACGCTGACGAAAGACGACGAGAACGTCAACGCTTGGCCCCGGACTCACGCTGCCTGCCTAATCCAGTGCTTCCCAGCTTATTCTGATTTATAAATAGCTCTATTTACGTGTCTTTGCCACGTTGAACTGGCTTTCGTCGCAAGAGATAAAAGGCGGTGAAGAGGGTGTGGAACGAAAGCGCGATAATAGTCATGGTACACCAGCCTGGTTGTACGGGAAGAGTGAAACACGTGAAAAAATGAATTGACCAAACATTCATACCATTAATCATAGGAAGGAGACGGGGAGTAACTCCTGAGGGCAGCCATGAAGATAGGAAAGTGGAGGTTACGTGGCAAGAAAAGCAAAAACCTGTTGTGTTTTCGAGACTCCGGCAGCCACTTGGCAGTCAATTTTTCTAAACCATTTCTTTAATTTTTTAACCTTAATGCTGTAAATATTAAAAATATTATTTTCGATTATAGTAGTTAGAATATTAGTTAGCCGTTCTTCTTCATAAACTTCAAAGCTTGAGTCACTGCTTCTCTCGTATTCACTGTATATATATCTCACTCTGTGGTTATTTTTGCGTGTGTGTGCTTGTGTGTGTTCGCGAAAACAACGCGCCTTCTGAATCTTTGTACAATATTGAAATTAGCCGCACTTTATTATCACCTTGTTGTGACACTTCAATTTCTAAAAAGAGTCATACTGTCAATACGCATGTTTTCAGAAAAACATTTTCGCAAAACTTCCATTCTGGCGAATGTTTTATAGTTGAAAGCCATGTAACGTAAGCAATCGTCGTTCTGGAGGATAATAACTTTAACTTGGTGTTGTATCAACCGAATGCTCATTTTTCAAAGCACATGGTTATCCCTACGGAAGCACCACTAGGTTCCCTCCATACATTCACCAAAATGAAACGGGAGAAATAACAGCAAATTCTTCACTTACCACTTTATATTGTCCCCTTTACCGGCTCGAAGGTCATTTATGTCCTGTGGTTTCGGCATGTCCAACGTACCTCTCAATTTTCCATCGTCACACGAAGCTTCAAATCGATATATCTCCCTCCGCCACTGAAAAATGGCCACCCAGTGCAATAGTTTGCCTCCAAACACTCTTTACAAGATGACAAAGAACTGGAGGACCACTGTAGCAGCCATCCTTCGGTTCCCTCATAAGCAGAATAAAAAAAGCTTCATTTTCAGAAAGACTTTCCAAAACACCCAAAGCCTTAGACTCCTTAGACGGTTGGCTACCGCCCATTGCTGTTCATTCGGTGTGGCCTTGCTAGCTACACTGACACTATCTTCAACAAGCTCTATTCATGTTGCTGCAAAAAGTATGTTCGGGATATCTCTATTCACAGAGCTTCGATAAAAAGCTAAGAGACGGCCGCCAGGGCTCCACGAACAACAATCGCTACCCCAAAAGAAAGATAAGTATGCTTCATATCTGCTCACAATAGTTTCTTTAGCGTTCAGAAAACAATGGAGTGTTATCACGATGTGAAGGAATAGCAACGGTTTCATATAACAACGTTCATGACAATATCTCTTACAATATCTGTGTCTGCAAGGAGAAGTTTTCATTACATAAATTGGCGAAAAACTCTGATCCCGAGTTTCTTATGGAGAGTTGCCGCAAATGTACCTGGAGAACTCAAAAGATCTCAATAGGCGCGACTGATGTCATCATTAACAGGTCGTGCACCGATAAATACTGTCACACTGCGACAGCCGAATAGGGCCGGGAGATGGATACCACAGGGGCAGGTAACTTAAGTCTATTGGGGCAAATTTTACGTTCTGATTGTTTCGTTATGTCCAGGAAAAGCAGCCATAAATATCAGGCCGGGTAACAACGTATATTTCCGCTGCACTTTCCAGGGGTGCACTTCCCTCGGCACTTTCCATGCACTTTCCAGGGGAGCAGTTCTTATGCAGTTCGGATGCACTTCTTTCGCGAGGAAAAGCTGCGCTGGCGCTTGGACGTCACTTTTACAAAAATCGTTGGACAAGGCAGACGAGCGCCCGCGAACTCCACCCGACGCCGCGATGGAAACATTTCTCACCGCTTATTTTGTGCTTTTTGAATTCGCCGGCGTCATTGTATTGTCACAAAGCCAAGGACGACGCAGTTGTCTTGCAGGAGAAACAAGTTTATTGGAGCGAACTTGTGCTCTCCTAACAACTCAAAAGAATACAGAGGCGGCGAAGCAGCGGTCAACACAGTGTTTGCGCAGACGAGTGTCGTCGAACCGAATGCCGCGGCGTCTGCTCTGCAGGCTTTTATCTTTCGGTGCGAGTGTTTCTGGAACCGTCGATTCACATCCAGAACATTGTAGGTCACAGAAGATAATTCTGGCTAGCAACGTTAGGGCGAAACAGTCTGCTTATCAGAATGTGATAGCCCGTGCGGCATAAAAATAAAGAATGCAAGGACGCGCTTTGCTTGGAACGCCGATAACACAGCCGTGCGTGGCCCGGCAGTAAAAACAAACAATAAATAAATAAACCCATACATGGTTCGCGGCATTACCCCCCCGTCTAAAAGCGCATCGACCCGATGCTAAAATAAAAGACAGCCCGAACAAACAACAAAAAAAGTCCGTCATCTTGCAAAGTAAGGTTTCAAGCGAACCACGTGGACGACTTCGGGCCGCGTGCGTCGTCATGATGTTCCGGAATCACCATCTGGGATCACCTTCGTAAGTAAGTTGGCCGTCACGTCGTAGAATCTGGTACGGTCCAAAATACCTTCGCAAAAGCTTCTCACTGAGTCCGCGTCGTCAGATGGGAGTCCAAACCCAAACACGGTCCCCTGGGTGGTACTCGACGTCTCGGCGTCGGAGGTTGTAGCGCCCAGCATCCACCAGCTGCTGGTCCGTTGTACGAACTCGAGCGAGCTTGCGGGCCTCTTTCGCACGCTGAAGGTATCCTTGGACGTCAGGGTTGAGGTCGTCGTCTTCTACATACGGAAGCATGGCGTCAAGCATCGTAGTCGGCAATCTTTCGTATGACAAGCTCGAACGGCGTCATTTGCGTAGTTTCCTGGATAGCCGTGTTTTACGCAAACGTGACATACGGCAGCACTTCGTCCCAAGTCTTATGTTCAACGTCGACGTACATTGACAGCATATCCGCGATCGCCTTGTTCAGACGTTCCGTCAGTCCGTTCGCTTGGGGGTGGTACGCCGTCGTTCTTCGGTGATCCGTGTTACTGTAGCGTAAGATTCCTTGCATAAGCTCCGCAGTGAAGGCCGTTCCGCGGTCCGTGATTAGGACTTCAGGGGCTCCATGTCGCAGCACAACTTGGTTTATGAAGAACTTTGCGACTTCTTGTGCAGTCCCCCTCGGAAGAGCGGCGGTCTCTGCGTAGCGCGTCATGTAGTCTGTCGCTACAACAATCCCCTTGTTCTGTGATTGTGACGTAGGGAACGGGCCCAGAAGGTCCATTCCAATCTGTTGAAAGGGCCTCGAAGGGACGTCGATCGGTTGCAGAAAGCCAGCGGGTCTCGTCGGTGGCGTTTTTCGTCGCTGGCAGTCACGGCAGCTTCGGACGTAGTGGGTGACGTCGGATGCAAGGCGGGGCCAGTAGTACTTCATCTTGATTTTCCCAATTGTGCGAGCTATGCCGAGATCTCCGGAAGACGTCTCATCGTGGCACGCTTCCAAATTTCGTCACGGAGATTTGCCGGGATGACCAGAACGTAATTCGCTCTCGTTCTGGGGCTGAAATTCTTCTTCACGAGGACGGAGTTTTTCAGGCTGAATGCAGGTAAGTTGCGTTTAAAGGCCCTGGACACGGCGACGTTGCATTCTTCCAGGTAGTCGATCATGCCGCGTAACTCAGGGTGGCACGCTGTTGGGCGGCTAGATCGCTCTCAGTCACAACTCCGAAGAACGCGCTGTCTTCACCGGAGTCCTGTGGTGGTGGGTCGACGGGGGCGCGGGACAGGCAGACGGCGTCGGAGTGGTTCCTCCCGGATTTATAGACCACTGCACCGTCGAATTCTTGCAGGCGCAAGCTCCACCTACCAAGACGACCAGATTTGCCGGGATGACCAGACAACACAGCGCATGGGGGTCTGTCACAACCTCGAGCGGTCTTCCATACACGTATGAGCGAAATTTCGCAATTGCCCACATAACTGCGAGGCACTCTTTCTCAGAGGCTGAGTAGTTTCTTTCTTCCTTTGACAGACCCCGGCTGGCATAGGCGATTACTTTTTCGCACCCGCTTTGCTTTTGTACGAGGACAGCCCCCAAGCCTATATCACTGGCATCCGTGTGCATTTCCGTTTCGGCGTTTTCGTCGAAATGCGCGAGCACAGGCGGGCTTTGCGGACATTGTTGCAGCTCGCAGAATGCTATTTCTTGGGAATTTTCCGAGTTGAAAGGGGTGCTATCTTTCGTCAAGCGGGTGAGTGGCTCTGCAATGCGGGTGAAATTTGCGACGAAGCGCATATAGTATGCGCATAGTCCGAGAAATCTCCGCAGGCCCTTGTTATCTTTTGGCCTTGGGAAGTTCGCTATGGCGGAAGTTTTCGTCGGGTCAGGCCGGACTCCCGCGGCGTTGACGACATGGCCCAAAAACTTCAGTTCCTCGTACGCAAAGCGGCACTTTTCAGGCTTCAGCGTTAACCCTTACGTACGGATGGCCTCTAGTACAGACTGCAACCTTGCAAGGTGTTCGTCAAAAGTCCGGGAGAATACCATAACATCGTCGAGGTATACGAGGCAGGTGTGCCACTTCAGGCCGGCTAGCACCGTGTCCATGACTCGTTGAAACGTCGCTGGCGCCGTGCACACCCCAAACGGCATCACCTTGAACTCGTATAGGCCGTCCGGAGTAATAAATGCAGTTTTCTCTCGGTCTCTCTCGTCCACTTCAATTTGCCAGTAGCCGGTCTTCAGATCCATCGATAAAAAGTACTTCGCGTGGCAGAGGTGGTCGAGGGCGTTGTCGATTCGGGGGAGGGGGTACACGTCCTTTTAAGTACGAATGCATTTCTTAAGCGACCCTGAATCACGCGTCCACCGCCGTCCGTCCGTCCGCACCACATACCCACTTAGGGCGATTGGCCAAGAAGAGTTCCTAATTTCATTAGCACATACCCACTTAGGGCGATTGGCCAAGAATCGGGCGTGAGAAGGGCTAATGCACCCGCTTAAAGGAGTACTGACACGAAATTTCAAAGCTGAGATCCGCTCTAGCAATCAAGTACAACGACAACACAAACAGGTGTCTGTGAATAAATGCATCTTTCTTTCTTTGTAGTTGTGTGTGTGTGTGTGTGATCTCTCTTTCGCGAACATTACCGAACCGCGCAAATTCAACTCCTGTATTCGCACTTTCACATTCTTCCCCTCGGGGAAATGCGGGGAAATTTTTGGTGACTTTGTTCAGTCGCCGGTAGTCAACGCAAAACCTTAATGTGCCGTCTTTTTTCTTCACAAGTATGACCGGTGCAACCCAGGGGCTTTTCGATGGCTGTATAATGTCGTCGCTGAGCATGTCGTCGACTTGAGTCAGGATGGCTTCCCGCTCATGTAAAGAGACGCGGTACGGTGACTGTCGGGTAGGTCGGGCTCCATCTTCGGTTAATACTCGGTGCTTCGCTAGAGGTGTCTAACGTAGTTTTGTGTTCGATGAAAAACACTCTCTGTAGCGACAGAGCAAATCCAATAATTTATTCTGTTCTTCTTGCGGAACGCCGGATTCACGTCGGAGTGATTCGGAAGCTTGAAGGTATCTTTAGGTGCGCGTTCAAAATCGGCCACCGCAATCACGTTACTTGCTTCTTGCGTTTCTTTGAGGAACGCAATTGCAGCGCCCCTGTTCAAATGCTGGTATTCCTCGCTGAAATTAGTGAGCAAAACTTAAGATTGGCGTTGCGTAAAGCGCGCAATGCCTCTGCGACGGAGACACCGCGGTCGAGGAGCAACCTCTGGTCACTCTCTACGATAGCGTCGCCGTCAGGAACAGCATCTTCGCAATAGACGGTGATCATCAAGCTTGCGCGGGGTGGCAGTGTGACATGATCTTCGACGATCCTTAAATTAGCACGGTGTTCGGGGTTCGGATCCGGCGTCATGGAGTGATCGGAGGAAAAAGTTATGGACTTGGTCTGTAGATCAATTATTGCACCATTGTCCGTCAAAAAGTCCATTCCGAAAATGACGTCGCGGGAGCCGTTAGGCAGAACGACGAACGCCGCAGGGTACGTTGTGCCGTAAATGGTGATGCGAGATGTGCACGTTCCACTTGGCGTCACGAGGTGGCCTCCTGCTGTGCGTATGTGCGGACCGTCCCATCTGGTCATAACTTTCCTCAGCTTAGACGCAAATGGCCCGTTCATGACTGAGTAGTCGGCTCCCGTGTCTGTGAGGGCGACTACATCGAAGCCGTCGATGGACAGCGGAACGTCGGACGCTGCCTTCTTCGAGTTCCGGGTGCGTCGTGGCGTCGTATCTCGGCTTCTGCGTGTTGACGCTCGGGCACTGCGCGTCGCGGTCGTTGTCTTCTCAGCGGCAGGTTGGGTCATTTCGGGCACGCGTCGCGTCGTGTCGTTGTCGTCGTGTTCGGGAGTCACGTCCGGGTTAGATCGGGTCGTCGGGCTGCGGGTACGGTTTTCGGTGCGGTCTTTCGTCGTTGGAGGGTTTTCGTTTTTTCGCCGTTGTGCAACTTCACCTCCAGAAGTTGCTGCTTTTAGTTTCCCCCGCGTGGGCTGGGAGACCTTCCACGTGAGAAGTCAGCGGTGCTACGGCGGTTCGGACACGGATGCGGGTGGGGCGACGGCGAACGGTTGAATCGGGCTGGTCCTCGGTTGGTGTTGGACAGGTAGTCTTCGATCTCAGTAGGGTGCTGGCCGGGTCGGGGTCATGGTGCGTCGACGGAGAAGCCTCGCAAACCGAGCCTCTTGTAGGGGCAGCGACGGTAGATGTGGTCGGCCTCTCCGCAGTGGTAGCACTGCGGACGATTATCGGGTGTTCGCCACACCTCGGTCTTCCTTGGGGCGGGAGTTTGCACCGCAGGTGGTCGGGTCGGCGACAGGGGGCGACGGTACGGAGCCTCGTGACGGTAGGGCGCAGGTGGGCGATGCCGGCGCACAGTAGCCGCGTAGGACATGGCTTATGGCTCCTGGGGTGCTTCTGACGTCGTTGAGGTACCAAGCGCTTGCTGCACTTCTCTAATCACATCGGTAAGGGAAGCGACTTGCGGCTGCGGCGGCGTGGGGAGAAGTTTCCGCAGCTCCTCCCTCACTATTGCGCGGATAGTCTCACGTAGGTTGTCTGCCGGAATACGCATGCTGTCGGCGTA
The DNA here is from genome assembly GCA_013339765.2 of Haemaphysalis longicornis. NCBI lineage: Eukaryota > Metazoa > Arthropoda > Arachnida > Ixodida > Ixodidae > Haemaphysalis > Haemaphysalis longicornis. The sequence continues at coordinate 186,322,121 of CM023453.1, forward strand.
GTTCCCATTGGCCGCGCCAACAAAGTTGCGGTCATACTGCTTAGTACGCATTTCAAGAGCCTTCTCAATTGTGCTGGCTTCGGTTACAAATTCAGCGACGGTTTTGGGTGGGTTGCGGACAAGTCCAGCAGACAATTCCTCCTTCACACCGCGCATTAAGAAGCGTAACTTCTATTCTTCCGTCATGCAAGGGTCAGCACGCCTGAAGAGCCTCTTCATCTCTTCGACGAACACAACAACACTTTCGTTAGGGTGTTGTGTCCGCGTCTGCAGCAAGACTTCGGCCCGCTCTTTTCGCACAACCGTGGTGAACGTCGTTAAAAATTGCGTTCGGAAATCGTTCCAAGACTCTAGGGAGCTCTCATGGTTTTCGAACCAGATCCTTCCTGAGTCCTCAAGGTAGAAGAACACTTGCCTCAGTGTCTCCGCGTCGTCACATCGATTGAACAGCCTGACCCGTTCGACTTGCTCCAACCAGTCTTCGGGGTCCTCCGAAGGTGACCCATGGAATTATGGGGGCTCCCTGGGTTGCTGAAGAACGAGGGCAGGACTGGGAGCGATGGTCATGGTGCTTGCGTTGGTCATAGTGGTTTACACGACGTCTTCTTTTTTCACTTTACCAGGAAGCAGTCCAAAACTCTGGCTGGAGACCTTGCTATCGGCGGCTGACACGAGTCGGGCTTGCTTCTCGGCTTGACGAGGGCTTAGGGTGCATGTACTCAGCACCTCCACCACATGTCACGAAGCCAAGGACGACGCAGTTGTCTTGCAGGAGAAACAAGTTTATTGGAGCGAACTTGTGCTCCCCTAACAACTCAAAAGAATACAGAGGCGGCGATGCAGCGGTCAACAAAGTGACTTGCGCAGACGAGTGTCGTCGAACCGAATGCCGCGGCGTCTGCTCTGCAGGCTTTTATCTTTCGGTGCGAGTGTTTCTAGAACCGTCGATTCACATCCAGAACATTGTAGGTCACAGAAGATCATTCTGGGCTTCCAAAGTTAGGCCAAACAGTCTGCTTATCAGAATGTGATAGCCCGTGCGGCATAAAAATAAAGAATGCAAGACGCGCTTTGCTTGGAACGCCGATAACACAGCCGTGCGTGGCCCGGCAGTAAAAACAAACAATAAATAAATAAACCCGTACATCGTTCGCGGCAATATTTGCAGGGCACTTTTAAAGACAGACATGAGCACTGGGCGAATTCCATACCCCCAGAAGGGAGCAGCAAGCACATGACGCAGAAGGTCCAACTTGTATATGAGTGCTTCTGGCAGCTGGGATAACATCACAAGAAAGGGGGAGAAAACTGTAATAATTCTCGAAAAACGTCTTACTTCCACTGGCTTTCTCAGCTCGTCTAGTACCATGCTGGAATAAGGCAAACTTCATCAGGAGCTCCGTGGGCTCAACTTGTAGCTGTGTAGCCATGATTTTCCTCTTTCGCTTGAGTTGTTCTGTGGCGCGGTACATTGGAGACGGGTGCTTCAGTTCAAAATTTAGGCGTACGGGTCATCTGTGCCTCTACATCAATTTGAGATATGAGCAATTTTCCTTCACACAAAATTTGTAGGTTTGGCAGAAGGAGTCCTGTATTGCTTCAAACTCTTGCTTCGCAACCCAACAAGAATATGGGACAAAATCATGTTGGAGAAGAGTTAAGCGTAAAGCAAAACAGTGTCTATCTAGTTATATCTAAGTATATCTGCTCTATCCATCTGGGTATACCTTGTTTGTAGTGGATAGGGAGTGCCGCGAGCTAGTGCCTGAAGCACAGATCAGGCGATTACGGCAGGAACAGTTGGCAGGTGGTGCGGGATGGGATGTGTACAAGTAGCAATACCACGGCCCGGGCCACACATTGAAATGCAAAAGCCAAAGTGTGACAAGTATGAGGCGCTCCCGATTCTAACATTCCTTCGCCTCTAAGTTTGGTGGCCCTGCCAGGCTCGGTGGGCAACAGTGTGTTGGACGGCAAATAAACTCCGACGAGCACAGCAGCTCACGGTCAGTAACCGCCACCACTGCAGGCTGCGCGTCATCACTTGGCTGGAGGATTCCCCGACCCTCCCACGCTCACAAGGGCGGGGCAAATAATGACACAAAGGTCATACATACATACATACATACATACATACATACATACATACATACATACATACATACATACATACATACATACATACATACATACATACATACATACATACATAAGGGAGCAGTTGAACTTTTGAAGATGGTAGAGAACACAAGAAAAGAAAACTTTGAACAATGTAAAAGCACGATTGTTGCCAACGTTTCTGCAAAGAGACTTGCTTTCGTCAGGGCCCTGACGAAAGCAAGTCTCTTTGCTGAAACGTTGGCAACAATCGCGCTTTTACCTTGTTCAAAGTTTTCTTTTTTTACATACATACATATACATACATACATACAACATCATACATAAAATACATGTGCAAATAGAAAATTATGTTGTGAGTAATCGTCTACAAGTGACAAGTGTTTGATTCGTTCCCTGTAACTACTGTGGCATATGAATGCATGGTATTTGTTGTGCCCAGCTGCAATGCTCTCAAGCTGAGAGTGGCAGTATTGGAAATAAATACATACATACATACATAAAACATACATACATACATACATACATACATGCATACATACATACATACATACATACATACATACATACATACATACATACATACATACATACATACATACATACATACATACATACATACACTACATACATACATACATACTAACATACCGGCAGCATACAATCAGTGACGCCCAAAGCAGGAACGGGAAGCAAACAAAACGCCACAACGGCGCAACGTTTAATGAAATACATTTTGATGAACCCGAAGAAGTGGCACAGGCGTACACCGGCCAAATATTTAGATGTGCCGGTTAACCATTTTTGAGGTGTGCGGAGTACCAGTTCTTATTTAAATTTATTGTCCCTGCCTTCGCCTCTAAGAATTATTAAAGGTCTACCAAGGGACCAATTTACCCTTAGGCGGTTTTAAAGGGCGCTTAAAGGTCTTGGGCGGTCTTAAAGGGCGGTCTTAAAGGACACGTTATACCCGTGATTGTTTTGCTGAGTAAAACCCAAAAGGGGGGCAATATTAGTTCTTTATCCCAAACAGGAAAAGGTGGGGGGGTACTCCTGCGTTTTTTGGGGTATCGTTTGTTGGGCCCCTAAATGGTGCAAGGAGCCCGGACCAGACCCGCTTGGTTTCTTCGGAGGTGGTCGCCGCCTTTGGTTGGCGCCGGACCCTAGTCCTGGGATGTGGCCTGCCCGCAGCACGAAGAGCCCGGTTAAGACCACCTGGTCTTCCCCGGCCCCCGTCTGGTACACACGGGCTTTTCCCTCCCTCCATGAGGCCCCAGGACCTCCGGTAGTTCCTTGACGCCCTTACACTCCCACACCATGTGGTATAGGGTGTTGGGCGTTCCGCTGCAGAACTGGCATTCGAAGCTGTATAATGTGGGGTACATCATATGCAATTGTGTGGCATGTGGGAAGGAATTTGTCTGAAGTCTTCGTAGTTGTGTTGATTCTTCTCTGGTGACCTTTGGATGTGGAGGTGGGTATTTCCTTCTTGTAAGCCTGAGGTGTTCCAAGATGTCTTTGCTTCGTTTGGCGATGGGATGGCTGTGTGGCATCCCGGGCAGGACGTGTGTTCCCGTCAAGGCAACTGCCCGGAGTGAGAGGTCTCGGGCTACGGCGTCGGCCGCTGCGTTACCTTCTAGGGACTCGTGCCCCGGTGTCCACACGGTGTATATATCTATTGGGTGTCGGCGTGCTTGAAAAGTCTTGGATAATATTCCAAGCGCCGTTTTAGAAATTCGTCTTGTTTGGTAATTCCTGCAGGCTGCTTGCGAGTCCGTGAGCACTGTGATTCGCTCTTTGGTTTCCGGCGCTGTGGTGACGGCAAGCGCAACCGCTGCCTCCTTCGCCGAGTCCGTGTTTCCCGTCTTGATTGTTGCCGATGATAGGTGGGAACCTTTGAAGTCTACAACGCTTATTGTATGGGCTCGTTTATTTCGCTTGGATACACTGCCGCATCAACGTATCTTGAGTTTTGATCATTTCTGTAGGATCTGTGGAGTGCTTTCGCTCTGGCTTCGAGACGCTTCTTGTGGTAGACGGGGTGCATGTTTCGTGGGATGCTTGCTACTTCGATGTGCGTCCTTAAATTGAGGGGGATGCGTTGCTTTTGGTTTTCTGTTTCTATTGGGCCCTGATAGTTTAGGCGGCACAAGGTAGCTCTGCCCGTTTTTGTAAGCTTGAGCCGTTCCAGTTGGCTTGCCCGGTGCGCTTCTGTCAGTTCGTCCCACGTATTTGCACCCCTAGTTGCAGGAGTTTTTCGGTTGAGGTTTTGGCCGGTAATCCAAGCGCCATCTTGTATGTTTGTCGAATTAAAACGTTTAATTTTTCTTTTTCTGCTGTTTTCAGTCCTAGGTAAGGGGTTCCGTAGGTTATTCGACTTATGATTAGTGCCTGGATCATTCTTATCGTGTCTTCTTCTTTTAGCCCGTGCTTTTTGCTGGTCACTCTTTTGATCAGGTGGGTGACCTGGGAGAGGGTAGACTGTAATTTTTGGAGAGTGGCTGATCCCGCGCCGTCCTTTTGGAAGACGTCCCAAGACTCTCAGCGTGTCCACCTTTGGGATGACGACCCCATGAAGCGTTACTTTGTGGTCGAGGGACTCCGGTGGTGGTCGTCCTCTTGTCCGTTTCTTTAGTATTAGAAGTGCTGATTTCTCCGGAGCTAGGGAAAGGCCACAATTCCTGAGGTATTGTTCTGTGTGGTTTACTGCTTCCTGTAGTGCATCCTGTTGTGTGCCGGTTGACCCTGTCGTCGTCCAGAAAGTAATATCATCCGCGTAGATAGCGAGTCGAAGCCCTGGGATATTTTTTAGTGATTCTGGTAATTTGATCATTGCGAGGTTGAATAGAGGCGAGATCACTGAGCCTTGGGGTGTTCCTTTTGCTGGTACGTCGAATTTTTCGCTTTGTAGGGTTCCTAGGCTTACAGTTGCCGTCCGTGAGGATAGAAAGTCCCTTACATAGTTATAGGCTTTCTCTCCACATTGAGTTTCCTGGAGATTTTCGAGTATGGCTGCATGCGACACATTTTCAAACGCTCCCTTGACGTCTAGGGTAAGAATGGCGCTTTTTTGCGTGGTACTCAGGTTGTCAATCACTTCTTCTTTAATTTGTAAAAGGATATCATGAGTTAACAAGTGGGGGCGAAAGCCATACATGGTGTCCGGAAATCCCCCTCTGTCTTCTGGTGATTCTTCGATATGGCAGGTGAGTCTATTGAGAACCATGTGCTCCATTAGTTTACCCAAGCATGACGTCAGTGATATTGGTCTGATGTTAGATATTTCGACGGTTTGTTTGGTTTCGGAATCATTGTGACGTCGGCATGTTTCCAACTGGCCGGTAGCCTGCCTTGCTCCCATACATCGTTGATTTTTTTAGTATTTTGTTCTGCATATCTTCGTTTGTATTACGCAGTAATTTGTTGGTCACCTTATCACTTCCCGGGGTGGTGTTTCTTGTGAGCTTGGCCAGAGCGGCGTCCAGCTCACACCTAACGAATGGTCTGTCTAACTCCGGGTTGGGGGTCCCTCTGTAGTCCAGATTGGTAACGGCAGGTGGCGCGGACGTGGTGCTATTATTTCCAAGGAACTTTTCTTTCGTCGCTTGGAGGAAGTCCTTTTCTGTCCCTGGAAGATTGTGAATAAGGCGTGCGACGTGTTTTCTGGTAGATGATTTGGATTCATTATTTTGAGGCATGAGGGATCTCAGGATATTCCAAGTGCCTCTTGTACTAAGAGTCCCTTGTAGCCTGTCACATAGTTGATTCCAGTTCTGTCGAGCCAGTTGATTTGCGTATTCTTCCGCTTGCTTTGTTAGATTTGCAATACGGAGTTTCAGCTTCCTATTGCACTTTTGTTTCTTCCACCTCCGGCTGAGGCTGCGGCGGGCCTCCCAGATGTGCAGAAGGTAAGGGTTCACTGCTGGATTATCTATTGTCAGTTGAATTTCTTTTGTGTAGTTTGTTGGCCCTTTCCACCAGGCTTTTTGTCCACTTTTCTAGGTCATCCAAAGAATTTTCATCGTCATCTTCTTCACTCTCTGAAGGCCTTCCAATCCGTGATTCTTTGCTTGGCCCACTCTGGTGGGTGTTCGGTTGTGGTGATGGTTGAGACTCAGTTGGACTATGTGGTGGTCACTGCCCAATGTTTCATCTAGCCTCTCCCATTCTACATGTGGTATTCCCCTGGAGAAGGCGAGAATCCAGGGCTGGTGTCTTTCGACACGCTATTGCGATCCTGGTGGGGTGTTGTGTGTCGTTCCACAGGGTGAGGCGGGTATTGTTGGGCAACATTGTGGACTTCAGCCCCTTTCTTTAGAGTTCGGGTATATCCCCATGCTACGTGGGGTGCATTGAAGTCCCCAACCATTATACATATAGTTTATGGAATTGTGTCACTTTCAAGACGGATCGAATCAGGTTGTCAAGGTCCCCTAGTTTGTCCGAGGGCGGGCTGTATATATTCAATATAAACAGGGCTCTTCTGATTCTTCTTTGGAGGCAAAATTTCAACAACGGTGTTTTCAATCCTATGTTGGAACTGAAATGCTGCTGCGTCGTTAGATATTTCGAAGTTAGGATGGCTGTGCGGGTACTGCCTTCTGCTATGTGCGTTTCGTATCCCCGCAATGTTAATGAATCTGTTCCTGTCTCTTGAAGGGCCAGGATGGTCCGGTTTTTCCTTTTCAGTTAGTTGTGAGAGATTATGTCTCTTTAAACCTAATTGTTCTACAGTTCCATTGCCAAATTTTGAGTCGTCGATCCGCGCTCTTGTCGTCGAAGTGTTGAGAGGGGCTATACGTCGTCATCGTCTAACGTCTCCTCCATTCTTGCTTCTCTTCTCCGGATAGCTTTGGGCTTTTTACGAGCTTTGTCCTTTTCTTCTATGGTGGTAACTCTTCGATCTAGTTCGGTCTTTTCATTTATGATAGTGGCCAATGTCTCCTGAATTTTTCTTTGGGTTTCCAGGTTTTCTTTGAGGGTGGTGTTAATATTCTGAATTTGTGCTTGAATTTGCTCGAACGTTTGTATAGCCATCTGCTGGAACAAGCCCTGATCATGCTTCATCTTGTTGACTTCTTGTCTTGTTCAGCTTGGTGCGAATTTCATTTGCTTTATTTCTTTCAGCATTTCTTCCATGTACGATCGCGTAAGCGCATGTTCTTTCATCAATTCTTTGGTCATTCAGCGTGTTCTCTTCAGCGTACGCCTGAGTGCTCTCGAAGGCAGCTACCCAGTTCGGGTGCATCTCGTCCTTCTTTACATAGTGCAGGTACTAGAAGGACAGGAGACTTGTGCAGGGGAGGGAAGTGTTCGTCTGAAGAACACTACTTTGTGCACGTCTCCTTGTGCACGCCTGGAAAGTGATCGTGATGGCGATCGCGACTTCTTTACGGATCATTTGACTTGAGCGAGAGTGTGATCTGGATCTCGAATTGGGTGGAAGGGGGACGACTCGCTACTGCTCTCTTTCAGAATGCCTGAGGGCACCCCTGTTGCGGCCATGGCACTTTTTAGGCTAAATGAGTTGCAGTTGGTCCTCTGAGGTCTGAGGGAGCCGTTGACCAGGCTGCGTTTTCCGCTTGTTTTGGTCCCATGCCTGCCTGATGCAAGCGGGGGTGGGGGTGGTTTTAAAAACCGGCGCCTGCCACTCTTTACCAGCGGTCTCATGCGGTAAGTTGCAGAGCTTGCACGTCGGGTTGCAGTCGTGTTCCTCGTTTTCGGGTTTCTTTCCACACTTTGAGCAGACTTCTGGTTTTGGCGAAGGGCAAACATCCTGCCTATGTCCAATATCTCCGCATACCTTCCAGTATTGCACAGATTTACTGTAGGGGCGGCATCTGGCTATTGTTCCTAGTACCTTTATGTAAAAAGGCACATGTGGTCCCTCGAAGTGTATTATGGCCGCTGACGAGTTTCCCAGTCGTCTGGCTGATACAATTTTATGGTGTTCTGCCGATATGTAGTCCATTATGTTGTCATTGGTTAGCCAATCTGTAATTCCTACAACTACGCCCACACTCGTGTTGGGCAGTGGTTTGAGATAGGCAGTAAAGGTGCACAGGTTTGGGCCTACCTGGAGTTGTCTGACGGCTGTGAGGCGGTCGATCATATCCTCGCGCGCTGTGCTTGCCACAAGCAGATTTTGGGCCCACTGAACTTGAGTAGTCACTTTGTTTACAAAGTCTCGAAGCGGCATGTCTACGGCTCTTGCCATTGCGAGGGCAGCGTCGGAGTCCTTCCATTTAGCGAGGTGAAGTATACAAAAATAATTTTAATCAGCAGCAAAACAAGCCAGTAACGGAAGAGAAACACTCTGCTTAGCATGCGGTCGATTCCGACGTTCAAAATACACAGCAGGTATCTTGGCACGGTGGCTTTGCAAGCTTCTCACACCGGTGTTCAAACTCAACAAATTGCTTAAACCGATTCTAATTTTTACGCCTTTACGTACACGTGGTATATATCCTAACGTTGGCCTTACGTGCGAGTCCAAATGCCTTCTCTCTCTTAGGTGGGTTACCAATCGACCACTATGAAGGGGCGCCTTAGTTCCTGGGTGGCTAAGAGTATTCGTGTGCTCTAGATAGAAGGAGACGTGACGGTCGCCTCTCCCCTTCAAACTGGCGTTTATTACCTAGACACGCGGTGTTGCACTTGCCGCATTCACCGTATTACATCCTTATTACTTACGGGTGGTCTTTCCACTCAATGTGTGTATCTAAAGTGTGTGTGTTGTGTGTGTGTGCGTGTGTGTGTGTGTGTTTTGTGTGTGTTGTGTGTGTCTGTGTGCGTGCGGGCGTGCGTGCGTGTGCGTGTGTGCGTGCGTGCTTGTGTATGTGCGTGTATGCGTGTGTGTGCGTATGTGCATGTGTCTGTGTGTGTGATAAAACGCGTCTTCTTCAGAGGTTAGCACATTCGCACAAGGTTGCAGAATGAATGGTCTTCTGGCGCCTATGTTATGCCTCTTACAGGATATGCTAGCTGCGCTACGGGGAAATAGGCAATACCTATCGACTATTTTTTTACCCGTCCCCGTACAGGCATATTTAGGAACAACTGTCTCAGGGACCGTGGTCGGCTCGTTTGCAGCGATTCAGCTAACAAAGGAAGCGTAGCTAAAGCTTCAGGTCACCTCTCACACATTTTTCTTGGTTTGCGGCCCCATCAATGCGTAGGCCGGGTGTGACCACGGCGCTGCATTCTACTTTTACAGCGAAGGGCCTCTCACAGAAGCGGATGGCGGCAGTCTCATGGCTGAGCGACCAGCGGACGAGTATCAGGTAAAACCTTGCCTTCAGGATATCTCGTTTCTGTGGTTTTGTTGAAGCAATCTCTGAATCATCTCTGATGTATCGGCCGAAGAGTCAACTACTTCTGTGGTTTTTTGTTATACTCAGCCAATCCACGTAGGCCTCTGCAGTCAGTAGAAGTCACCAGAAGCCCATATTTTGTGCTGACTGTCTCTGCTCCATGAACTACTCCAGGTGCAATAACTATTCTTACCGAAGGAATTGCCACATGACTGAAACGCCTCTACTACGCGATCATTTGCATTTTAACATAATAGCATGGTGGCAACCTTTCTGGGACATGTTCCCGCATTTCTTTTTCGAGAACCCCGGCTGTTCAATCTGGACAGTTTTTTTTACTTAGGTCATATTGACGGAGCTGGTGCTAAATCTGTCGGTTGCCTTATAGGAACCGAGTCTTGCTATCATCATGCCCTAGATATATTAAAGCACCGTTGTGGCATCACCAACATTTTCAAGAAGAAATCTTCGCAAGAATTGCAGATGTGCCGGCCCCTCGATTCATTGAGCAACACGGAGACAACGACAGCGTGCAAATGAACTAAAGAGGAATGTGAAGCTTGGGTATTTTAATGTCAACTTAGGAGGTACGCTGACCGAATTTCTTTTGAAGGATATGCCTTGCGCCATTGTTGTCGTTTAGTTAAAGTAACAGAGCCATGATATATTGTTGTCGATTAGTTAAAGCTACAGAGCCTTGCTACGAGCAACGCTGATACAAGCAGCCATATTTATTCGTAGTTGGAGATGAAATATCTGCTGTTCTTTTCTGCGATTGGAAGTTGTCTGCTGAAACAAAAGCTGCAAAAACCGACCTAGGATCCAAGAAACAGCCATATTTTGCTACTTCTGCGGTTCTTTGCAACAGGGCAAAGACGTTGTTCTGCATCTTCATATCCGCCGCAGACAACTAGACCGAGGAATTGAAGCAGCGACCCTAATTTTGCTGAGAAGCGACCACTGCAGCCGATGCTTCAGATGTACAGCCAAGGGACATCTTTTACGGAGTGGCCGGGAAACGCTCAGAAGAGACTATGTTAGCACCTCCTTGCTACCACAATGTCATCATTGGCCCAACGGAAAGGTCTTCGAAATCGGCTGCAAAAACACGACGCGGTAACGGACTTTGCCGCGTGCAAATCAGCCGTTCCACGACCGGGCAGTGACATCCTACAACCGACGTTCTTGGCATGCTTGACGATTTTGTGGAATTGCTGCTACGCCCGTCGAGTTTTCGATTATGGCAGCCAGGACAGACTCATCAGAGAAGTTATCTCCTCGAAGCTAAAATGAGCTGAGATTGTACAGACGGGTCTGGCTATTAAGGCATTTGGGCGATCTGGAATTTCTAGGAGGAAGTTTAAAGTGCTCAAATTGACCCTTCTCAATCAGCATGACGGCACATCCGTTGGGATTGAAACGATCATTTCCTTTTCACTTATAAAAACTTGCCTTGAGCACCAATCGAGGTTGAAAGCATCGCTTCATAAGGCATGGAGTTTCAAGGCATGAACCTTCTCGTTGGGTCCCACCACATCTTGAAGTTTCGGCTGAAGACGAGCAGTGTGGAAAGGGAAGAGAAGAATCTAGCTCAGCTGATTTCAATTCAAGCGCAAGATGGAGGAGACTAGTGCCATTTTCTCTGGAGAGAGCAACAACAAAAATGCAGTTTTCTCGTCAGCGTTTTCTGCACGCTCTCACACGAGAGTAGGGACTCTTTTTGCTATTTTTGCCAATTTTGTTGGGAGGACACATTGTCTCCATGTACTCTTCGATGAATTCATATACCGATGAAGATGTATTCTAGTTCAAGAGAGTGAACTGCTGGGCTAGTTTGTGTTGTGTGTGTGCCTCCCCTTCTCGTCCTGCGTTCTGCTCGCTGGTTTCCCCTTTTCTGAACAAGATGTATTGTGCACATTCCAAGCTCCCATTACCTATAAAAATGGGAAATACGACGTTCTAAGCCACCCCCCCCCCAATTTCTGTGAACGACTACAGCACTATGGCCGTTCCAAGGCCTCAGATTTACCTCTACAGCTGGTTTCAAACGAAGAAGCGATTGCGGCATCCTACAAGGCAGACACGCAATATGGGAATGGCCACACAGAAAAGGCTGTGAAACGCACGTCTTGTCCCCGTCTTTTAAGACACACCGAGGTGCGCCAAAAACCCCTCGATGTCACCAGCTTGTTACGCGTCCTCACGTGCTGTTGTAGTCTCTTTTTTTGCAGGGCCACCTCAAAGAGAGACAGCATTTCAACGTAATGTCAGCTGAAGAAAAAACCCCGCTACCGGTCCCCTGAGGTCATAATTCTACCTATTTCATTGCGACAGCGTTCAATGGCTCATGAACGCTGTGAAAAATGAAATGAGTAGTATTATGACCTCAGGGCACTGGTAACAGTAGATCTTGCAAAGTACCGCTAGCTGGTCGAAGAGAATGCGCTAGAACAACAAAATCATTGCGCTTCTGCCTTCCGTATAGTGCGAGAGAACATTTTGTAGGCGCGGAGGGCGCTGCGGATTTTTAATTTTCCGGAAACATGATTGACAATTATTGTAGCAGTGGAGCCCACAACGAAGTGTGACCAGCGGCGCCACGCGTTCGAGGTTGCAACGCTGGCGCTATGGCTTCACTGTGCACGGCTTAAATTCGCCCTTCGTGGGCTCACACAAACACTGATCTGCGGTTTTACAATTTGTATTAAACGAGTCATCGTTGGGTCATCAAACGAGTCGCTTTACCTGGTCAGGCCGTATAGGCTTCTTGTGGCATCCTTTACTCCCCACTCCCCCGCGATATAATTGCTGGGAGCATAAACAAATATTCCGCACTCCAAACATTTTCCTTTGCTCTGATTAACGTACACATTTGAATACCATAGCAAGATGCTGTCAGCTTTCTAGTTTTTATAGCTTGATTCCCCTTCGTTACAGTTTATTAACGGTTGAGTGTCATATTGAGGGCACGAAGGATAGAGGATCTGCCGTTGTATCCAGTTTTATAGAGCGGATTATCAGGAGCTCGTGGCTGAAGAAACACGTCTCGAAGACGTGAAATTACTGCCGAGACTGTGGGAGTGTGAAACGGTAGTCCTATGGCGGGTTTTGTTCAACGGGAAGTGTCGGCTATATTATTGGTGTAATGGCTTTGTACTCTGCATATTTCTTTTGCCATTATTCAATAGAGTAAGGGCATTGGAAATGTTCAATTGCAGTCAGATTCCAGACGGGTGACGCTTTGTACGATATTTTGTACAAATGAACCCTGCCTGCAAGTAGGAGTTCCGTCCAAGTAGCGGTTTCTGAGCCTGTGTTGTCACGTATACCTCCTAGGAGCCCACTACAGGCAGGATGGTAGTTCTATGCATGAGGGGGTACTGTTTTACTATTTCAGAGTAAGCTTCGTGGTTCTAGAAGTCTGGAATGACCTACTTGCACTCATATGGTGGCTACGGCAGGCGTGCTCTTCAGGAGAGCGCAATGACTTCAATTAGACGGGGGCCATTTGAGTATCCCGAATACCCATGGTCGATGACAAGTTGTCACAATTTCTTCTATACGAGGATTATGTATTTGGTAAGTTCCTACTTAGCTGTTTAGAAAGTCATTCTGCGAAGGCACTAAAAGACCCAGAGAAAACCCATGGCAAGTGCTTGTTCTCACCATTCCATTTTTAAGATGGTGGTGGTGAAAAACGTTCTTTACTGAGCTCAAGGGGTAGGGAAAGGGGTGTGGTCAGCCTGCTTCGTCCAGGAGGCCGCGGGCCTGCGCTGCATCCGTGGCTCGTTGCACCAGTGCGAGTTGACGCTCTGGCGCCGAGCTGGTCAGCGCATACTCCCACTGCTCAGGGGATGGGGATGGGATGGGGTGAGGGTGGTGGGGACAGGAGTATACTAGGTGGTAAGTTGAGAGTGGGATGTCACACTGTGAGCAATTGTAGGGGAACAGAGATGGGGAGATGTGGGACAGGATGGTGTGGTTGTAGTATGTCTCGGTTTGCAGTCGCCGGTAGATATACGCTTGATGGTTGGAAAGAGTGTGATGAGGAGGTGGGTATATCCTTCTTGTGTTTGTGTAATGAGAGAGAATGGAGCTGTATGTGAGGTCGAGTGGGGTCAGTGCCTGTGGGACAGGTGGGGCTTGTCCGGTTCTTCCTGGCCTTGCTGTTGGGAGTGCCCGGTTGAGGAGGTCGCGGGCTACGGCGTGGGCCGCCTCATTCCCTGCAAGGCCGGTGTGGCCTGGTGTCCAGATGATAGAGATGTCGATGTCTTCGGGGAGGTGTTGTAGGATCTGGATGGCTTGAGGGGGTGCGAGGCCGGCTTGGTATAGGCGGCAGGCTTGTTGGGAATCCGATATGATGGTCAAGTAGGGTTTTTGTTGGTGGGTAGTGGTGGCGTGAGCGATGGCTAGCGCTTCGGCCGTTGCTACAGGTAGGTTCCGATAGGAGGCTGCAGTTGCTAATTTACCAGTTGAGTCGAGGACTAAAAGGGTTGTGTGTTTGTGGTCTGTAGATCGAGCAATGTCTGTGTACCGTGCGGGAGGGTCTGAGCTGTGTCGTTTTTCAAGGAGCCTCACCCTGGCCTCTCGGCGTCCCCGGTTGTAGGTAGGATGCATGTGTTTTGGAACAGGATGGACCTTGAGGCGTTGACGGATGGTGAGAGGAATACGTTGCGGTGCTTGCTGTGAAGAAGGGGTAGTGCGTCCGATGTCCTGGAGAACTTTTCTTCCTGCTGGTGTCAATATGAGTCTCTGGAGGTGTGATGCGCGCTGTGCTTCCAACAGTTCACTTAAGGTATTATGCAGGCCGAGTTTGAGGAGACGATCGTTAGATGTGTAGGTTGGGAGGCCGAGGGCTGCTTTGTAGGCTTTTCTGATGAGGGTGTCCAGTTTGTTGATTTCCTGCGGTTTCAGGTTGACAAATGGGGTGCCATAGGCGATGCGGCTGACTATCAGCGCATGGATTAGCTTGCAGGTATCGTGTTCTTTAAGTCCGTATGTAGAGCCTCGTATTCTTCGGATGAGGTGTGTTAGCTGTGTGGCTGTTTTTTGGAGTTGTGGTAGAAGGGCCGCTCCGGAGCCATCGTAGTTGAAAGGTACGCCGAGCACGCTGAGCGTGGTAACTTGTGAGATGGGGGATCCTTGAATGACGACTTGGGGATCTGGGGCAGTGGGAGGGGGTCGGCCTCTTGTGCGGGAACGTAGAATCAACAGGGCCGATTTGTTAGGTTCTGCTGTGAGGCCCCTGGGTTGGAGATAAGCAATGGTGGTGTCGATGGCTTGCTGGAGTGCGTCTTGATGAATATCTTTTTTTGGGAAGATGCTGCTTAGCTGTTAAGAGCGTTATTTTCTGAAGGCAGGCAAAGCCTTAAAGAGAACGCAAGGCAAGCGCTTGCCCAGTGTGCTAGCTTATTCTTAAACAGAAATTTTCTTCAGTTCACCGAATCCTGCTCCACGTACTTTTGATTGCCCCTGAACACAAAATTTATTTTGTTCCTACTTACCGTGAAATGCCGCTGATTGATAGCGAACATATGACGAACTTACTCAAAATAAAACCACATAGAAGTGGTGGGCCGTGTAGGATTCAAATCTAAATCCTGATTTCATGGCGTACGACTTTAATAGTGACAGCGCACGCCATCAGTACGCTCGTCTGGAATGGGTCGTGCGTCAAAGTCACGTGGACTCTTGAAATGTGTTTTTTCGCAGACATCAGAATAAATAAAACCGTAGCCATAAAAACTGCTCAGAAAAAGATAAGGCACAATTCACCTCAACGCCCTACTGTAGGCATCGGCCATTATCTTGCTTCAGGCTCAAAGAACAAAGTATCTTTTCTGCTAACGTATAGCCCTGCTCAGGCTCGATTTCTCTATCGCCTGTGGGGTTCACAGTCCAAATCAATTGTCTGCAATGTGCATTCGCCAGCTGGTGTGAGTGACTCTTTTTTATGTGTGGATATATTGAACAATTATCAGTTCTATTGTTTCTGAGACACGCCCCCAGGTATGTTCTACCAAAAGAAAACATTCATTGAAAAACGTTACCCCCACATCGCCCAAAAGCGACACGTTCTCTACTCCCACCCGCCGCGTCTCGCGAAGTACTTTTATTTCATGGAGCCGTGTGACGTGCACATTCAAGTATTTGAGTCAGCAAGCTTAGCAAGAAGGTTTCGGGAGTGGATTAACATAAAATGCGAGTTTCCTCGCAAGTGTAAGAATCACTGTGCTCTAATATTTTTGTATCCCGGAGGAGATTTTGTAAAGTGCGAGGCCGCCACAACCAGTGAACGCGCTTACGGGCTGTTTAGTATGGGAAAAGAAGATAAAAATGACGAGAGCAGCGACAACTTTGTCGGAAAGGTCTGTTCCTTTTTTATACTTTGGTACCGTTGTTATTTGCTGTTTTTAATGATATACGTGCGAAACAATTTTGTGTGATTAAAGATTACTAGAGACTATCAAACTAGTATTTTCACCCTCTTTGCAGCGAGATGTAGCCAGTGTCGCTGACAGCAGATTAGAAGAGATTTATTTCAGGGACCTATAAATTGTTATATGGTATGTCGTAGTGTGGAAAGTCGATTCAAAATGAATGAGCGGAGGCATTTTCGAAATGAAGTTGGGAGCAAGGGAAGAGTGATGTAAAATATTGCACGTTTGTATGTTTTGTAAATACATCACTGCAGGCAGGCTACAATGGCAAAGAGCGGAAAAGATCCTTGCTTCTTGAACTGCCTTAAATTTATAGCTTATCCCTGCGCCTATTGCGAACGCATGCGCAAACTTTGAAGCACCGGTGTGTTCTGCGCGCCATATGCTTGTTGTAGCTAAACCTCACACGACACTGGCCAATGGGCATGAGCGACGTTGTCTTATTTGACCATTTTGTGGAAGATACAGAATGTTTCGCGAAATGATGACTATCACCCGTAACAACACCTAACCAAGCACATCATCATCATCATCACCAGCATATCTACGCCCACTTCAGGGCAAAGGCCTCTCCCATTAACCTCCAATTACCCCGGTCCTGTGATATCTGCGACCAATTTATCCCCACAAACTTCTTGATCTCATATTCCTATCTGACTTTCTGCCGCCCCCGGCCAAACTTGCCTTCTCTAGGGATCCACTCTGCTACCCTTAATGACCAACGGTTATCTTGCCTTCGCATTACATGCCATGCCAAACGCCAATTTCTTCGTCTTAATTTCTACTAATACATCCTATTCGCCGCGAGATCGACATGTAGGTGGCGACAGCGTCGCGCTGCTAGTGTGGATACTGCGCTGAGCGGCCCGTAAGAACGCACACTGTGGACGCGCTTCGTGCCTTTTCCCGCCGTATGTGCGCACGAAACGTGAAAACAAGAGTGGTATGCTGTAGTTCGGTTCTTCAAAGTTCAGTGTATAGCATGGAAGCGGCAGTAAGTTTTCATTACTACGCCAAAAAAAGCGACGACCCATCGGAAATCTCAGAATGGCCGAAAAAGTGACAATGAACTTGTACTATGGCTTTGAGCCTTCAATAAAATCATAAATAGAAACAAATGAGGAAGCCTCGATCTCTGAAATTCAGTTTAGAACGGAAATCTCAATCGCTTTCACTGGTATGACGCATTCTTGCATTTGTGGGGAGCCCTGAAATGGTAACACTACTTAACTGTCCCGTCATTCTTTCTAAGAGCTTACGATGTTTTTTGTGTTAAAAAGGCAACATAAAATTACTGAATTTCGATCAGCGCAGAGATATAAATGTAACCGCTCTAACGGGTCTTTTAAATGAAATTTTAGCGACTCTGAAGGAAGGTTTGATGAATAACGGTGTCGGATCACTTATTTACGGCTTTCGTCGCAAGTTAACTTGCGAATTGAATTGTTCAACGCACGCAGTACCAATCAACATCTCATGTTAGCTAGGTTTTCGCAAAGTGACAAGCAGGTTTACAGTGTGCAAACCAAGCTTCTGGGACCTCACAGTGATCACAAATTTTCTGTTACGGCTGCTCTGTTGACCATTTGAGTTCCTTTTAAAATCTAACAGGTGCCTGCAACAGCGAGATGTGTTTGCATTCGTGCGTATAAGGTCACTCACGAACCCTAAAGATGGAAAATGAAGTTGCGCTGTTGCAGATGTACTAAAAAACATTTCCTTTTTATTTCTCGTTGCGAATCAGCGGAACGGGTTCCCGGGAACTACTTTGTTTTCTAAACTGAACATCGCCTTTGTCCTTGGCATTTAATTATCGATGATTGGTTAAAAAACGAAATCCCGTGGATTTCGTTTTTTGTTGTTGTTTTTCGTTTTTTTTTGTTGTTGTTGCCAACGTTGCAAGAGCAGCGAGAAGAGAACGCATGTAACGCGAAAAGCCAAACTATGGTTATCAGTATTACCTACAATCGAAAGTACGCTAGGCGCCCTGTTCTGTAGCGGTGAAAAAGCAGTACTTTAACACGTATTTTCAAAACTGATTAACCGCCCTTTGGTCCGATATTTGTCCAGGAATTATGGCTCGCCTTTTTAAAAATTGTACTGAAAGCAAGCATTGTGGGAAAAAATTAAAAAAAAAACCAGCGAGTCATGACACACACCCCTCACACATGTGGGCAACAACGTGCATTATATTACGCGATTTCTCCTCTTTCTTTAAACTTAGGTCCACCTTAAGAGGTTAAGACGTGATCATATTAGACATTTGGTTATGCTGAGTGAGACACATTTCTGGACAAGGTGATGTCGGGATTTGAAAATGACATATATGAAAATGACACACGAAATGCACATGACAGACGCAAAACTCACAACTGCCTAATTTTACCGAAAAATCCCCCCTAAACACTCTTGCGCATTCACAGAAACGTATTTTAAATAATACGTAAAATTAGTAACTCGATACAGTTGAACAAATGTTTATTCCTCCTCCTAGTATAAACAACGACTGTTCAAAAATGGTATTTATTTTAGAAAAGGTACGGGAAGAAACACGATGACACAGGCTCTTGCGGGTGTAAAATACGTGTCCGGTAATGTATGGGCAATAGCGCACGGGTCGTGTGCAGTGTAAACGTTTTTGTTTGTTTCTTCTTTCTGTAAGCACAGCGCAATTTACAAGGGTGTGGAATTTGCACGCGTATTCACAGGTCTTGTCGCTTCTTACCCGTTTCGCATACTACAACATTTATCCTTTAAATAATCACCACGCCACCTTCAAAAAGCACCCTTCGACGTTCCCGTAACTGCAGACGGCTGCACTCAGCAATAAAAAAAGCGCAATGTGTGGAAGCAATGTTTATAACACGTTGCAACTACTCAAGCGGTGACCACGGCGAAAGATGTTTCGTGGCATTAAACCAGCGCATTAACCCGCAACGGCCGCTGATTATAGCGTTTCTAGAGGAGATTGCGCAAGCAGAGGTAACTATGTCATTGCTTACTGCCAAACGAGCACACATATTGGTTGTTTTGTCGTGTGCAGCACGCGTCTTGCGACGCACGCAATGTGAAAAAACAGACGACGCGAGAGCGCCATCCCCACTAGGAGCGGTTCGTCCCGCCGCCGCCAGGGGCCGACTCTGTTCGCGCTCGGGGCGAATACACGCGTTTGTTCCCTGACCCACTCCGCTCTGTTCTTGTCCCTTAGTGTTATACCTATCATCTTACGTTCCATTGTTCGCTGAGACGTTCTCAATTTAAGGTGAACTCTCTTAGTGAGCCTCCAAGTTTCTGCCCCATAGGTGAGTACCGGTAAGATGCAGCTGTCATACACTTTCTTCTTCGGGGACAACGGTAGACTGCCATTCATTATCTGAGAATGCCTGCCGAATGCACTCCACCCCATTCGTATCCTTCTATTATCTCTACCTCGTGGTTGGGATCCGGGGTCACAACTTGGCATAAGTACCCAACTACAGATAGTCTCAAAAACGAAGGAGTGCACTCAGCGGTCCTGAGCTGTAACTTTGTTTTATATAGCAGGACTGGCGCTAAAGTAGCCCTTTGGGTAATCGCTGCACTCTAGACACGTCATCGTAGACGTCACCATACCTCAGATTAGGCGGGTAATCATTTTGTTTTAAAGTTGTGACATAAATTTCTAAATTCCTCAGCGAATGAACAATAGTTTTCTGCAAGTCAAGTGCTTCGGCACTATACCTTATAAATAAAACAAACTAGTATTGCACCTTCATGGCCCCTTCAAAGAAACACAAATGAATTGTAAGCATACACTGCTATGCTCGAATGAGGACGCCACTTTTTGGAGCGCTTAACAAGTTCCAGACATTCGGAGCAAAAAATGGATTCAAACGTTTGGCTTTGGCTTCACATTTATACCTCCCATTTTCAAACTTCCCCGAAGAAGTTGCAAGTGCCTCGGAAAAAGCTCAGGTGATTGCCTCCACGTATGATGAGCGTAAATGAAAACTTTAGTGACATAACATTTGGAAGGGTTTTTAAGTCTTAAGCAACGTTGTAAACCCATATGGCGTCCCAGCCCGAGTTGGCAGGGTTAACAGCAATTGTAACGAGTTGTTAGAGCGATTACCCATAAACTAAGGCTGTATACTTTCTCTAAATGGCCATACTTTCGTGATAAGGGCGGCACATACGTGACAGTAAATACCGAGAAACATTTGCGTGAAAGTTTCGGGGGTCCTAACGACAACAATAACAACTAAGCACAAAATTCAGCTTTATTGCTACTAATGGCATCGTATTTTTCATACGAGACGGGATGGCGCAACGTATATATGTTTCTTATTTGTCTACGCGCTCATGACTGCTCTACTTTTCGTCGAGTCTCATTTATAAATGCGATCAGGGATTTTAATATATGAACACAGTACTGGGACCAGTGATGCCGACTAGGAACAAAACGATTAGGTCGAGAAATGTCTTTTTCTGTCAGCGATTACCGGTAACGTGCAATTATGCAATGCTGAAAAATACCATATACTGGCGAGGAGTGTCACTTTCTCTGTTTTCACAAAGGAAAGCTTAGCTAGCCACGTGCGTTAACTGCCCGACCGTGCAAACTAATACGCGCATTTATGAGGAATCTCTAAAATTTCCGCATATACGGCATTGAGGAAAAATTCTGAGGCTTTTTTATGGCGCCGTGTTTCCACTTCTCTCAGACTGTCAGCTTAAGTGGTGTACCAACAGCAGAAACCCACACCTCGCCCATGTGATATCTGGGATAATCGTATAGAAACTGCTGAGGTCGCTGTTGCAAACTGAATTGGTGGCCCCACAAAAACTTATTTGCAATCAGCTCTTCCGCTAGGTAAAGTATTTCCTCCTCCTCCTTCTCCCTCTCCTCCACACCTTTCTCGCAAAGTTTTCTGGTTGTAACACCCAACTGGTGAGCCGTCTTGGAAAGAGATTTATAACTGTGCTACAGGGAAACTTACTCACAACTTACTACTTACTCACAAGTGCGCCCGGTATAAAGACCATGCGCCACAAGATAACAATCCGTTCGAAGGCCTCCGGAAGGCTTTTGAATAGGTGTCATGCCTGTGCCTCACGGTAACTTTAAATTGATAATTGCACTCTGGCCCACAACTTCCCATTACGTATTTACAACGGGGAACTCCACAGACAATCGGTTGAACGGCCTTCCGAAGGCCTCCAAAACGGCCGTGTAGCACAAGTATGAGTGAATAGAAACTTTTTAGCAACCATGGCGACCCTTTTGAATGTTACGTAACTTTTCTCGTTAATGTTTTGCAGCACTTTAACGCTAATAAAGTTTCTCGCGTCCTAGTTTAGGATCCTAAGGCGTTATTAACGGAGTTTTTAAGAACGTTAATAAAGAACTAAGAGAAAAAATCCGGTCCCAGTTGTAAAACGTGCTCTCAGAAGTTCGCGACACGCCACAGCATCTAACAATTGTTAGACCGCAGCCTTTGTTATTTGCGGGACTAAAAAATCACTAAATTAATTTATTGATATTTGCATCCCGCAAATAACAAAGACGATGGTCTTCCCTAATCGTTTTTAATGATCACGCTGCGTGTGAAACATCAACAATAGAACGGTTCAAGAGGGTTTTCTTATAAAAGTAGTACCAAACATTCATGCAAATCCCTCAAAAAAAGAATTTTCAAAAAATAAGTCCTGGACGTTTTTAATAGGCCGCAATCTGCCAAGTGGCGCTAAAAGGGAAAGCAACGCCACGCTGTGTCTGACAACAATAAAAACTGACCGTGTGCTTACTTTGGAAATTCCGATTATTCTGCGACGCTCACGAATAACCGTATTTTTTAAAAATAACGATGGGATCAACCACGGCTGTTCGTCTGCGCGGGTACCTCAGAGCGCATTGAAACAGCTTTCGCGACCGGCGGCCACCGGGTTTCTAATGATGATGATGATGACTACTAGAAGACCTACCTTTGTATCGGGACGTCGGTTGTCACCAACCGACTTGCCTGTGTTATTCTACTTGTTTGCCCTACCCTTCACTAAGCTAATGGGTTACCCCCCTCCCGCCCCCTCGTCGCTTCCCCCCCCCTTCCTGCCCTTTCATCCCTGTTTACCTCCTCCCTTCTGATTCTATTTCGGTATATTACTATCGTATACGTTCCACTCTCTTCCCTACTTTTCTTCCATCATCACTCCAGCCGCCTCTTCGTCACCTCTACGGCTCTGAAGTTGAGGCTCCCCCTCACACCAAATCTCAAAGCCTCCGCCAACGTCGCTTCCCATCGCCCTGTCGCGGTCGTATCTCTGTGCAGTCTATGACAAACATGTTTGTACGGTTTCCAGATCCCTGCCACAGCATACGCAAGTTTCGTCCAGTTGCCTGTAGTTAGCCGTGTATGCCCGTGTTCTCAGACACCCCGCCCGTGCCTCACAAAGCCATCCACTGCCTCGCGTATTGCCATAGAAACGTTCCTTCCTGATTTCTAGTTTCTCTGTCCTATAAGTCTCCATGGTTTTTTTCCTTTCCATTCTCTGCACCCAATTCGTCGTCTCTGCTGCTTTTACCTGCTTTTTACCCGTTGTGTATACCCCACGTTCCCCTGCCCAATTTCCGTACCGCTCGGTCAGCTGTCTGGTCCTCAGTCTCCACCGCGTGTCGATGTTCCCCATTTACAGGTACCTAAACAATCTCGCGGCCCATTTTTGATGATCAGCACCGATGATCACCAATGATCACCGCTGATGATCGCCGATGATCACCGATGATCATCGCCAAGGTATACGCTGCGGCGAAAAATGGAAGTAGCGCCGTCACCGGTGGAGAGGCGCCTTCGGCAGGCCGGACCATGGCCTCCGCAATCTGCGGGGAGGCCACAGCTGGACCTACTTTCGATCGAGCGGCCGAGCCACAACACTCAGATTCTGGAATTGTTGCACCACTAGAACCACTGAGCATGATATCAGGATGTGTCTTGGATTAATTACACGCCAGAATTTTTGGGGGACTTTCAAGAACATGGAGGACAAGTGAGGATTATAAAGATTACGGCGGGTGGATTTCAGTAGGGACGAGTATTCTTTTTCACATTTTTCTGCTTAAGCCAGGATATCGAAAGTCGGTCCTTTATCAGCTAATCAGCTAGCCTTTTCTTTTTATTGTTAAAACGTCGAAGGTGTCGGTTAAACCAAGGAGTGCTATTGTTTGTTTTTATGCCTATTGTAGGGGAAAGATCTGCTGATGGGGCTAGTTAAAGCGTCTTTCAATAGAATCCAGCTTTCTTCGACAGTGCGATTTAAGTAAGTTTCAAAAAACTGTTCGCTGAAAATGGATAACTCGGAATTATTTGCAATACAGTTTGCTCTGTTATAACAAGCTATTATTATAGACAACGTTTTTAGTAGCGGAATAAATAATATCTGCCGTGTGGTTGTCGTGATCAGAAAGCCCATCAACATGAATGAAGTCTGAGCAAATGTGTGAACCGTATGTCAGAATAAGATCTAAGATGTTGTAGGTAGAACCAGCACGCCGCGTGGGTTGGGTGACTGTTCGTGTAAAGGTGTGATCAGGGCATATCTGCAGGAATGAATGTGTTTTCTTGTCACTGGAATTGCTGATAGTGGTGACCAATTGATATTAGGAAAGTAAAAAAGCCAACGATAATTAGTGAGCACTTTGGGTACCAACTATTCACTTCACTGAAAACACGATTAAACTCCGCAGAAAAAACATTATCCACATCAGGCTACTACGTCAGTAGTAGTTCAGCAGAACACACACGCCTTCCAAAAACAAAGTTATATTGAAAGGAACACAGATAAATTTTAGTTTTATTGCTATCGGTACACCACCACCTTTGCGGTGTTTTTTGTGGCAACGAAAAATATGAAATTTGTATTTTTTATTCATTTATTAATTTATTTATTTATTTATTTATTTATTTAACAAATACTGTAGACGGTTTTTCACCGTACTAGCAGGAGGGGGTTACATCATGTTTTAAGTGCGAATGCACTTCTTAAGCGAGCCTGAATCGTCGGCCGCCGTTGTCCGCATAGCAACAGCTGCGGTGCGCGCGCTCCTCGTCTTCCTCCTCGTCTTCCGTAGCAATGGGGGGAGATGGGCGCGCGCTACTCTCCTCCTCCTCTCTCCGCTCAATGACTGCGGGTGTTGGGCGCCTCCTCTCCACTTCGGGCGGGAGAGCTCTCGCTCGCGTAGCGGGCGCTCCGCATTCCGACGCGTGAGGGCGCTCGTGTAGCCCTCGCCGTAACGCCGGGCGCTACTCTCCTCCTCCTCTCTCCGCTCAGTGACTGCGGGTTTTGGGCGCCTCCTCTCCACTCCAAGATCACGATATCCACCGTAATCGCGCAATCAACAACCGTGCATTCGCACTTACACACTCTCCCCCTCGGGGAAGTGCGAGGGAATTTTTCTAACACAAATGTCAAACCTTTCAGATGTTGTAGCACGCACGCAGCCGGGAGGCCCTAAATTCCACTCGTCCACGGTTCATACAAAAAAGATTACTTAAATGTGTTAATTTTAGGAACATATGCTCTAACATTTTTTTAATGATTTAACCTTCCTGACCGCTCGTGAGGTGGCAGAAGATACAAATCTTTATACAAATGATACAAATGACACAGTTTAAAAGACGCTTAACCTTGCAATTGTTGGTTTGTTTTCAAACGACTTAAGAACACATTTCCTTATAATTTCAGAGACCTATTAAAGGCGCCTAAAGTCGGAAAATATAAATCTGGCGCTTAGTCGCTGAATGCTCTCCAGTTTCTGTATATCTTCCTTTAGGTATGGATCCCACACTACTGACACATATTCCATCACTGGTCGAACTAATGTTTTATAGGCTGAAGGTTTTCCTGTCCAATCACACGCCCCCAGTGTCCTCCTTAAGAAGCACAGCTTTTTGCAGGCTTTGGCGCACATATTATCTATGTGAATGTCCCAAGTGTCGTGTTGATCGACAAACCCGCGTATTTCATGTCGCTCACAAATGCAATACATTTATCCCCCAAAATGAAGGGGAGTTATTTTATGTGTTATTATAAGAGCACAAGTTTTTGAGTAGTTGATTACCATGTGCCACCTCTCGCACCAGTCAGCAATTTTACACGTTTTCATTCAGCGATAATTGATGCAGGGTGTTACCGACAGTGGTATAAATAACACAGTCATCAGCAAACATTTTCACAGTCACACCCGCGTCTAGATCATCAGCAATATCATTAGTATATATCAGGAACAAGAGCGGCCCTAACACCGACCCCTGGGGCACTTCTGAAAGTATGTCAAGGTTTTGGGATTGACAGCTGTTAACTTCTACATACTGTGTTCTGCTTTTCAGATAGGCAGAAATCCAATTCACAAGGTTGGGAGCAATGCGTACTTGCTGTAGTTTGCTCATTAGTAGAGAGGGCGGTACCTTATCAAGAGCTTTTGATAGGTCCAAAAATACTGCATAAACTTGTTTTCGATTGTTGACGGCATTGGCGAAGTCATGTATAACTGATTGTGAGCTGGGTCGTGGTTGAAACCTTTTTCCTAAAGCCATGCTGGAAGGTGACTAATAATTTATTGGATTCGAAAAACGAAGTTATCCGGCAGAAATGTTGTGTTCAAGCAGTTTGCAGCAACTACTGATTAATGATATTGGTCTGTAGTTCGTCGCCAGTAGTTTGCGTCCGTCCTTGTGAACCGGCACAATTTTTTCACTCAACCAATCAGGAGGTAGGGAGCCGTCATTCAATGATGCATTGAACAAAACATAAATATTGCGATATCATATCCGCAATATTTTCAAAAAGGCATTGGGGATACTGTCAGGACCAGACGACTTATTTGCGTGCAGTTTTGAAAGAAGGAGGCGAATACCATTTACGCTTAATTTATATCTCTCAGATCGAGTGCTGCACACGGGCGACTAAAAACACCGTGAAATGTACTGTTTAGCACATTATCAATTTTGTAGGGGTCAGTAACTTCACAGTCGCCTACGTGGCGACTTCTACGTGGCGAAGTCAACAGACTTCGTTTTTTCGGAAAGGTATCCCCATAACTTTTGCGGTGCGTTTTTCGTGAAGTTCACAAGTGCGGTGCCAAAAACAATATTCCCGAGCACTCCGTATTTTGTGCCTCAGTGTTTCCGAAAGCGAAGATATGATATTGTTATCTTTAAGGTACGCCATGCGTTTTCTCGATAGCATGCTTTTCAGGTGTACTATTTCGCGTGTAATCCAGGGATTGCGATGTTTTTTTTCCTAATTGTTGGTTCGAATTTATCAAGAGACGACAAAGTAATATTTTGGAAAGGTTTTCACAAGCTTGTCACATCCCCTCACAAATCAAGTGAATCAATAATAGATTCGTCATCAGCAGCAGAAAAACTGAAGACACCTTTACTCCCGCGATGCTTTTGGGTAGTGGCGAAATTCCCAGTAAGTAAAACAAGCTTATGGTGGGAGATGCCGTCACAAACATTTACTTTCGTGCTATCCTAAAACTTTCCAACAAATATGAGGTCTCGTACGCTTTCAAGGCTTTGCGTAACTCCTGTAGCCTCTTTGACAAGTTGGACGAGATTAAAGTTTAGCATCAATTCAAACAACAAGTTACAGTTCCCTGTGTCAATTGATCCAGAGGGGAGAATGTGCTAATCAATTGATGGTAGGTTGAAGTTCCCCGCTAATATGATTTTTGATTGGATTTGTCCTTCTTTTGAATATAAGACTGAATGTTTCCTAAGAATGATTTGGTTGAGGAGGCGGGGCCGACAGACTATTTGAGATCACACACTTTCATGGTCGGTTATTTCGGCCAAAGTGATACAAGCGACTTACTTTTTCCCTACCGAAGCAACTCCTCCTCCCCGGCAGCGGCGACCATGTCTAATCATTTTGTGAGTTGTGGGAACAATTTCAGAACCTAGGATATCTGAGGATAGCCGAGTCTCGGTAATTGCAATGATTTCTGGATCGTATGTGAATATCATTTCTTCAAGCTCCCGATATTTGTTAACAATGATCCTGGCATTAATGAGGACAAAACGCAGCTGCTTGTAATCAAGTCCTTCATTGCGGTTACGTTGCGAGCGGATAGGTTTTGCTCGTCCCATTCATAGATATCGTCATCAACCCGTATCTTGTCGTAATCCAGAGACACTTTGTGACGTAGAGCCTTGAAATCACTTGAGCGAGCCCAGAGTTTGCGGCGCTTTGCTAGATTGCCCTTGCAAAAGTGCAAAAGTCGTGGTTTAGCGAAATAGGTGTTCCTTTTCTTTTATGGCAGTTTTTAACACTTAGTTTTTTTGTTGTAATCGAAAAAGTTCATGACTAGCTTTATTCTGCTTTTTTTGCAGCCCTATGCACTCTTTCAAAAGAGTTATTAACCGCTCCCAGCTTCTGCCCTATCAGTTCTTCGGTTATATGTTTTTTTTTTCAGTTCTTCAGCGTTTCCCCGATCCAGCTCCGTAAATTCCAAAATAATAAGGCTGCGGCGAGTGCTTCCATCTTCTAAATCATCCAGGCGCTTTTGATGCAGTTGTTCATTGCACACAGAAGAATTTAGCGGTGCTGCCATTGCGGTCCCTCCGTGCCCTCTGAAGTGATCGTTGAAGCGGTCGTATTTATACGCTGCAGCAGGGAGCGTAGGTTCGAAGCAGTCAGATGACGATGATGTTAGAGTTGCGAGACGATCGGGACTGGGAAATTCAACCGGGTTTTGCAGCAGTTGCACCATTGTCATTGCTTTGATTCACAAGGCAAATATGTACCGAGTGTAAAAGATAACTTCAAGACATTTAGCTTTAGCGAGCATTTTTAATTTGCAGTTGTTGTCATCAGCAACTAGTGCGTTTTTATCGTCTGCTAAACATGTACATATTCATTACTCTTGTCGATCAACAATTGCTATTGTCACTAATATTTGCGTCATTGTTGACGCGTTTGACATCGTTCATTGGCTGTTATTACGTCGCGCGAAACTTATGCTACAGAGCGTATCCACATAACCTCACCGAGGAGCGTTTGTCCATCGCGCTTCGCCGCTCCTTGCCATTCCCGCCGCTCGATTAACCCTAGGCGATTTTCTTACAAGTAACATAGCTATTCTCTCCCATGGCCCCATGTGAAGGGCCCACTGACTGCAATGACTTGTGTTTTGGAAATCTTAAACTGTCCACAGATATATGCCCGAAATGGCAGCGACGACGACATTACAGGGGATTAACGACGCAGCAAAGAGACTAAATGCACGCATTTCGTCTTCCCGTTACACCTTATACATCTGCGGGGACGAACAGATAGTCCGCATTTGTGCCCACGGCCCACACTCTGCCACAGATACTCACCTTGAAGACGAACGGTTGCCCGCGAAGACTACCGGCTGTATTTAAGACCCTATTTTAGTCCTTTTAAATGCAGAGCATTTCAGTAACTCACGATGTCACCCGCGTTGGCGTCCATGGTCCGCGTCCGCATCGCTCCCCCTACACTATATAAAAAAATAATACTTGCCGGCGCCAGGTTTCGATCCTACGACTCTGCGGGCGGAACGCAAGGTGCACGGTACTCTACCAACTGAGCCACAAAGCCGACACAGAGCGGAAAATTACGAACGTGCCTTATATCCTTGACTCATTCAACCGTCGGCCAGAGGTGCGCCCTCTCCCCCGCGTCCTCCTCGCCTTCCCTCCGCTCGCAACACCCTCTCTCGCCGCGTTCGGTTCGGGCGCACAGCAGGTGGGGACGTGCGCAACACCCTCTCTCGCCGCGTTAGGTTCGCGCGCAAGAACAGGTGGGGCGCTCGCATCGCGCTCATCTCGCCGCGGTCGGTTCGCGCTTAAACCACATATGTCGTTCGCGCGCGCTGCGGTCGCTAACATCTGTGGCGTGATCGTGACGTCAGCATCACGCGTTCCGCGTGGTGGCGATTTCGGCGCTATAACACTCTCTCGCGAGGGGCATTGGATTGGATTCGATTGGATTGGCTTGGATTGGCTTGGATTTGGATTGGATTGGATTAAAGTGGATTGTGTTGGATTGTGTTGCGTCATAGCCGCTCCTCGTTGCGTCATAGCCGCGGCAGGGGGTTCACGGCACGTTTCACCATCGACTTCATCGACAATGTGCTACGCTGGAAGACAACAATTACAACAACAACAACCAATACGTAATCCATACGACTTGCAGGCGCGCCCCCCCGCAGAAATGCTCTGCATTTAATCGTGCCCCTCGCGAGGGGGATGTTTTATATAGTGTAGGGGGAGCGATGCGGACGCGGACTACGGACGCCAACGCGGGTGACATCGGGAGTTACTGAAATGCTCTGCATTTAAAAATCATACAGGCACCGGCACGATTCGAGCCTGTGTCCGGTATACCAGACAGAGTCAGTGTCAGTCGACTTACTACCCATTGGGCTACGACCTTTTTGCCTAAAAGTGCAGGTGGTCAAAATAAGCCCGGAACCCTCCACTACGGCGCGCCTCATCGCCTTCGTAGCGTCGGCGCGCTAACGCCCCCCCCCCGCTTCCCCCCACCACAAATGAAATCAAAGCTGGTTTTCTGGAAGCTTGGAGTGTTCACACATTACGATTGTATACATCACCCCAATGAAACGCTCCAAAACAAATTGTGTTCGAAGATTTTGCATCTACGACAGCGTCTCAGACAAACCTAGGTGACAGGTTGAGGACTGCCGCCATGTTGGTTATTGGGACGAGGGTTCTAAGTTCAATCGTCATTGCCAGCTGCGCCATCAAAAGGTATAGAACAAGGAGTTCTCAAATGTCCTCAAATATTATTATGTGCTTTTACAACAAAAAACTCATACCATGACCTCATCGTTTAACATACTTTTGTAATTGTTTTTTTACCCTAATACATAAGGAACGAAAAACATTTCGTTCCGACAGCTTGATCTTAGGTAAGGCTGTTGGTAATAATTAGGAAGATGCGGAGGCTCTGGGCAAGCGTTGTGCCTAAGCATTATCAGGGAAGCTTGCCCTCACCCGCGTTACTTGACGAAGAAGCTATTGTAGGTGAGCATTACATAGGTTTCGGTATCATTGTTTATTATAGTGGTGGTGCTAGTAACCGTCGTCATATGCATCGAAGAGGTCATCGTCTTCTTTGTGGCGAGCGGTGAATGCAATCATCATCAGCATTTTACACTTCACCAGCTCTTGATTGATTGATTGTAGGGCTTAGCGCGCCGACGGAACGCAGGCGGTGAGGCGCGCCGTAGTATAGGGCTCCGGATTAACTTCGACCACCTAAGGATCTTCAACGTGCGCCGAAATCTCGTACACACGGGCGTTTTTGCCTTTCCCCTCCATCAGAAAAGCGGCCGCCACGGCTCGGAAACGAACCCGCGTCCTCGTGCTCAGCAGCACAACGCCTTAGCCAGTGAGCCACCACGGCCGGTCACCAGCTCTTCGTCATCGACTCGAGGCAGCGGGGGCGGATATGCAAGTCGTCTCAGAAAGGAGCAGCACACTCGTAGATATGTTCCCAAATATCCACAATGGCTTCTAGAGAAGGCAGAGGCCGCGGTAACCTGTCCTAAGCACGGTGTATTGTCAGCCTTAAAATAGCGCTTCAGTTTTTTGTTGTTTACATGCACGCTAGCACTTCACGACAGCGCTGGTGTTTTTTTCCTCAACTACTGCGTGGGCCGGAACTCAGCGGTCACTGCGTGGCACACGCTCGTCAGCGCTGGCCACTTTCTTGCTCCTGAAGGTTGTTGCTCTCTTTTGTTTTGCTTAAGCCACGGCGCCATGCCGAGGGTGCTCGGCGGTCCCTGTGGGGCACGCGCTCACGTGCGCTTTCCATTTCATAGTATTTTTTTCCTGCAAGGCTGCACTTACCGCATGTACAACAGCTCTATGGTTACAAATCGCCATTTGCGGTGCCAGCAATGCTGTATTGTATCATTTGGCATTGATAAACATCGTTAAGTGTTAGGCTTCAGCTTGTACGCGGTATTGTGATGGCGTCCGTTTACGCCTTTCTGACCGAGAGGTTTGGGGTGTCACACACGCAGCGAAGCGCTCACGAGAGTGTGTTTCGTCGAGCGCGCAGCTGGTTATTGTTTGAGTCTATCGTATTTACACTGCACTCTTCAATTATACTGAGTCGTAGTTGAGACCTTATTCCCGTCTTATCACGTTCTGGCAAACGACTCGCGGTCAGCAACGCAGTTGTTTCAAACACCAATTTTTCGGAGTGGTAATGTAGTAGTTGCCGCTGCAATAACGTTTGTCGGAAAGCGTGGCAATTGGATGTTGCTCATTTACACAACAGTAATACTAGAAGTACTAGTCCCTTAATCTACGATGGCAATGGCTCTGTGGACTACTGCGCATCTCCTGAAGCATCTGGTGAACACAAATTTCCCTTAGCGTTAGTATGTTTAGAAGCTTCCTCACTTTGTCGACACAGCTTATTCAGTACAACACATTCGGCATTTATCTCAGTCTGTTAATTCTGGAAAGCTCTTGCTTTATTTACCATTGTCCGAACATTTTATAGCCACAGTACCCCAGGTACTGTTCTTGTACCCGTAATACTCTACTTAATGCATATTTTTCTTGCGCTTCAGTGCACTGAAAAGTCCAAACTTGTTTTCCAAAGCAAAACGAATTTAAAACAGCAGTTTGCTCTCAGTGAATTGTACCAATCTCTCGCAATGCGCTTTGGCGTGGTAGCGCTGAAATTTTATGTAACCTTACCTGACGCCCGGGCCTGGAAAAAGAGGACAGGAACAAATCTGAACGCATTAAAGCTCAAACAGTCGATTTCACATCGACACTAATGTTTTTACGCGTGTTACTTCTTTACGCGTCTTAATGTTTTTACGCGTTTTATGCGTGTTACACCTCTTACGCGGTTCATTTTTAAGATTTGTTAGCATTAACCCAGACAGACCACAAGGACTGCAATAGACTGCAATAGCTCAGCTTAAAGCTTAAATTGTAAAGCACTTCAAGGTTCGCAGTAGTGACGGTTGGAATATGTCAGCATGGCACCGAGGTGAGAAACACATTATTAGGATTAACGTTAATGGAAAACACGATAATAGTATTAACTGCTGTCTGTACAGGAAACAGGGAAGCAGTCAGGTACATTTGTGTATCGTTTGCGCCATACCCTCATTCTTTCTTTGTGAAAATACAGAGCAAAGGATCCCACGTACGATGAGTTGGCATCTCCGAAGGAAATGACTACTAGTCTATATTTTACAAAAAGCCATGTAAGCACCTTTAAACAAGCACAAACAGGAAGAAGATGCTTAAACACCTAACAACGCATTGGCAAGCACACCTAAAAACCGAAGCACAGTGTTGCATCTCTAGTCCTCGATACACCACTCATAAAGGAAGCTTCCTTTTTCTGCGCACGGTTTTATCAGTGCATATTTCTCAGTATATGAGGCAATGAAAATGTCGGAAGCACCAAGATCTAAAAATGCAGATGCGTTAGGATAATTGAACTCTTTATTGCATAAACTTGACGTGAAAACTAAAGATGCCCGAAGTAAATAGCTCATTATAATAAAATACAAGTGTGGTTCTTTCCAAACAGTGTATTGAGGGAAAACACAATGACGAAAATGTCTATGCAAGATTCTAACTACTCACCCAGTTATTATTTAAAGCATTAGGGTAGCTTGCGACTGGACCGGCCAAACATATACAATAGCTCTGTTTTCCGGGTTTTTGTTACACTCCACTCGGGTCTTGGACCTTTGAATTTCATGAGTCGTTTTGGCTGGGAACTCGAAATACGTGCCTATCCATCAGCATAGGCCATGTGCAATATTTTAATGTGCAATGCATAAAGATCACAAGGTTTTTGTGGAATTTTTATTACGGTGGGACTGGGTGTGTGATAAGCGAATAGAAAAGTCACAAAAGGATGCTTATCTTGTCTTTTTCTCTTGATAGAGTTTCTGTGCAAAGAGAGAGGATGGTGGAAAGAACGCGGCTGCTTGCGTTTGGTGGTTGTTCGCCTGCTTGGTTCAGGGTTATTGATATGTTCAGGGCGACTACACTTGGACACTCGCCCTCTGTCCGAACAAAAGATTTTGGGCACGTGGGATGACATCAGGAAACAAAGCCTAGCCATTAAAGCCCTGCTTATATTTCTCAGTGACGCAACTCTGGATTCTCGGCTTTAGGTTGCGACTAAAAGGCTGCGAAATAACGTCGTAGTAGTTTTCTTTTCCTTTTTATGGATGATATTCATGTGCTCTAGTCATCTGATTCAGCGTCCCGTTGTATGTGAAACGTTCATTGGTTTTACGGCTTGTACATATTTCATTTGTCGCTTTCATTGTCATTTTCCATACCTCCCACATTCATTACTTTCTCTTTTTGTCCCCAGTACCCTACCCCCAGTGGGAAGTAGCAGGCGTAAGATAATTTCCTCAGGCCGATATTTTCTCCTTTTCAATACACATTTACTGTCTTTCAAAATGGAAGAAGTGAGAGCTGGGGGGAAAAGGTGCTAAGGGGGAAAGAGTTTGGCGTGCTTATTTTGGTGTGACAAGAGCGTTGGGCCCCCCTCCACTTTGTCCGTGAACTATAAGACGCGCTTCGAGCTTGGCCTGCTTTGGCTCTCGCGTTTGTTCAAGCAACACATTTCTTCAAATTAAATTACAATAACTAAAATTATTTATTAATAATAGCTATATATTAATAGGTATTAAAATAAACAAATAAATAAATAATCAAGCATGAATGAACGAACGAACGAACGCTCGAAGAAGAGATAGATGGTCTCACAGAAAGAAGATCTCTGCTTATCAGAAAGCGGCGCACAGAGTAGCTAGACAACATCCTAGGGAACTTCTACCACCAAGGGTCATTTAGGCCGCTTGGTGGCCTACATATGGCCTAAAAAAACCTTACCTATAGTTGGCGCGTACCCCTGCGGGTTACGTTCACCTCTAGTGTGGCATTACCGAATGGACGGATGGAAGGACGGAGGTACGGAGGAACGATTATTGAACAAACGACCGAACAAACCACCAGGCAAGCAGGCAGGCAGACAGGCAGGCAGGGAGTCAGGCGCCCATAGTACGTATATATGTACGCATTTTGAGCACGTACAATGGGTGCCTTTACAGGTACCCCGGACCCGCGTAAAGCGTCCACACTACCAGGGTGACCTTGGACATCTAGAACTTAGCTGTAACATGTTTTCGTATATCACAAAAATTGGGCCCATCTCCCCGCGAGGGGGACTCGGAGTAAATGCGTCGCATAGGGGGTGGTGTGGTTTATTGCGGTTAACGTTAGTGTTTGGGGAGTTGGTGGTAGTGAATGCGTTGTATCAGCAAACTTCTTGACGTATGTTTGAATGTGTCGAGGATATAAGGCGCGTTCGTAGCCTTTCATTCTGTGTCGGTTTTGTGGCGCAGTGGGAAGAGCACCATGTACCTCGCGTTCCGCCCACAGGTAGTGAATGCGTTGTATCAGCAGCTTCTTGACGTAGTTTGAATGAGTCAAGATATAAGGCGCGTTTGTAGCCTTCATTTTGTGTCGGCTTTGCGGCGCAGTGGGTAGAGCCCATGTACCTTGCGTTCCGCCCGCAGGGTCGTGGGATCGAAACCCAGGCGCCGATAAGTATTATTTTGAAATGCAGAGCATTTCCGTAACTCACGATGTCACCCGCGTTGGCGTCCGTAGTCCGCGTCCGCATCGCTCCCCCTACACTATATAAAAAATAATACTTGCCGGCGCCAGGTTTCGATCCTACGACTCTGCGGGCGGAACGCAAGGTGCACGGTACTCTACCAACTGAGCCACAAAGCCGACTTTTTTTTTTTATTGCCGAAAAGGACAAAACAACACATATACAACAATACCAGCCACAATGACTGATAAAACAAGAAAGGAAAGAAGGAAAAGAAAAAGGGGGGGACTGCATCGCTTTGAGCGAGCAGTTAAAAGAAATGTACTTCATGACAGCCAAGTCATCCATTAGAGACAATATTTCTTCACCATAGCCTGCTCTGTGGAACACCTCGCGTAATTTGCATATGCTTTCTACAAAATAACAACATACAGATCGAGCATTTACATCTGCATTACGCACATCCATACGGCTCCTCCATATAGCATGTAGGCCCAGGAGGAAGAACAGGTCGTAGGGCAAAACATCTGGACCTATCAGCGAGGTATCGAATTCCATGGGGCGTCAAAGGCAGTTCTTTCTTTAAGGTGCGCTGACAGGACATCCCCCAAAAAAAAACTGCGTCCCAGCAGTCCAGGAATACGTGTTCAATACTCTCCGG
The DNA here is from genome assembly GCA_013339765.2 of Haemaphysalis longicornis. Lineage (NCBI taxonomy): Eukaryota > Metazoa > Arthropoda > Arachnida > Ixodida > Ixodidae > Haemaphysalis > Haemaphysalis longicornis. The sequence goes on from CM023453.1 coordinate 186,357,307, forward strand.
TTTCCTGCAGATGTGAACAGTCCGCACCCCACGGCAAGAAGAGCTCCTTGGCAGCCATCCACGTCATAACCGGAAGAGTTTCTGTGTGCATCTTAAAGAAGAAAGTCTTAATTCCCCCCGGCACTGGCATTTTCTTCACTCTCTTCAAGACATCCTGACCTGGGCCCGCATTGTAAATAGAACGATACAAGGGTCGGGAAATAAACATTCGATCAAATCCCCCATCAATTTTTTACGTGTCACGGAAGAAAGAAAATCACGCGAGAAGCGTGCCGTGAGAAACCGATATGAAAAAAATCACTTCCTTCAAAAAACGACTAACGCTGTAACGAGCCACAACAGCAGAAGTAACCAGAAAGTCAGGCAAGCATCACCCAAAGCAAACTGCATAAAAGTTCGCAAGAAAGGGTTAGACTGGTCCCGCAAAAGAAAAAACGCGACACAACCTGTCTTAAAAAGAGATGGGCAAGCTAAGCCCACCCCCTTTGAGCTTTCTAAAAAGATTAGTACGACTAGTTCTTTCGAACGTTGAATTCCAAACGAACACGGCAAAAATGCGGTTGAAACTTCTGAATATTCAAACGGGAACAAAACAAAGCCTGCATAACATACCAAATCTTGGCCACTAGAAAACATTACAGATCGTGACACGAGCAAAGATGGACAGATTACGACCCCCCCAGTTCCCTGTCCGTTCTCGTATTTCCTGTGCCTTTTCACACCAGTAAGTCCTGTTATCACGGTATGCTGCAGCGGGTACTCCTAGATAAGACGTTGGTTTTGATGACCACGTGACACCCTTGAGATGCGTGGAAATTGCAGCCATCGCCATGCCAGAGGCCGACACACTTCTTGTAATTAACTGAACTGCCCGTGACATCACAGAACTCCTGTGTTATGTCCAAGGCATTTGAAAACACTTTGTTTGTTAACGCAAAAAAAAAAAAACAACATCATCTGCGTATGCCATTACTCTGACTTCGGACGATTCTAGTGTAAAACCCTGTATGCCGGTACTGTTGTTAATTCTTCTACATAAAGGTTCCAAGTAAAGCGCGAAAAGAAGAGAGGAAAGTGCGCAGCCTTGTCGTATTGAGGCACACACATCTATACTCTGTGTTAGTCGTCGGTTGACTAAATCTTAGTTGTGCACTTATGGTAGGCCATTTTAACTCCGTCAAGTATAACTTTTCCAAGTCCTGCGCGTTCCAGGATTTTGAAAAGAATGGGAATGGGACACCTTATCAAACGCCTTTTCAAATCAATTGTATCATCGCCACCCTCCTAAAATCCTATGTCACATGCTTCCAGAATACTCCGTGCAACATGGATGTTGGTATAAATGGTTCGTCCTTTTATCCCGCAAGTTTGATGGGGCCCGACCAACGTTTGGATGACCCCCTGAATTCGCTTAGCCAGTACCTTCGTGAACACTTTGTAATCAGTGTTAGTCAGGGTAATGGGCCTATAGCCAGTGACTTTTGACAATTGTTCTGCATCGTCACTCTTGGGAATCAGAATTGTATGTGCTTTTGAGAAGGACGGAGGTAAAAACCAAAGCTGAAGGATTCACGGAAAACTTCATATAAAATAGGCGCCACATCCTTCTTGAATAATTTATAGAACGCAGTACCTAACCCGTCTGGTCCCGGCGATTTCCCGTTATTTAAATTGTTTATCGCGTCTTCGATTTCCTCCACGCTTATGGGGCTACCTAAACTCTCAGTTGTCTCTTTTTCTAATTGGGGCAAAAGGCTAAGAAATGAGCTCTCAAACCCATCCGGTGCCTGTTTACAGGAAAAAAGATCTTTGTAGTATTCGAAAAAAGCTTTTTCAATTTCAGCTTGTTCACGGACTTCGGATCCTTTGTATTCTATTCCCCCAATTTCGTTCTTCTTTGCCTGCCTTTTTTCGTCTGACAGTGAGCGCTTCGTTGGCATTTCCCCGGCCATAAGGTTCTCTGAACGGGCCCTTATTGCCGCCCCCTTGTACTTTTCTACTTCGATGGCTTCTATTTTTTCTTTTACACTGCGCATGTCAGCCATAAACAGACCGGGCATTTTTGTCTCCTCATCTGTCAGCTGTTTAAGCAAGTTGCGTAAATCCTTCTCTTGTTTTCTTTCTTCACGTCGAATTTCAGTAGAACGCTCAATAGCTACAATCTTCACTTCTTGCTTAAAGCACTCCCACTTCTCGATACAGTTCTTGCCTTCCGTGTGAAAAAGTTCATCTCGCTCTGCGTTAATCATGGAAAGAAACTTGTCATCCTTAAGGAGCTTTTCATTTAATTTCCAAGGGTCCAGTTAAACTTTTCCCTGCTTTGTTTTTTGCCTCCGACACGCGCGGTAACCAAACAATGATCTGAAAACGAGACGGGTTCGACTGAATAATCATTGCACGAGGGGCCTAGCTCTGCCGACACATAAATCCTATCTAATCTGGCATGGCTAGCTCCTTGAAAATGTGTGAATTTTGCCGCGCATGTAGCATTTGCGAAGCACGCAACGTCCTCGAGTAACAAGCGGCTGATGTTTTCCAACAAAAAAATAGCACTTGGATCAGAGGGGGCGTTTTCGTTCGAACGGTCCTCTTGTCCTGCAAACACAGTTAAAGTCACCGAGAAAAATAAGCTTCCTGTCACACTCGAGAAGTTTAACTATATCCTCAAAAAAAAATACGGCGTTCTTGGGCTTTGTGGGCGCATAAACACACACAACTCTAAAAGGCTGTTGGTGATACACGAAATCACAGCAGGACGAAACGGCCCTCTGAGCAGGCCTTAACGCTTTCAACCACGCAGTTTTTCGCCTTTCTTATAAACAAGCAACAGCCTCCAGAAGTTCCAGCCGCATGGCTAACGCACACGTAATACGCATCAAGGAACGGTTGCACCATGGTGTCTGTATGTTGCTCGGATTCAATTTTAGTTTCTTGCACGGCTAGCAAATCAATTTGCATTTCCTCCATTAGCTTCCGAAGCTGAAGTTGACGCTTCCTTGAACCAAGGCCTCGTACATTTAGCGTCGCTACTTGGAGGGGTGTATCGGCTGTCACCGATAATGAGTTACACACAGACACCATGATTTACATTTTAGCGGGAAACACAAGACTCAGTGCTTCTTAAAACGCGTCGCGGACTGTGACCGCGGTTGGTGCGATTCAAACTTGCCCTTTTTTTTTTGTTGATATTTTCCATTCCTTCTCTAGGCGGGCGAGGCGTCGCTCTTCGCTCAATGTTGCATCCCGGCGTCGCTTTGCTGACTCGTCTCGACGTCCGGTGTTCTCTGCCTTCGTGCCCTCGTCCTCCGTTAGATACTCTCCGCTATGCAGTGTCCGTGTGGAAACACATGAGTGCTGGCTCACTGCGTCGTCGTCGTCCGCGCTGTCTTCGTGCTGCTGCTCGATGGGTGCGTCCTCCTTAGTGGCCTCGGGTGTACTTGCAACCCAGTCGCTGGTCTGTGGCTCGAGCTGTGACCCGTTGGCGGTTTGCTCCTCGCTTACTTTTGCAGTGTCAAGGGGCGTTTGGTCGCCAGCCCCGTTCACTCGGTTTACGTCGTTCTCCGTCGCTGCCGCGGCCAAAGCTGTCCGACGCCGCTGCCCTCTCCGCTTCTTCGTCATCCATGACTTCAGGATGTACTTCCGGTTCATCAGCAGGGCCGGTGACATTGGCGTAGGTCCTTACACATTCGTCTGAGAGGTGACCAAAAAGCTTACACTTCGAGCACCTCGGTGTTCGGCACTCTTTTCGCATGTGTCCTCTACGCTTGCACCGCAGACACTGAGGCGCACGACCCGGCACGACGACAAGAACGGAGCCTCCGTAGAACTTGAACAGGTGGGGCAAATCGTCGGTGGTGAGGTCCTCACGCAGAGTCATGCGGACGAGGCGTGTCGTCGACTCCGCAGTCTCAAAGCCGGCTGCCCCCCATGCGTCTTGGCGAACGTCCTTCACTTCACCAAACTCTGTGAACACCCTGCGTATCGAGGCATCCGGAACGTGAAAGGGTACCCAATGTAGCTTGATGGTAACTTCTTGTTGAATGGGGTCTATGACGGCGCAGTAACGCCCCTTCACTTTCAGTCCTCCCGCGTCCACCAGCCGTTGGCGCGCCTCCGGTGTCTTCAGCTTTATCAGCCAGACATGGCCCATTTGAAAGGGCCCTATTCCTGCGATGTCCTTGAGCACGCCCATTTCTTGTAAAGGCGTGCGAAAGTCCTCAATCCGGTTATGGTCTCCCACCAAGGTCACAGTGAAGAATTAAACAAGCTTTCATCGAGTCTTTCCGACGATATCGTCGGCAGCAAAAACCTGTACCCCGAAGGCGCAAAAGGAAACCGTTCACCGCGGCCGGACATGGCCGCTGAAACGCCTGGCGCGGAGCCAGCCATCCGCACGTCCGTTCGCTGAGCGCGCCAGAAGTGAAGTGAGCCACAAAGCCACGTTCGTAACCTTTCGCTCTGTGTCAGCCACAAAGCCGACACAGAGCGAAAGGTTACGAACGTGCCTTATATCCTTGACTCATTCAACACGTCGGCCAGAGGTGCGCCCTCTCCCCCGCGTCCTCCTCGCCTTCTCTCCGCTCGCAACGCCCTCTCTCGCCGCGTTCGGTTCGGGCGCACAACAGGTGGGGACCGTGCGCAACACCCTCTCTCGCCGCGTTAGGTTCGCGCGCAAGAAACAGGTGGGGCGCTCGCATCGCGCTCTCTCGCCGCGGTCGGTTCGCGCTAAACCACATATGTCGTTCGCGCGCGCTGCGGTCGCTAACATCTGTGGCGTGATCGTGACGTCAGCATCTACGCGTTCGCGTGGTGGCGATTTCCGGCGCTATAACACTCTCTCGCGAGGGGCATTGGATTGGATTCGATTGGATTGGCTTGGATTGGCTTGGATTTGGATTGGATTGGATTAAAGTGATTGTGTTGGATTGTGTTGCGTCATAGCCGCGCCACGTTGCGTCATAGCCGCTCCACGTTGCCGTCATAGCCGCGGCAGGGGGTTCACGGCACGTTTCACCATCGACTTCATCGACAATGTCTACGCTGGAAGACAACAATTACAACAACAACAACCAATACGTAATCCATACGACTTGCAGGCGCGCCCCCCCGCAGAAATGCTCTGCATTTGATCGTGCCCCTCGCGAGGGGGATGTTTTATATAGTGTAGGGGGAGCGATGCGGACGCGGACTACGGACGCCAACGCGGGTGACATCGGGAGTTACTGAAATGCTCTGCATTTAAAAATCATACAGGCCACCGGCACGATTCGAGCCTGTGTCCGGTAGACCAGACAGAGTCAGTGTCAGTCGACTACTACCCATTGGGCTACGACCTTTTTGCCTAAAAGTGCAGGTGGTCAAAATAAACCCGGAACCCTCCACTACGGCGCGCCTCATCGCCTTCGTAGCGTCGGCGCGCTAACGCCCCCCCCCCCCCGCTTCCCCCCATCACAAATGAAATCAAAGCTGGTTTTCTGGAAGCTTGGAGTGTTCACACATTACGATTGTATACATCACCCCAATGAAACGCTCCAAAACAAATTGTGTCCGAAGATTTTGCATCTACGACAGCGTCTCAGACAAACCTAGGTGACAGGTTGAGGACTGCCGCCATGTTGGTTATTGGGACGAGGGTTCTAAGTTCAATCGTCATTGCCAGCTGCGCCATCAAAAGGTATAGAACAAGGAGTTCTCAAATGTCCTCAAATATTATTATGTGCTTTTACAACAAAAAACTTATACCATGACCTCATCGTTTAATATACTTTTGTAATTGTTTTTTTATATAGTGTAGGGGGAGGGGTGCGGACCTGTTGTTGAGAGCGAGGAGGGTAGCGTGATGCGGAAGAGGAGGAGTGGGGGAGAGAGCGCGCCTGCGCGCTGAGCTGTTGCGGACGCACGGCGGACGCTACATGTGAGTTAAAGAAATGCTCTGCATTTAAAATTTAAGAGAAGCACATGGGGAGAAACAGTCCCGAAAACACGGGTCACAGCGCGCTGACAAGGTGCCCAGGTACTCTTTGTGCAGCCTGAATGCAGGACAGTGTTGAAAATGTAACCGCGGAAGTCGCAAAACATGGTGGAAACTCAGGCAGGAGACAGGGTTCTGTGGGGCGCATTTAACACGCCACAGTGACCACGGTGGAGATTTTAGCAGTTAGCGATGCTTTGGTGTTTACAACGCACGCATGCAACGGTCGTGTGGCCACTAAAACCACGCCAACAGCATCAAACAAAACCAATGGAAATCATGATTCCTTCCACATTGTGAAGTTCGAGGACCAAGAAAGCTGATACTACACAGAAAATTAATGATGGGAAGTGGTGATGCGGATAGCCGGCCCTCGCAGTCCTATAATCCAGTGAACTATCGCTAATGGAGAAGCAGAGACATGCGTTCTTAGGGGAACATCGGGGAACGGCACCCTTAAAATCACAGTTTAGAACATACTCGGATTTTTTTGACGTCCTCGGCGTCCTGCGGTTTAAGGACTACACCACTTATCCAACAGGACGACACAAAAGAACTGAAATGCAGGGCGCAGAACCCCGTTTTTTTTTTAATTTTCTACAGCGTGCTCCCCCGCTACAGTTGAAATTTGTGGTTCAGCTCCCACCTTTTTCGGTATCAGCCGCTTATAATGAAGCAAGCATACAAATAAAAACAAAAGCACGCTCAGAAACGCTTCGAGCTCAGCCGACTTGTAGGAAATTTAATAGACGGCGTTTTTTGAGGCTTCACATTGATTGATTGATTGATTGATTGTAGGGTTTAACGCGCCGACGCAACGCAGGCGAAGAGGCGCGCCGTAGTGGAGGGCTCCGGATTAAGTTTGACCATCTGGGGATCTTTAACGTGCGCCGAAATCTCGTACACACGGGCGTTTTTTGCCTTTCGCCTCTATCAGAAAGCGGCCGCCGCGGCCGGGAATCGAACCCGCGACCTCGTGCTCAGCAGCACGGCCACCACGGCGGGTGAGGCTGCAGCCACCACGGCGGGTGAGGCTGCAGCCTCACCGGCGGGTGAGGCTTAGCCACTCAGCCACCACGGCGGGTGAGGCTGCAGAACAGGGCTGAACGGGACCCTAACCAGAAACAGCTTCGATGTAAATGAATTCAGATGACATCTCTTGCCTGAATGTCCCTCGTTTCTCCCCCAGCACACCCTCGTGACTGAATCCTCTTTTCCATGAGCACGCAGCCAATTTGAAGTGTTTGGTATCGAATGCATACTTCACATTTGCTTGTAAGCGGCGCCAGACAATAATGCCTACAAGTAGAGCTGCAATAAATCTGCAGCAAAAACTGTTTTGGAACTCATTGGAGGTACAAAATCATGTCTTTGTTGCCAAACGGAATAATCTGAGCACACGAGTTTGCTCCGGTACGTTTCGTGAACCCGCATGAATTTTCAAAATTCTGCATGCATATGAATATTGCGTTGGAGTGAGCGTAGACGTGTTGCTCACCAAAGAGTCTGAGTTTGAGTGCGAGGAGTTTCCAAAAAAACTTTATGAGTAAGTTCGAGTGAGCCGTTCCAACTTTTCGAGGTATGGCTATGGGCAGCGCACATTTTTTGTACCGTTTACGACTTTTTTGTGGTTCGCGTAGTTGTGTTTAGCCGGACAAGGAAGTACATTTTCACGTGCGATAAAAAAAAACGACTAGAGCAAAAACGTTTTCCGACCAAAATAAATGGAAGCGAAATTGTGCCCGTTTTGAATCTCACGTCCCCGTTACAAAGTTTGCATTTTGTGATGGTAAAAATCTCGTAATACTGCCCTATAGCAATATCCTCAGCTGACCCTAAACAATTGTACAATCCTAAAGTCACGTACAATGTATAAGTAAACATGGTCTCCAACAGAAGGAAGCCAGAAAGCCAAATTTACTGTTGTAGAGTCTTGATTTATGTGCTAAGAGTGGACAGGGTTTTTAAGGGCAGGTAAATGGCTGGCTTACAGATAAACCCTGTAGGAAAGATAAGAACACATAAAGACAGCGCCATAACAAATAAAATGAAGTGAGATACGTACAAAAAAGCAATAACCTACAAATTGCCCAAAAAGGTAAACGACAACGAATAAATTGATCGTCCCAAAAGGCCATTTGTTGGGTTTATCAAAGCTTCGCCCAAACGCAAAAGTTGTAGAAGAGCCAGGCGCCTGGCCACGCGGACGCTGGTATCCAATTTTAGCATGAGTACGTGGCTGTGGGGCTCGAACCAACCAACTCTGGAAGCCATGACGGTCGTCCTACCCGATAGTGAGAACAGACAATGGAGAAGTATTAAAGGTGACGTAGTAGAACGTAATACTTCGCCTAAATTCATCTTAAAACGGCGTTTTACGTGTGGTGAGTGCAATAGAAGGGGAGCTTAAGCACTTTTCTTCCCGAAAAAGACGACATAGAAAGTGAGTGCATCTTTTAGCAACAGAATTTGGATTTTAGCAAAGGCTAATTTAAATTTGCAGGTCGCATACCGTGTGGCCAAATTCCATGCGCCAGTTAATTGCGGGTGGTCATATCTGTGTTCCCTGAGCCTTTCGCTGTTGTGTTCACTTGTTTGGCCGACGTAATTACCACCGCGTGACACTAGCCTCATGAGCAACCTTTTGGCACATTTGAAAAAGCTGCGTACGCGTCTGTCCTCGCACTTTTTCTTCGCTGCCAGGTTTCTTTGTCTAGGCAGCACTGTGGAGCACACGAAGTTTTTAATGGCACATTGAACACTGCATGCACGTTAAGTGTGCCACCGTCTTGTCCTTTCCTGTGTGATACGACGTGAACATACTTAAAGACACCGGGTTACCTCTGAGGTGCACCTTTTTTCCTACACCACTTCGTTTAGCAATTCCCTTCAAAGCTTTTCCTGCTACAAAGACCCGCACCAATTTGCGGCAACCACTTCTCTTTACTCGGCAGACCTGCTTGCAAAAGTTTCCATCGACATGGTGAGAACAGGATTTTGTGATAGATCCCTCAGTGCCACATCACTACGTGACCCTCAGTTTATTCAGTTGTTATCAGAAACGTAAGCGTTCGTTAGCACTCCATGAACCAAAACTATGGACTGACATCAAATAGTACCTTTGACAAATGAGCCATCTTGCGCAAATCCGCTCTACGCAAAATATATATAAATGCAAACTTTTGAGCGAGCTCGCAGCCCTACAACTCTATACCAATTATAAGGTACTTGTTGACTTGGTTTCAAACACCGCGTTACAGAGTGAAGGTGGATTTTAAGGTCGAAGCTGAGACCGGAGCCGCACCTCTGTTAAAACGGCCAGCTAGCCTGCGGACGTTCTTATGTGCTCTAGGGAACTAAGTAACAACGTTGTTTGTTTACCAGCGTTGTCGTTTTCCATTGACCGGCCACAGGCTTTATCAATATCGGTAGTTTTATCTATATAAGCGTATATTTATTTGGTATACCGAATAAACATGCGGTTTTAAAAACAAAAATATACAACGAACGTCTGTAGTTGATAAAATAATGGCTATGTAAAGCCGAACGTCATTTCATAGCCAGCTGTTTTATTTGTAAGAGAAAATCGCTCGGTGTTTTTGGGCGATTTGGAGGAGCGACAGGAAGCGGAAGCCGATAGATACTAGGATATTCATTGGCTAGTGCCCAATATAGGACCGCTCCGTGCGACGTTAGGTCCGATCACTCACCTGCAAAATGAAGCCTTTCTGTTTCGCATTCAAGCAAGCAATTTGGAGATTGCAAAAATAAGTATTCTACGAAACAGCCTGGTGATAGTCGGCGGGTGTAAAAGTGTTTTCTTTATAAAATTTGTTCTGACACCACATGTCTTATTCCTAGCAGCATGGTGGGGCGTTTAATGTGTTTTACTCGACATTCATGTGCAAATTCTAATAATACCTTGTATAAGTTACGATGACTCTTTTGGCAGATAACCGAAGTATCCCTTTTTTAAGGATTCCAGTTATGCTTTTTCTTAATCATGAAAAATTCTTTTATTAGCAAGGTCAGTATCAAAACATGAGCTGTGGGAAAGATTCTAAATTAATTCCTAGTGCGCGAATGAGTTTCAGTACGTTCAATAGGGGCCATTTCGAAACATTTTTTTTCGTCGGTCGTAAAAATGAAATATCCAGGTAATTTCAAAACCATGCCAAGAAAATGTGGTTGCTTATTTCGAGGGAAATTGCGTGCGCAGGTGCGCCTGGGCACCTACATGGGATCACCAGAAGACATCTTGAATGCCTTCAAGGTCTACGAGAAGAAGTCCTGGAAGGGTACTTCGGCCAAAGACTCTAAATTGGCCAAACTCGTGAGCCCCGAAGATATACAAAATGGCTGCCTCGCCTGGGCCATCGGCTTGACCCATCATGTCAACATTATGCTCACACCTGAAGCCGATGCCTTTATTAAAGGAGTAAGTTAACTTTTTTGTGAGTAGCCACTTTCATGGATGATAGCACAAAGTTATTTTAGTATTATTTAGAAGTACACTCAGTGTGAGAAACCTCACTTAGACCTTCCATAAATGCCTGAATTGTATGTATTAAGATCCTGTTTCTTTAAAACCCATTAGTTTTTTTATGACTCGACATTACTGATTTTGCGCAAAACAACACAATTACACTGTGTTACAAAAACCACAGTCCACAACGATGCTTCATGCATTGTTATTGCCAACAGAACAAAGACAATGACAGGACGTTTTTTCTTGCTAAAAGAAAGTTTTTGTTTACCACCTAAAAACAACAAAAACTAAAATTTCCATAATCACGTGGGGCAGTCCACACTTCTCTGAAATATCCTTGAACACGACTAGCTTTCATGGGGTGTTTTATTATTTTCCAAATTAACGCGACGGCGATCAGGCATGTATAAACGTTGTATTTGTGTCACGTGAAATTAAACTAAGAATTTCGTGCAATGCAAAAATATTGTAAAGTTATTTACAAGTCACTTTGCATATTTTACAAGAGCAGTTCCTGTTTATGACCCTGATATAGCATATTTTTGTTTATGGATTATCACTTTGCGCTAATTTTCAGAAATGGTGTTTTCTTAACCTGAATTATTTTAAAGCATGTTATGATTGGGTGCTCAGCTACCCGGAATCATTGCTTAACTTAGCATATAATTTGTATTTCATCGCGGTGTTTCGTGCAGACATTACCTGTCTTTGTTTTTAGCCGCAGTTCATAGAACACTGTAAAAATACCAGCTTTTGTAGACAGGAAATCACAAGATTAGTAGTCCATTTTTTCCCCCTCTGATATTACCAGGTAAAAAGTGGTAGCAACACCGATGCTGCTAGTCTACTGTGCTCTGCAATAGCAATTACAGCGCAAGATAAGAATTCATTCGGTGTTTCAATGAGCCTCGCTACGCCTCCTTATTACAACCGGTGGTTTTGCTGAATCCCCGCGAGCGATTCTTCCAACCAATGAACGTTTGAAAGATGTATTTGGTGGACTTTAAAAGAATCCGTAATATGTCAGCGTACCTGTGTACGTTAGAAAATTTACAATAGTTGTGGTGGAGATGAGTTTCTAAACATTATACTAGAAGCAGCCGAAGCACTACTTAATGAAAAAACGCAAGCAAATTCCGTTTAGGTGCAATCAATTGAACTTGAAGAGACACGTGCGGCAAAAAGTGGTTGAGAAGGGCTGCTGAGTCCTATTTGACATGAACACTCTTCTTCTGCTCCTGATCCGAAAGGGGTATGAGAAGAGGGACGATGATGCAATAACAAACAAGTTTCTTTCGAGACTGTAGAAAGCTTCATCTTGTGTTTTTGTCCTCTTCTGTAGCTTGGAGCTACGGTATAGAGGGATCGGTTTCGGTTTCTTTTATCTTGTTCATACATGCTTTTGTGGGGTTCGTTAACTGTGTTGCTATAACACAAGCATCACACAATACGAAACAGAATGACTGAAAACATCTAAACGCAGTGGTTTGTGCCAAGGCCTTATCGCGGCGATCATCTTTTCATGTTTCTTGCAAAAACACTGCGCTAAATTGAAATTACGAAGACGAACACGGCGGAACAACACGATGCAGACTTACGAAAGCGCTTTCGTAAGTGTGCATCATGTGTTCCGCCGTCCTTCGTCTTAGTAATTTCAATTTAGCGCAGTGTTTTTGCAAGAGATAATGTACCAACTAGCCCAGGCGCAAGCTCTCATTCATCTTTTCAGGCATTATTTATTCGATGATTTTGTTTGGTTAGGTATTTAAACCTGATTTACAGCTTTGAATAAATCTATAACATATCAGTCACCACAAAACCTAAAAAAGCTTGCCACTTTCTATATATCTAGAAATTATATGAGCGATATTGGCGAAGTACAAACTTCTCAACGCAACGTCAGCTTTGGAGGGCCGTACCTTCTTGCGTTACAATGTGAAACGTCGGTCACTGAAGTAATCGCGATTGCGGACAATTGGTTACGATGGCAGAAATATAAAAAGCATGGAGGATAATGAAGTGTTCTTTTTGTTTCTCCTGCGTTTTTTCTGCTTAATAATGTAAAACTTGTTCAGGCCATACCGTCTAATTGGTTTAAAAATACCTACAAGACAGGAAGCTATCGTATTAACGAAGGGGTTTTCAGACTGCTTTGAATAAGACGATGGTACATGGCATAAATATTTCATAAATTGCGCAGTATTCCCAACGAGCTTCAGGAAAAAGACTGCTAAGTTTTAGGTTGACTGCAAATATACTGGTCTTGTGTGCAGCCCATTACAAAGTAGGGTAATTTCTATATATTTTAAGGCTTATGTAGTGCATCTAAATCATACACGGGGAATTTCTCGCACACACCTGGGTAACAATCAGCCGTGTGCGCTGACAAGCATAAGTATTTTATGTTCAAAAAGTACTTATAGTCACGGTCAAACTACGAGACAAAACCTTCATTAACAAAATCTGAAAATACAGTGATCTGGGTATTCACTTCGATGCGCAAACTTGAACTTTAGAAAATGTGGACGATGTTCTTAATTCTAATCTCTAGAGCCTGTTTTATGCTCGTTGCAGTTCGAAACTGATAAAAAACTAAATGGACAAGGACTTGCCACTGCGACAGCCATCAAGAAAGTGCAAAGAATGTTCTCTGCTCCGAAAAATGGACCCAAGCCAGAAAATGTGGACGAAACCAAGGTGATACTACCGAAAATCTACAAATCATTTCTTACGATGCTTATCTGATTCGCCACTTTGTTCTAAGGATATTTGAGGACTTTTTTGTTTCGACAAAGCACCCTCGCTGCGTTTTTTTTTTAATTTGATATTCCTCATATTAAGCTCCGGATTCTACTGTTGTAGTTTGTCACAGTTGGTTTTGTAATCATCGTGCCCCTATTAAACTCATCATTGGCACGAATAATGATCAAAAGCTGTTTCTCTGCGCAGCCGGATAACTAAAGTCCGTTTTGCTTGGATAAATATTTTTATGAAAAAAAAAAACACTTATGCCAGCGGGAGTGATTTACAGACTTCCATTGCAGTGAGTTTTTTGAATTTCAAAAGAAATCTGGACTACAGTGTCTATATTTCGTACGTATCTTCTTCTCCCGGTTTTGTTCACTAAGCTTAGTTTGTGTACAATTCGTTGCAAATAGAGCTTCCGGAAGCCAAGCATCAGGATTCAATCCTAGCCACTTTGTTTCGTAGGGACGACTTTATTAGAGCACGGCACTTTCGTTGCCGCTAAAAATGAATAAACAGTTCGAGAATCGTTTCAGAGCTTGTGTCCAAACACATGTGTAAATTTGTTTCGTATATTTCTCGTGTGAGAGGGGCAAAATACAGTACTAATATATTATTTGCAATGAGGGCAGGCCCTCTGTTAGCCACAAAATTCTAATACCGCCTGCATGGACGAAACTTTTATTTATTTATTTATTTATTTATTTGAAAATACTGCAGACCTTGGCGGTCCAAGCAGGAGTGGTACAACAAAATACACTCAAGTATTACATACATCATGGTCACACGGAGAGGCACAAATATATAAGGGAAAAAAACAGTCATGACATTATTAAGATAAAGAAACAAAGGTAATAAAGACAATAATTAACAGCTGGATTTCTCTTTTCCAGAAACAAATACCACATCAGTTTTATATTTTATACAAATTCCAAATCCTGAATATGATCATTAAATGATTGCACGGTCTCAGTTTACAGCACTTGCCGGTAATCGGTTCCAGTAAGAAATACAGGAGGGAAAAACAGAGTATTTATGAGCATTGTTGTGACTAATAGGTTGTCGAAGCACTTTGTTATGGTTTGTTTGTGAGGAATGTTTAAAAGGTTCAAGGAGGTAATCGTCTCGTGAAATTTTAAAACGGCCATGATAAAGAAGATATAAAAATTTTAGTATGGAAGTTATTCTGCGGCGTGTGAGTGAGGGAAGCTGGGCTTTGTTCAGCAGATTTGTTACGCTCGTATGCCTAGAATAATCTGAAAAAATGAACCGAACTGCCAAGTTTTGAATCCGTTCTATTTTCTTAACCAGATATTTTTGATATGGATCCCAAATAATATCTGCATATTCTAGGGCTGGTCTTATAAGAGATTTATAGGCAGTTAGTTTCATTGCAGGAGGTGCATTACGAAGCTTTCTCCTTAAAAACGCCAATTTTCCTTGTGCTTTAGAACACACAGCCTCAATGTGCGTCTCCCAACTTAGGTTAGACGTAAGCGTTACGCCTAGATATTTCACGTGGTTACTTTTACCAATTTTATTATTGTCAAGAGTGTAGGCAATGTTTAGCGGAGTTTTCTTATTTGTAAAAGTTATGCTCACAGTTTTTTTGGCGTTGAGTGCCATTCCCCACTTTTTACACCATGCATGAATTAATTGTAAGGAATTATTCAGCTGAACTTGGTCTTCCGTTGTATTTATTGTTGAATATATGACGCAGTCATCTGCGAATAGCCGTAATTGAATGGGTGATTTAATGCTGAAATGAATGTCAATAATGTAAATAAGGAACAAAATTGGTGCCAAAACCGATAACTGAAGATAACTGATAAAGACAGAGAGCAAAGATACGTCATTAGCGTTCTTGATTGATGGATCTGAAAAAAGAAACCGGCATTGTTAAAAAAACGCAGTCTGCATAACATATTTCGAAGAATCATTTGAGTGGAGGTGATGATGTGCCCGACTGTTAAAATTCAGGCAAAAAAAATACGCAACACATAGCGCCTCCTTTCCTCTCTCGCACTTCTTCCTTGCTCATAATGATACGTACACCTATTCCTTTGTACACGGCCGTTCGTACTACTTGAAGACAGGTCGGGTTTGAGCACAAATTTTATCTGTCCTGCACACAAGGCATCACCACAGACGGTCCACTCGAACCCGCTATCACTCCGTGACGTGATGTGGTTTCAAGTGCATCTGGCGACGCCTGACCGATAACAGCCGTGTCTATGGCGCGCGTACCTCAATAATCATTGCATGGTGTTTCTGCACCAGTCGGCGAATAGGGCCTAAAAAAGCCCTCAAGCATTCATTTAAACGAAGAGCAGCTTGGCTCTCTCTACCTGTTTCGTTTTCTTTTTGTATGGGCGCAAGACCAGGATACGAAATTGTCCCCATTGATTACCACATCAAATCTTCTGGTGTCAACAACCACCACCAGGACGAAAGGCAGGAATTCTCCTACGGGGGTGTTAGTTTTGTAATTTGGAGGAACATTTCATGCAAGTAATTCTAGCATTCATTAAATTGGATTGTTAATTTTAATTCATGGAAGCCTAGAAAATGTAAAGTATGTCAATGGCAAGAGAAACGTTTGTTTCCGCGAGTATGTAAAAACTAGTGGTACTAGCATTTTATTGCCAAAAATACGCCCTACAAATAACGCCCGAGGTAAAGTATCTAATGGACACATTTCATTGTTAACTTTTTTGTATGATGTTTTCTCTCAGGGCCTGATGATCGCGAACGCAGTCGGTACAAAAAAAATCAAAAACCAAGGCAACATTGGCTTCACAAATACAAAGATTTGCTCCTGATTTCACATTTGCTAAGTACGCCTCAAACAGTTTGTTACCGGCAATTACAATTTATTCGTCATGATTGTTGCGTTGCCTTGATGCAAACGCCAAGAAAAACTGATAAAAGTACCATGGCATTTGAATGGAAACCTTTGTGTTCGATACATCATCATCCGCAGCAGCAGCACCAGTGGCCTCTTTAGGTCCACTGCAGACTGCCTCTGCCGGTCAACTCTAGCCCTTCCTCAGCTTAGGTTCTCTAGTCCATCGCGGGCCTCCAGGTTTTCTTGTTTCTTCTCTCCATTCAGTTATTTTCCTTCCCCTTATTCTAGTACCATCTCTCGGTATACACCCTGTTACCCTAGTGATCGATCCACCCGTTGCCATTTTGTCTCACTGCATCGCCTGCCCAAGTCCATTACTTTTTCCTTCTCTGAACTATGACATTGGCTCAAACCATGCACTGAATTTCTTTTGGTTTTTACCGCCCGGCTGCACCGGCTATGCTAGCAGTGTGCCAAGTGAAGCGCCTGTTTATCTTTATCTCCTTTGATAGGAAGACTATTTCGACATAACGTCACCAGCCTAGAATATTCTTTTTTCAACTGCGGTGTTCTGAATGTATTTCGACGGTTCGAGTAACACCCGTGCCGAAAGGTAACTGCCCGCCGAGCAGACGCCGCGGTATTCGATTCGACGACACAGTCACTTTGTTCACTGCTGTTTCGTCGCCTGTGGAATCTCAAAATTCTTAGTGGAGCACAAGTTCGCTCCAACAAACTTACTTTTCCATCAAGACAGCCGCGCTGTCTTTGGCTACGTGACATCTGGTGGAGTTGCGGGGTACGCACCCTTTAGGCTGATTACGACCTCTGAAAGCCGCCAAGCCAGTCCAACTAGAGCCAGCGGCCAACTATGTATAAGGTTTACCGCCCCATTTTGGTCTTCGGCAAAAAGGACCCAAGAGAACGACCCAAGCAATATAAACCATGATGCAAAAAGCAACGTCGCCAATCGTACTGCAGCAGCCCCGAGAACTGCCATTGTTCCGGGGAGCCCACGCGGAAGACCCAGAGGAATGGCTGGAGACGCTTGAGTGCGTCCAGATCTTCAACAGGTAAGACGATGAAGGAAATTTCCAGCATGTTTTCTTTTACTTGGAAGATGCAGTTCGGACTTCGTTAGAGAGCCACGAGAGCTCCTTTACCAACTGGACTCAATTAAAAATCGAGTTCCTTGAGACTTTCACGGGCGTGGTGAGAGAAGAAAGAGCTGCGCTTTCCCTTGAAACTCAAACGCAACACCCCAGCGAAGGAGTCGTGATCCTCGTTGAGGAAATGAAGCAACTATTTCGTCGCACAGACCCGGAAATGACGGAAGAAAAAAAAACTGAGATTGCTGGTGTGAGAAGCAAAGCAAGAACTTTTGGCTTCTCTTCTCCGCAGCCCCCCAAAAAACGATGGCCGAATTCGCGTCTGAGGCGGCCGCCATGGAGAAGACATTAGAAATTCATGTGAGGCAGTGTGACCGTACCAACAATGCCCTACTATTTGGTGAGACGATCCCTCAAGAACTCTTAGCTATCATACACTACGTGAGAAAATCCGCGCAGTCATCAGAGAAGAACTGCGGAAACTCTTCCAACAACGCTGCAACCCCAAGTCGCCTCAATGAGCGACGTCATCCGGGAAGAAATTCAACTCACTTTGGGGACTTCTACGTTGACGGAAGCACCCTGAGGGCCACAAGCTATGACCTCCGTGTTGCCATCCCGGCCCTCTGCAGCCGAAAACCATATGCCGAGGAAGACGAACGTATGACGAACTGCCGAGAATCGTCCGCTGTGCTACCACTGCGGAGAGGCCGACCACTTCTACTGTCGCTGCCTATACCAGCAGCTCGATTTGTGAGGGTTCTCCGTCGATGCACCCCGCCCCCGACCCGGCCAGCGACCATTGGAGATCTAAGAATACCTGTCCAACACCAGCCGTGGACCAGCCCGTTTCAAACGATCGCCGTCGCCTGACCCATAGCAGTCGCCGAATCACTGAAGCAATGCTTAGTTCGCACGTTGAAGGTTCGCCAGCGCACGCGGGGAAAACTAAAAGCAGCAACATCTGGAGGTAACGTTGCACAACGGCGGAAAAACGAAAATCCTATAGGGACCGGGCGGCCGTTGTATGGCACCACCGTCGTTTCAGCGAACAGCGCCGCCCGTGGCGAACCGCTCGTCAGTGGAATGCCGGTGGCGGTCAGCGCAGCGTAGTTGTGCATGGCTTTCTGTCGTTTTTCTGCGGGGCGGCTTGCAAAGCGAACGTATCCGCACGTTCATTTTTCAGATCGGTATATCTTGAGTGTGGATGTGACGTTTACGAGGCATGTCATGTGTGTTATTTACGCCCATACTCAGTATTTACAAATAGCAGACGACACTCAATACGCCAATCTGGAAGTCAAGCTGGATGTGAAAGTTCGTTGCTTCATGCAATTTTTTCATGCCTGCATGCAGTTTCGCGAATCGAGGAGTATATTGCCGCTAAATGCTCCCACAAAGCCGGTGTGTGCAACCGATCTAGGAATGCTGCGGCGCTGGCCTTTGGCAGTTGATGACGAAACGGCGCCGACGTCGTGGACAAGCGAAAGACAAAGTTGGAGGGTGTCTTCGAAGATTTACCTCAAAACAAATTGTGACGGACGACGCTTCCGTATCTTCATTACCTACGGCTGAAACGTGTTTAATTTCACAGAAATGCTCTTACTACAGTCATCGGGATTCGTTGATAGAATAAATACCGCATAATAGTAGAATGTTATTGCTTGTCGTGGGGAAGCATTGCTTTACAAGAATTGCTATGGTTGCTGGCTAGTTGGTAAATGGTTTTTCAAAAACCAATTCCTGCGTGGCTGAAGGACGCAAGACAGGAGGGTGCCCGAAACCTGTACTCAGCTTCACAACTGAATGCTGCGGTAGGTTTACAAGCTGCCACCTACGCTTGAAAAATCATGCACATCTCCGTCAAACGACGATGATGATTTATCGCTAAGCTGTATCGTATGGGTTTCCTTGGTTGCCTTCTGGATTTAAACATTGACTAGTTAAGCGTCAAATTTGACCAGCACGCAGTTTGGTCTTTTGATCGCAGCGTCTTTGACTTTGACCATTTCCCACTTGATTTCGCACGAAGAAAGCTTTGTGTTCAACCATCATAATCATTAGACGGAGGGCTAGATGATTTTGCTGTTTAATTTTGAACTTCCATGCCCCCTCTCCAAATCTAAACTTTTTCCAGCGTGTCGGAAATGTGTCTGTGGTGGAGGACTCGGGCTCATGCACCCTATATTTGAGGCAACTAATCGCGCGTTTTTGGTGTCTTCACCAGACATTACACGATTTTTTAGGTACTTGTAAAGAATATTTAAGCATTAAAAAACACCGGCTGACGTTAACACTGCCACATTTTTTAACTATCGGTGCCAGCCTTTATTCTACGCAGGTGGTAAAACCGGAAGGGGAGGATCCAGGTTTGTAGCTTGGGCTGTTGAGTTGGTGAATAACTTTGGCTCTTGATAAAATGACCACCACAAACGTGGGATTTCCACTTCGGCTTTCAGGCTCCCATGCTGTCACAGTGTCGCTCACCAAAACCGAAGGTACAAAGCTCACGGTTACAGAAAGTGTAAACTACCGCAACATTTCTACGGCTACACGGTAATCCATCTCGTATGCAGGTGCCTTTCTATTTAAAGCACACGTATCGAGGTATTCCAGCGCTAAGGCTGGCGTTGAAACCGTAGTCATTGAAACCAGTGAAGATAATTTAGTGGTAGAAATGAATTGTAATATTGCTAATAGTTTTATTCCTACTCAGATCGCGCGGAGCCAGGCGAAAAGCGCTTGTGTCAATGTAGCCCTTTCCCAACCTTACAAGCATCCAATAAGTTTGCGTAGCCGTGAGTGCATTCAAGAAGAAAATAATACTAATAATAGTAGTTTTATTCGTACTCAGAACGGGTGGAGCCAAGCGCAGATCGCAGCAGAAAGCGCTCATGCCATTGCAGCCGATTTCCAAGTTTAGACGCGTCCGACAAGTTTACGTAGTCATTACAGCATCTAAGAACCCAACACATCTGTTTAGACTTCGTTTCATCTCACATGTCTGCTCACAACGCCACCAAAACATAGAAAGCACCGAAGCAAACACGACAAAAACGACGGGAGGCTGTGTAGTCCAATGCACCGGCTCATTCCACTGACGAGGGGAGCGCCGAGTGGTGGCGCCACCCGTCCAGCTGCCCGGTCCCTATAACGATGCAAGGACGCACCGAAGATCGTGATTCACGGCATGTCCTTAGCCCTAACGCCTGGTTTAACCCACGTGACTCCCGCACACGACGATAGCCACACGGCGCGACGCGTACCTGACATCACCGAGACTGCTGATGAGAAGACGAGAACGACAACGCCATAGTTGCCGACAGTCAACACGGATAACCCGAGATACGACGCCCCGACGCACCAGCAGCTCGAGAAAGGAAGCGTCCGACGTCCAGTTGTCCATCGACGGCTTTGATGTAGTCGCCCTCATAGGCACGGGAGTTGACTAGTCAGTCAAGTGCGGATCATTCGCGTCTAAGTGGAAGAGTTTCGACCAGGTGGAGTGGTCCACACATACACACAGCAGGAGACCACGGGTAGCGCCGAGTTCGACGTGCACATCGCGCGTCCCCATTACGGCACAAGGTACCCTGCTGCATTCGTCATTTTGCCTAACTGATTCCGTGACTTAATTCTCGGAATGCACTTTTTTATGCACAGCGGCACACTAATAAATATGGAGACCAAGTTTATAACTTTCTGCTCCGATCACTGCATGACGCCGGAAGCGAACCCCGAACACCGTGCTGCAGTAAGGATTAAAGGTGATCATGACACTCTGCCACCCCGCGCAAGCTTGATGATCACCGTGTACTGTCAAGATGCTGTCTCTTCCGTCGACGCTATCGAAGTGAGTAACAAAAGCTAGCTTCTCAACCGTGGTGCCTCCGTCACAAGAGGCATTGCCACTTTAAGCAAAGCAAATCCCACGTTTTAATTCATAATTTTATCCAGGAGTAGCAGCAATCAAACAAGGGCGCTGCAGTTGCGTTCTTTCCTGCCACGAATCGACGTCGCCTTCGACCACCTCTGCCACGCGAACTACTCCTCATCGATGGATCCGAAGAGCGGCTCCTGGTAGGTTTAACTGGACGAGAGAGACCTAGAGAAGACTGCATTCATAACTGCAGAAGGATCGACATTTTGCGAGTTGATGCTTGAACATCTTTAAACAACAGCATAAAACCAGTGACACTAGTGGGAGAAAATTACACGATGTGAATACAGTTGTGAGTTCAGCGTAGTCCAGTAATGTCCTTTCACTGGTGTCTATGTTTTTACGCTGTTGTTCGAAGATGTGCATTCATAACACCGGAAGGCCTATACGAGTTCAAGGTGATGGCGTTTCGGCTGTGCACTGCGCCAGCAACGTTTAATAGAGTCATGGGCACTGTGCTAGATGGCCTGAAGTGGCACACCTGCCTTGTACGCCTCGATGGCGTTGTGGTATTGTGGCCGGACCTTTGACGAACACCTTGGAAGGTTGGGATATGTACTAGAGGACATTCGTATGTCGGGGTCAACGCTGAAGCCAGAAAAGTGCCGGTTCGCCTGCAGGGAACTCAAGTTTTTCGGCCACGTCGTCAACGCCACGAGCGTCCTGCCTGACCCGGACAACACTTCAGCTATTGCGAACTTCTCAAGACCGAAAGACAAGAACGGCGTGCGAAGATTTCTCGGAATGTACACGTACTACCGGCGCGTCGTCGCAAACTTTGCACGCGTGACAGAGCCACTCATGCGCTTGACGAAAGATAGCTTCCCATTCAGCTGGGAAAACGCCCAAGAGGAAGCATTCTCCGAGCTGCAACTACGCCTTCAAAGGCCGCCCGTGGTAACTCAATTAGATGAACACATCGAAACGTGCACATTGACGCCAGTGAATATAGGCTGCGGTGCAGTTCTCGTCCAAAAGCAAAGTGCTTGCGAGAAAGTAATCGCCTATGTGAGCCGTGGTATGTCGAAGGAAAAGAAAAACTAAACTAGTTAGCCCCTTAGAAAGAGTGCCCCGCTATTCCATGCGCCATTTCAAAATTTCGACTATACGTATTTAATAGACCGCTCAAGTTTCTGACCGACCACCATGCTATGTGCTAACTAGCCAATTTGAAGGACCCCTCTCGCCGTCTTGCGCCGTGGAGGTGGCGCGTACGGGAATCCGAAGTTACAATCATCTATAAATCCTGCGCAGGAAACTCTGCGACGCCGACTGCCTGCCCCGCGCCCCGTCGACCCACTACCACAAGACTCCAATAAAGACAGAGTCGTGAGGGAGTGACCTAGCCGCCCAGCAGCGTGCCGACCCTAGGTTACGCCTGATAATCGACTACCTCGAAGGACCTAATGTAGCCGTGCCTGAGACCTTCAAACGAAACTGTTTCGTGAAGAAACATTTCAACCCCGGAACGATAATGAAATATCTTGTCATCTCCGCGGACCTGCGTGGCGACATTTTGGAATCGTTCCACGAAGACCCGTCTTTCGGACATCTGGGAAAAGCTCGCACTATGGAACAATCAAGGCGAAGTACTGCTGGTCCCGCCTTACAACCGATATGTTCCCCTACGTCCGGAGCTGCCGTGTCTACCAGCGGCGAAAAACACTGCCGAAAAGATCCGCCGTACTTCTGCAGCTGATCGCAGTCCTATCAAGGCACTTCCAACCGATTGAAGTCGACCTTTCGGCCCGTTTCCTTCGTCACGATCCAAGATCAAGTAGATTGCCGTAGTGACAGACTACATGACGCGCTACAAGTCGCGAAGCCCCTGAAGTCCCACGAATCTTGCGCTACAGCAACACGGATCACCTCAGAAAAAAGCCGTACCAGCCCCCAATGAACGGACTGAACGTGTGAACAAGACGATTGCGGATATGCTTCTGTATACGTCGACGTTGAACATAAGACTTGGCACGAAGCGCTCCCGTATGTCACGTTTGCGTACAACACGCGGCTATCCAGGAAACTACGTAGATGACACCAGTCAAGCTTGTCTTCGAAAGACGGCCGACTGTGACGCCTCACGCCATGCTTCCGCATGTAGAAGACGACGGCCTCAACGCCCGAGTTTGTACAACGGACCAGCGGCTTGTGGATGACAGACGCTACAACCTACGACACCGAGACGCCGAGTACCACCCAGGAGATCCTGTGTGAGTTTGGAAACCCATCCGACGACGCGGACTCAGTGAGAACGTTGTGCAATGGTGTTTCGGACCCTACCAAATTTTACGACGTGTTGGCCAACTTACCTATGAGGTGATCCCCGACGGTGGCTTCGCAACATTACGACGACGCATGCGGCCCGAAGTCGTCCACGTGGTTTGCCTAAAACCTTACTATGAATGATGACGGTCTTGATTTGTTTCTTCGGACAGTTTTTAAATGCAGAGCATTTCTTTAACTCCCATGTAGCGTCCGCCGTCCGTCCGCAAGAGCTCAGCGCGCAGGTGCGCCCTCTCCCCCACTCCTCCTCTCCCGCATCACGCTACCTTCCTCGCTCTCAACAACAGGTCCGCACCCTCCCCCTACACTATATAAAAAAAATAATACTTACCGGCGCCTGGTTTCGATCTCACGATCCTGCGGGCGGAACGCAAGGTACATGGTGCTCTACCCACTGCGCCGCAAAGCCGACACAGAATGGAAGGCTACGAACGCGCCTTATATCATTGACTCATTCAAACTACGTCAAGAAGCTGCTGATACAACGCATTCACTACCACCAACTCCCCAAACACTAAACGTTAACGCGATACACCCACCCCCTATGCGACGCATTTACTCGAGTCCGGCTCGCGGGGAGATGGGCCTTTTTTTTATTTTAGAATCCGGAAGGGGGGAGGAGGGAACAAGTAATGCTGTGAACCGCCAATTAGGTTTGTTTGTGTTCTGTTTTCACCACACGGCTGCGCCCGGCTGTCTTATCTGTGGGCCAAGTGAAGCGTATGTTCCATTTTTTTTTTATTCCGCACGTGTTATCTGTTTTGATAGGAAGTGCTTCGAACTACCTTTACCACCCTAGAATAATGTTTTTTTAATCTACAGTGTTCCGGGTGTATTTTTACGCTTTTAGAAACACTTGCGCCGGACGATGAATGCCCGCATATCGGACGCCGCAGTATTCGATTTTGAGTTGTTAGGGGCCTGTTTAGCCTG
Organism: Haemaphysalis longicornis; assembly: GCA_013339765.2. NCBI lineage: Eukaryota > Metazoa > Arthropoda > Arachnida > Ixodida > Ixodidae > Haemaphysalis > Haemaphysalis longicornis. Next base: position 186,381,628 of record CM023453.1, read on the forward strand.
TTGAGCAAACCTAAGAGTGTTTTTATTTGCTTAGTAAGCCTATTTTCCGTGTCGTATGTCACCTCCAGCAGGATGCATTTGGGGAATATTCTTCCTCTGGGTGATAGATGTAGTTACTTTTTATTATCTGGAAGTGTTTGGAGAGTAGGGCCGAGCCTGTACCTATTATGCGGAGGATCTCTATCTCGAAGTTGGGGTCAGCACTGAGCACCTGTCTGAGGAAATCATATTCTTCTACTTGTTCCAGCGTTTCGTTACACATGCTGCACAGGGTGCTTGCCACGTGTTTATTCATTACTAGCGGTAGTACCCAGCGATACCCGGGGGGGGGGGGGCATTATATTAATGTCACTAATGGGTATAACACATGGTAATTTATTTGTTAGTTGTCGTATTTGGCTAGTTCATCGTGAAGTGGTACAGACTCGGGAACTCCTGCCTGCTATACATGGGCTCTAACCGCAGGCACATCGTGGTAATGCAAAACGTCTGAAACTTGTGTTTTACTTCAGCTCTTGCTAAACAAATTACACCATGCTGGGGCGCTGAAGCGAGTGAGTGAGCGAGTGAAAAACGTTTTATTGAGCCGGTGAACTGGGTGTGGTGCCCTATTTTAAAAAGACATGTGATGAGCGGGCAGCCTTCGCTCTGGAGGAAAAAGTGTCTGGAAATCCAGATCTCTGCTAGTCACAAGGTTCTCCCACAGCTCATGGGTGGGAAGGGTGGATGGAAGAAGTGGAGGTAGGGGTTTTTCTTGCACTCTAATATGATATGAGGAAGACTGCCTGGTTGTAAACATAACTTGCATTCGGCAGGAGGTTGCATGGCGAAGTTAAGATCAGAGGGCGGCGGACTCACTCTTGGGTCCACTCACTCAGACTCATTTGGACTCAGACTCACGCGTGAGTTTGAGTCTGAGTGAGCGCGAGGCTAGTGTGGCATAGTGAGTTTGAGCTTGAGTGAGATTGAGCCCGACTGAGTTTGAGTACGCGTGATACCGAGTGAGTTTTGAGTCCATTTTGAGTTCGAGTACATTTTGAGTTCTGAGTACATTTTGAGTTTTGAGTAAATATTGAGTTTGAGTACATTTTGAGTTCTGAGCACATTTTGAGCTTCAGCACATTTTGAGTTCGAGTACATTTTGAGTTGTGAGTACATTTTGAGTTTGAGTACATTTTGAGTTTTGAGTCCGAGGGAGTTCTGAGTTTTGCACTCACTGTGAATTTGAGTTTGAGTGAGCGCGGATATGCCGCTAAGCAATGATTCTAAGTTTGAGTGAGTGGGGATTCGAAAATAAATTTGTAAGTGAGTTTGAGTGAGCCGCACCAACTTTGCCGAGGTATGATTAAGATGTAGGTGGACTGGGGGCGGGATGGTATTCTTACCCATGGGAAATGTTATCTCAGCAGGTATAAACGACGCTGATCGGTCACATTTTTGTGATACGTAACACGGGCTCTCTGCTGGAGGCGCGGGGTTGCCGGAAGTCCCAACAGATGGTGAGCGCTATGCCTTTCCGCTTTTTACCGGCACGTCTTTTTTAGATTTATGAATTATTATAAGGCTCCTACGGGAGGCGCGTGGTTGCAGAAAGTGCCAACAGATGGCGAGCGCTATGCGAACGCGGGAAAATTCAACTGAATTCCACGTCCAGATGGCGGTAAATTAAAAAACCTCCTTTGCCTTTTTATCCGCTTGTTAGGGCAAAATCCGGAAATCAATTTCTGGGCAATTGGATGGGCACCAGTAGCAAGCAATAACGGATTGAATATATCAACTAGCTGTGTGTTTATTGAGGAATGTGTAAAAACACGCCGTTTTCCCGAAGTCGAGATTGTCCTTATTAGGTGGGTGTCACAAAATATGTTGCATAACAGTGTTGAGATGCCTGAATACGTTATTTATATCAACAAAAGCCAGTTCAATATCTCAAATGGCCTGTAATAAAAAAAATCAGATAAATTATTAAACCGGTTTTCATTCTCTCGGTGATGTAATCTTTACGATGTTCACCAAGATCGAGCTCACTCCCCGCATTACAATTTGCTTGAGAAATATGAAGCGGTTTCATCCAGCGGTTTCGCTAGGCGTTGGAATCACTTATTACACCTTTTCGGCTCGTTAGGAGTCTCATTTCCAAAACAATTTGGCCCTTTTACAGCCGTTGTTGGGCGAAATCCTTAAAATTGGCTTCCCGCTAGTGTAAGAATAACAAATTTTAGCAAAAACCAACTTGATAAATAAATCGGTGCAAGAGTTATAGTACAATTTTTAGGAACACGCATTTTATTGCGGAATACGGAATCACCCCGATAGTTTTGGTTAGGTCGAAATCCTAAAAATACTGTTTAGATATTCTAAAGGCTATATATATATATATATATATATATATATATATATATATATATAATATTATATATATATATATATATATATATTGTTACGAGGCAGATGCGGACTATTTACACGCTGTGCTTAAAAGCGATCTATTCTCAAAGAATGAGGCGTATAGTCCGAAGCCGAGGATACCAGCGTAGCTCGAGCCAGTCTGTCTCTGCGCGACCTCTTCGTCTTCGCTTCGGCTTGCCTTGCGCGACCCACTGATGCGGCACGTACCCATAGATGAAATGTACGATGGATTGACCACCAGGTGATCCAGTGCATTGCCATGTGAAATGTCAAGAGGGCCGTGACATGACCCCCCTCCGGCGGAGAAGCGCCGTCTCGGTGCTTATTGAAATCGAGGGTCAGGGAACAGGTGGGGCCGCTGAGTAATACGCCTTGAGGCGGCCGACGTGGACGAGTTGAGCTGATGGGTCCAGTGACGGTGAGGAAGGAGCGGCGGGAACAATTTCGTACGTCACAGGTGTGACCATACGCTTAATCCGATAGGGGCCTTTGAAGCGAGGCAGCAGTTTCTCGGAGAGACCAATGCGGCGGCAAGGGGTGCTGACAAGAACCAAGGAGCCCGGCGTAAAGTGGGCGGTGCGGTGTTGCTCGTCATAGCGGTGTTTCTGAGAGGACTGGGAAGCCGCGAGCTTGGCACGGGCAACCTGGCGGGCGACATCAGCGTGAGCGACAGCATCGCGGGCATATTCGGTAGCCAGAGGTGTCGCATCAGGAAGTAGGGTATCTAAGGGAAGAGTGGGTTCACGTCCGTAGAGAAGAAAGAACGGTGAATAAACGGCGGTGTCATGGCGGGACGAGTTGTATGCGAATGTAACATACGGCAAAGTGACGTCCCAATCCAGATGGTCCGCGGAAAAGTACATCGCGAGCATGTCGGTGATGGTCTTGTTAAGCCTTTCCGTCAAGCCATTAGTCTGGGGATGGTAGGCGGTGGTCAGCTTGTGCTTCGTGTGGCAAGAGCGGAGGAGGTCGTCAACAACCCGAGACAGGAAGTACCGGCCACGGTCGGTAAGGAGCTGACGGGGAGCACCGTGTTGTAGGATGACGTTGTGAAGCAAGAAATCAGCAACGTCGGTGGCACAACTGGTGGGGAGAGCACGCGTAATAGCGTAGCGGGTCGCGTAATCGGTCGCAACAGCGATCCAGCGATTTCCCGAACGAGAGAGAGGAAAAGGGCCGAGCAGATCCAAACCGACCCGAAAGAAAGGTTCGGAAGGAATCTCTATCGGTTGGAGCAGTCCGGCTGGGCCCAAGGAAGGGGTTTTCCGGCGCTGGCACAGGTCACATGCCGTTACGTAGCGGCGGACTGATCGGTAGAGTCCGGGCCAGTAAAATCGCTTACGTACACGGTCGTAAGTTCGTGCGACGCCAAGGTGGCCAGCCGTCGGCTCGTCGTGCAGCTGATGGAGGATGTCAGATCGGAGGTGTTCAGGAACAACGAGAAGCTCGTCAGGGCCGTCTGCGCGAAAGTTCCGGCGGAACAGCACGCCGTCGCGGAGCAAAAACGCGTTCAATGCAGGGTCTGACGGCATGGTGGTGAGACGTGCAATGATCGACTGCAATGATTGGTCGCGACGCTGGTGGTCGGCGATGTTGAGAAAGTCAGTTAGTGCAAGGACACAAGAATCAAGGTCGTTGTCAGCTGTATCAGGTTGGTCGACCGGTTGACGCGACAGGCAGTCGGCGTCGCTGTGGAGCCTACCAGACTTGTAGGCCACGGAGTAGTCAAACTCCTGAAGGCGTAAAGCCCAGCGACCAAGACGACCAGTGGGATCTTTCAAGGAAGCAAGCCAGCATAGGGCATGGTGGTCAGTTACCGCAGAAAAAGGCCTTCCGTATAAATATGGGCGGAATTTGTTCACGGCCCATACAAGAGCCAGGCATTCGCGCTCGGTGATCGAGTAGTTCCTCTCGGAAGGTGACAAAAGGCGACTGGCATACGCTATCACTCGTTCGAGACCGGCGTGTTTCTGAACCAGTACAGCACCTATGCCGTGTCCACTCGCGTCCGTGTGGATTTCGGTCGGAGCGGAAGGGTCAAAGTGCGCCAGAATAGGTGGATTAGTGAGATGATTGACGAGTTTTGAAAAAGAAGAAGCTTGCTCAGGGCCCCAGGAAAACGGGTTATCGTGCCTAAGCAGATCCGTGAGGGCCCTGGCAATTTCAGCGAAGTTCTTGACGAAGCGCCGAAAGTAGGAGCAGAGCCCCACAAAGCTTCGAACTTCTTTCACCGATCGAGGAGCAGGGCTCGTATTTTACGGCTCGTATTTTGTCTGGATCAGGTTGGACTCCGGTAGCGTCGACGAGGTTCCCAAGGATCTTTATTTGACGACAACCGAAGTGGCACTTTGACGAATTTAGCTGAAGTCCAGCTCTGCGAAAAACTGCCAGGATGTCGGAAAGGCGATGTAAGTGTGTCTCAAACGTGGGAGAAAAGACGATCACGTCATCCAGGTAGCATAAGCATGTCGTCCATTTAAATCCATGGAGAAGAGAGTCCATCATCCTTTCGAATGTGGCTGGCGCATTGCAGAGCCCAACGGCATGACCTTAAATTGGTACAGTCCGTCTGGTGTTACAAAAGCGGTCTTTTCGCGGTCCATGGCGTCGACTGCAATTTGCCAGTACCCTGATCTCAGGTCAATGGACGAGAAATACGACGCGCCATGCAAGCAGTCGAGGGCGTCGTCAATTCGAGGAAGTGGATAAACGTCCTTCTTGGTTATTTTGTTTATATGTCTGTAATCAACACAGAATCGCCATGAGCCGTCTTTCTTTTTGACCAGCACGACTGGAGACGCCCATGGACTAGAAGAGGGCTCAATAACATCTTTCCGCAACATCTTCTCGACTTCCTGCTGAATGACGGTACGTTCGGCGTGGGAGACACGATATGGACGTCGGCGGATAGGGGTCGCATCACCAGTGTTTATGCGATGTGCCACATGGGAAGTCTGGCTCAACGGACGGTTGTCCAAGTCGAAAATGTCCCGATATGACGCTAGGAGACAACGGAGCTGATGGGCTTCCGGAGGTGGAAGGTCCGACGCTATCATGTCCATAAAATCACTGGTAGTTGGTGAAATGTCCCGTTGGCTATCCGTAGAGGATTCAGAGTCGTCAGTTGTCACCACGGAAACTTCGCATTCAGCCAAGGGGATCAGTGTAGCAAGCGACATTCCACGGGGAAGGACTTGGGTGGAGAAACCGAAGTTCAAAAATGGGAGGCCAATTTCGTTCTTCGCGACAGTCACGACTGTATAAGGAAGGGTCACGTTGCGTTCAAGGAGTATATCGGTGACGGGCGAGACAAGGTAGTCACCATCTGGAACTGGCGGGCACGACGATAAACGCACGTAGGTCATGGCCTTGGGAGCTAATCGAGCATGTTCGGCGCCGCAAAGCCGGTAAGTGGGCGTGATGTCATCAAGGGGTGTTGTGGGCAGCTCAAGACGTAAAACCCCGGCGGCGCAGTCAATGAGGGCGGCGTGGTCTGTCAGAAAGTCCAGTCCGAATATTATGTCGTAAGGACATGTGTCCAAGACGGTGAACAAGACAGGGATGTCGTGTCCGGCAATTACGACGCGGGCGGTACACATTCCGGCTACGGTGGTCGTTCCTCCGTTGGCGACTCGTACGGCACGGCATATCGCGGGCGTCATAACTTTCCGAAGAGTGCGGCGAAGGTTCGAACTCATGACTGAAATATTGGCACCTGTGTCGACTAAAGCACTAACACGAACCCCGTCAACGTGAACATCTATCAAATTGGGTCTTGGAACCGAAGTCAACAGAGGATTTGCAGGCCGGGTCGTTAATGCAGCATCACCTCCGGGAGCTGCACTGGCTAGTTTTCCGAGAGGGAGGTCGAGAAAGTGGGCGGCGGAGTCTGGCGGCGGGGCTGCGGCGAACGCGACTGGCGACGCTGAGGGGACGGCGAGCGGCTAGTGTGGTTGCGTCATGTGCTGTCGGGTGCGAAGGGCTGCTGAGGACGTGGCGGAAAACGTCGAGGGTAGTCGTCGGAGTAGCTGTTCTCGGGAAACCGTTGACGGCTAAATGGCGACCAGCTGCTGCGGCAATAACGGGCAACGTGTCCAACGCGATGGCAGTTGAAACAGATGGGGCGGTCATCGGCTGTTCTCCATTCACCAGGACTGCGTCGTCGGTAGCGCGGTGGAACATCGTAGCGCGGCGGGACATCAGTACGGGGGAAGGGGTACGGAAGCCGACGCAGGGATCCTGGCGTCCCAAGGCACAAACTGAGTGAAGGCCCAGGGACGTGATCTCGTCTCTAACGACGGCTTGGATGAGAGAAATCATGGGGCCGTTCCGGTCGTGCGCGCAGTGCTGAGCGACTGGAGCCATAGCCTCGATCTCACGGCGTACTATTTTCGTCAGGCTCTCAGTCTGGGCCTCCGTGCTAGGCGTCAGCGTTGTGCGTGGTGGCACCGACACATCTTGACACGACGACGTTGCCGCCATGTGAGGCAGCCGAGTAAACTGGTGGGCGATGCGGCGGCATTTCGCCTCCTGAAAGCGTCGGCATTCGTTAAGAATGGCGTCGATTGTAGCGGCATCCTTACACATCAGCAGATGGAAGGCGTCATCTGCAATGCCTTTAAGGACGTGGCCTACCTTGTCGGCTTCCGACATTTCGGGATCAACCTTTGCGCAGAGGGCCAAAACATCGTGTATATACGTGATATACGATTCAGTGGCGGACTGGGCGCGCGAAGCGAGCTGTTGACGTGCGGCGAGCTGGCGACCCACGGGGCTGCCAAATATTTTGCGCATCTTTTCTTTGCAAACGTCCCAGCTGGTCAACGTGTGCTCGTTGGTGTCATACCAGGATTTGGCTGTGTTTCTTAGATGGTAAGGTAGGTTAGCCAGCATTATTGTACCATCCCACCTGTTATGGGCGCTGGCACGTTCGAACATGCGAATCCATTCTTACACGTCGGTGTCGTCCTCACCGGTGAAAAAGCCTGGGTCACGGGGTTGAGAAACGATGATGAGGGGCGCAACGGGTGCGGTCTCGTTGGCAGGAGGCATCGTGCGTCGACGAATGTGTCGCCCACTTCGAAGATCCGTGGTGTGGTGTTGCTGCGCTGTTGACAGGCACAGGGACGGGAACCGCAACCTCCACCAAAAAATTCCCCCGCACCTCCCCGAGGGGGATTGTGAGGATGCAGAAATGCGAACGTCGAACACAACGTCGTCGGGTACCATGCGAGGAAGGCACCGCACAACCTTCGATACGTCGATGGGCACGTTCACCGCCTGTCCCTTGATTCCAAACTGCCCGTTGCCTCGAGTCAGCCGCCTGATGCTCATGAAGGGGAGTCGAGGCGCGATGAGCCGCTCTTCGACCGGGTTCAGATCGGGAAGATGCGCCGGCCGAGGAGGATAACGGTAGCCAAAACTCACGCAGCCCTCCTCTTCACAGCTTTGTCTTCTTCTTCTTCTTCTTCTTCAGCGGTTACTCTACGGGAAGATGACGATGGTGGTTGAACGCGAAGCTATCTCGTGATGGATTGTTTGGTTGGCCAATCCCTAGGGGCATCATGCCGCAATCATCATCAGACGCGCTGCGCACGCCGGCCAAGGGACGCACGACAACCCCCCACTATAATGCATTTCTGCATAAATGTTACGAGGCAGATGCGGACTATTTACACGCTCTGCTTAAAAGCGGTCTATTCTCAAAGAATGAGGCGTATAGTCCGAAGCCGAGGACACCAGCGTAGCTCGAGCCAGTCTGTCTCTGCGCGACCTCTTCGCCTTCGCTTCGGCTTGCCTTGCGCGACCCACTGATGCGGCACGTACCCATAGATGAAATGTACGATGGATTGACCACCAGTTGATCCAGTGCATTGCCATGTGAAATGTCAAGAGGGCCGTGACATGACCCCCCTCCGGCGGAGAAGCGCCGTCTCGGTGCTTATTGAAATCGAGGGTCAGGGAACAGGTGGGGCCGCTGAGTAATACGCCTTGAGGCGGCCGACGTGGACGAGTTGAGCTGATGGGTCCAGTGACGGTGAGGAAGGAGCGGCGGGAACAATTTCGTACGTCACAGGTGTGACCATACGCTTAATCCGATAGGGGCCTTTGAAGCGAGGCAGCAGTTTCTCGGAGAGACCAATGCGGCGGCAAGGGGTGCTGACAAGAACCAAGGAGCCGGGCGTAAAGTGGGCGGTGCGGTGTTGCTCGTCATAGCGGTGTTTCTGAGAGGACTGGGAAGCCGCGAGCTTGGCACGGGCAACCTGGCGGGCCACATCAGCGTGAGCGACAGCATCGCGAGCATATTCGGTAGCCAGAGGTGTCGCATCAGGAAGTAGGGTATCTAAGGGAAGAGTGGGTTCACGTCCGTAGAGAAGAAAGAACGGTGAATAACCGGCGGTGTCATGGCGGGACGAGTTGTATGCGAATGTAACATACGGCAAAGTGACGTCCCAATCCAGATGGTCCGCGGAAAAGTACATCACGAGCATGTCGGTGATGGTCTTGTTAAGCCTTTCCGTCAAGCCATTAGTCTGCGGATGGTAGGCGGTGGTCAGCTTGTGCTTCGTGTGGCAAGAGCGGAGGAGGTCGTCAACAACCCGAGACAGGAAGTACCGGCCACGGTCGGTAAGGAGCTGACGGGGAGCACCGTGTTGTAGGATGACGTTGTGAAGCAAGAAATCTGCAACGTCGGTGGCACAACTGGTGGGGAGACCACGCGTAATAGCGTAGCGGGTCGCGTAATCGGTCGCAACAGCGATCCAGCGATTTCCCGAACGAGAGAGAGGAAAAGGGCCGAGCAGGTCCAAACCGACCCGAAAGAAAGGTTCGGAAGGAATCTCTATCGGTTGGAGCAGTCCGGCTGGGCCCAAGGAAGGGGTTTTCCGGGGCTGGCACAGGTCACATGCCGTTACGTAGCGGCGGACTGATCGGTAAAGTCCGGGCCAGTATATATATATATATATATATATATATATATTATAAAGAGAAGAAAAACTTCGAACAAGGTAAAAGCACGATTGTGGCCTACGTTTCAGCAAAGAGAACTTGCTTTTTCCTTCAGGGCAATCTCTCGCCTGGCAGGCACGGTTTATATAGGGGTAGGACCCCAGGTGAAAGGAGAGGGAAAGATGGAAGGGAAATTGAGCAAGCTGATTTGTTTGGGAGTGTGTCGGGGGAGAGATTGAGGGGCCAAGAAGGTTGTCTAGTTTAAGCCGTGAAGTAGTTCACACGGAAGTCAGCTGGTGGTTGATATTCGTGGAATTTTCGGAGAGAGGATGAGAGGGTGTTTATTGACCCTCCGCGGGGTTTAGGGAAAGGATCTCAGAACCTCAGAAAAGGATCTCAGAATTGTATACAAACATTCCGTTCGCCGAAGGAATTGAAGCGATTTCAAAATCTCTATCAGTGAACCCGCACCAACATGCACCAGAAGTGTACATAACTTGTTAAAACTAGTTCTAACTCTCAAATTTTTTTGAATTTGACTCTTCTTACTTTTTGCAAGTTTTTGGAACTAGCATGGGTACTCCATTCGCACCGACCTATGCCAACATTTTCATGGGGCAACTTGAAGCTACCCTATTAAGCTCTTTTCCGCATAAACCTCAGGTTTACCTCCGCTACATAGACGACATCTTCATGATTTGGGAACACGGTCGCGCGACTCTAGAAACGTGTATATCCCATCTCAATTCTTCGCATCCGACTATTAAATTCTCCTGCCAGTATTCTGAAAAAGAAGTGAACTTCCTAATACTACCGTCATTCTAGACCACGGTAAACTTAAAACCACGCTTTTTAGAAAGCCAACAGACAGGCAGCAGTACCTAGATTATAAAAGCCATCACCCCAGACACTGCAAACAAGGGATATTTGTAGGACAAGCCACTAGGCTTAGAAGAGTATGCAGTGATGACAGTGACTACGTAGAGCACCTAGACGAACTCAAGGCCACCCTTATGAACAGGAACCACCCCAAAAGCTCGCTCGATCAGGCGTACCAACGTGTGTCTAATCTCAAAAGGGATGACGTTCTCAATAAACAGCGGCAAAACGAAAGCGCCAGGCCACCTGCCCTAATAACTAAATTTCAAACGCCCTCCCAAACGTAAACAATATACTGCGGAAGTATTACCCCATTTTAGCCAGTAACGACCGACTTAAAAAGACTTTCCCGGAAGCACCAAGGGTTACCTACCGGAGAAACAGGAATCTAAAAGATATTTTAGTGCAGGGCTTTCAAAGCAACCAGTCATAGCCAGCTGCTCCCGCCCCAGATGCAAGACTTGTAGGCACCTGCAAACAGACTGCGTTGTAAAAAGCACAGCCAGTAATTATGTCCACAAGATTAATTCAAGTTTTACGTGCACTTCATCCAACATTGTGTATATGTTGGAATGCTCAATGTGCCACAAACAGTATATAGGTGAAACGAGTCAACCTATGAGCCTACGGCTTAATGGTCACCGGGCAGATACTCTTGGCAAATCCTCCATAGCTGTAGCGCAGCATTTCAACCAACCAGGCCACAATTTTGATGACCTTAAGTTATATATACTTCAGTCAAATTTTAAGTCTCCTAGGGACAGGAAATACCGAGAATCCTACTTAATTCACAAATTCAACTCCATGGAACCTGCTGGAATTAATGCGTCTAAGGGCAACTTGGAATCCTTGCGATATTCACCGGGAATACAGCATTAGGCATTTTCGTGCATATACCTCATCCAAAGACTATGACCGTTCACTTTGCTCTGTGCCTGGTCACCTAATTTTTTTTTTTTATTCCTTAGCGTCTAGCTTAATACTCGCCCTCATCCCTCCAACCTTTGCGTTTTGAATTCAATTTTATTTATTTTATTTCTCTCTCTTTTTTTTTTACTTCGCGTGGTCTTGTGTACGTCACTCTAACTTTATCTTTTCTTTTTTAGTTTCAGGACAGGCCTGTTCCAGGAATGTTGCCGTGGGTGACACGTGCCATTTCAGTTGCCGGGTCATTGCTTTTTCTTTTGTGTGTGGGTTTATGTGGTTTCCCTACCTGATTTTGTTCTCCCTTTGTTTTCTTTTTTCCTTGACCTAGTTAGTTTTTTCCCCCCGTCTCTATCTTTTCTTTTGACCTGAGGCTTGCAGATAGTTTCTGATAAGGACCCCACCCTCACCACCTGGTCTGCTTCCGGCGGTTCTGAGATCCTTTCCCTAAACCCCGCGGAGGGTCAATAAACACCCTCTCATCCTCTCTCCGAAAATTCCACGAATATCAACCACCAGCTGACTTCCGTGTGAACTACTTCCGGCTTAAACTAGACAACCTTCTTGGCCCCTCATTCTCTCCCCCGACACACTCCCAAACAAATCAGCTTGCTCAATGTCCCTTCCATCTTTCCCTCTCCTTTCACCTGGGGTCCTACCCCTATATAAACCGTGCCTGCCAGGCGAGAGATTGCCCTGAGGAAAGCAAGTTCTCTTGGCTGAAACGTAGGCCACAATCGTGCTTTTACCTTGTTCAAAGTTTTTCTTTCTTATCTTGTGTTCTCTACCATCTTCAAAGTTCTACTACTCCCTATATATATATATATACAAAGTAAGAAACCTCGGTAACAGCAACAGCGGAGGGTTTATTTCGACGTTTCGACTTCGAGACAAGTCTTCTACAGGAATGATGGCTTCGGTCGTTTCGGAAGAGAGCATATATGTCGAAAGTGGAAAGCGGGTTTACGAATGGCCAACGATACCACACACAAACATACGTGAACAACACAAACACGAAGCGGGAATCTTCCTTATTGGAAGAATGAACAAAAAATGATCAACGAAGAGAGAGACGCCAAGATAGTTGGAGGGAAAAAAAAAAAAAAGGCAGAAAGGGAGATAACCTAGATAACTTTGCAAGAAATTTAAGACTACGAGAATACTTTTTAGATAAGCCTCCTAGCGTTCAAGATGCGCAGACACGCCCAAACAGGGATTGGGCGCCAAGCACTCAACGTGACGATTGCCTGAATCTGTACATCGCCGCTGTGCAAAAAGATGTCATGCGGGAATATGAAATTCACAAAGGTAAACGTCAAAATTTAACAAAGTCTGAAAAAGCGTGCTTGAAGGGTTTGGAAAATAGAACTGACATAACAATTAAGCCTGCCGATAAAGGAGGAGCGATTGTAATCATGAATACTGTAGATTACATTCGAGAAGGGCACCGGCAACTTGATGATTCAAACTTTTATGAGCGCCTTGCGGAGGACCCCACGATTGAGCACACCAAAATCGTAACTTCGGTATTAAAAGATCTCTTGGACGGGGGAAAAATAACCTCCAGTGAGCACAGTTTAATGCGACCAGTGCAACCCCGTCCGGGCCGATTTTACATGCTTCGTAAGATCCATAAAACTGGCAACCCAGGGCGCCCAATCATATCCGGCATTGGCACAATCACCGAACCCATATCGGGGTTTGTGGACAAGCTAATAAGGCACATTCCCAGCGTCCTGGACTCGTACATAAAAGACACCACGGATTTCCTCAAAGTTATTTCGGATCTTCGTGTACCAAAGGACTCGTACCTAGTAACCCCCTTTACGTATCTTCCCTTTACACAAACATCCCCCATGACGAAGGGATAGCCGCACTAACCAGCATGTATGCGCTCCATAAACAGCCAGATACCCCAGACTGCCATGTAGTTGCGAGGTTAGCGGCCCTCGTCTTAGAACTAAATTCATTTGAATTCAACAATGAGTACTTTCGGCAAGTTAGTGGAACCGCCATGGGAACCAAGATGGCACCAAGCTACGCCAATCTGTTTATGGGGAAGTTAGAGGCCACATTCCTGTCTGAAGCCCACTTAAAACCCTCCTGTACAAAAGGTACATTGACGATATCTTTTTTATTTGGACCTACAACGAGGATGAGCTCTCCACTTCATCGACTGTTACAATTCTGCACACCCGAACATCAATTTTACTCACACCTACTCTCAAGAGAGCATAAACTTCCTGGATGTGACCGTGACAATTGAAGACGGTGAACTCACGACAAAGCTGTATCGGAAGCCAAGAGATCGCCAGCAATATCTACATTACCAAAGCGACCACCCACGTCACTGTAAGAATAGCATTCCTTATAGCCAGGTCCACCGTTTCAAACGAATCTGCTCAAAATCGGAAGATTTCACTACCAACGCCTAAAATTTAAAAACCATACTGGAGGGGCAGGGGTACCCAGCGCGTGTAACTGATGACGCCATAAAAAAGGCCGAAGCACTCAACCGCGTGGACCTAATTGCGAACCGTCCCCCACAACGCGACTTACAACGAACAGACCTATGCTTAACGTACAGCACACCAACTTTCCTAACGTAAAAAACATCTTGAAGCGGCACTACAACATTCTCGAACAAAGTGAACGCCTCAAACGGGCGTTTCCGTCCGTTCCAGGCGTCGTCTACCGACGATCCCGGAACCTCAAAGACACACTCGTGAACGCAAGGACAAATTCATTGTCCCCGCATAATGAATGCCGGCCATGCCTGAAACCGCGGTGCCTTGTCTGCAAGGCAATGCAACAGACAAGCACTGCTCAAAGCTCCAACTCAGAGTACTCTTTAAAAATTCGCGGGAACATGACGTGCACACTTCCAAATGTGATTTATTTGATTGAATGCAATGTGTGTCGAATGCAATATAGGGCAAACAGGGACCTCTTTCAGGCTCCGGTTCAATAATCACAAAGCGCACGCCAAAACGCGCCCGACCCTGCCCTCTCCAGACAACCTCAGCCTTCCAGATCATTCTTTCGATAAACTAAGCGTCACGCTCTTAGAGACGGGGTTCAGGTCAAACCCGAACGAGAACAACGTGAATCATACCTCATATACCGATTCAATACAATCAAAAAAGGTATAAATGAGGACCCAGGCACACTTGCAGCGATTAAAACATTGTCATCTACCTAACCGTATCAGTGGCGCTGTGGGTGTAGCCGGAGCCGGAGTCTCGAAATCACATGCACGTGAGCGTTTGTTCAGTGGATTTTTTCCCACATTGCTGATTAGTCTTTATCCGTTTTGTTTTCATTTTTTTATTCCTTCTCTCCTTTTTCCTCCGTTCCGCCTTCTGCTTCACTTCCTATCCCTTTTTTTTTCTTAATTCTCTGTTTTATAATATTCTCTTATAACTTTGGAAACTTTTTCTAAATCTCCTTCACAATCTTACAATTAAGTAATTTTGCTTAGTGTCGGTGCTGTTCAGCAAATAACTTCTGTTTACCTTCTCCCCAAAACATGTGTTCGAAAATTGGTTGGGGGATTTACACGTTTGGATATGGCGCATAACCCGGAAGATAAGCAATACCATTCTGGTGTCTGCGTTATTACTCGAGCGCACATATCTTGGCGCTTTATCACTATTCCTCCCCCGCGGACTGGTTACATTTTTGACTGCTTGCAAATCTATTTTTCCCTCCCTTGCACCTACAGTCGTCTTCTAAGCCCGGCTACCGAACATCGGGTTTATTTCTCCCTATCCCTCCCCCCCCCCCCCCCCCCCCCCCCCCGCTGAGCACTTGGTCTGGTCTGGCTGTTTCACCCCCCCCTCCATCCCCCACTCAGCGGAGGGGAGACACCGACGACGCACGGGTTGTCGCTGAAACTGCAAAGTGGCAGCTCTTAACAAAGACCTGAAAACTCGGCCTAGCGCCCCGTTCTCGGAAGGCGTCCGTCCGGCGAGGGAACGGTGGAATGGTGGCGGACCGTTTCCTTCTGCACGACCACAAAACGTCCTTTAATTGTCTCAGCTCCGGGAACGGGCCCATAAACGGGCTGTAAAATGCCTTGTTCGCACTTTCCGAACATATGGCGGGACACTCGCTTTCAATCAACGGAAACGCGATCCCTCCGAGCGTCTGGGCGTTAGCATGGTGACGGCTAGCGGCGGAAGATATATTGCCTTCTCTCCTTTGTTCTACAACCCCACTTTCGGACGCTGTTGAGCTTTTCGCGTTTCCGCCACCACTCGAATTCCTGTTCAGTGCTCTTTCATCTCCCTTTCTGCCTTTTTTTTTTTTTTCCCTCCAACTATCTTGGCGTCTCTCTCTCTTCGTTGATCATTTTTTGTTCATTCTTCCAATAGGAAGATTCCTCTTCGTGTTTGTGTTGTTCCGTATGTTTTTGTGTGTTATCGTTGGCCATTCGTAAACCCGCTTTCCACTTTCGACATATATGCTCTCTTCCGAAACGACCGAAGCCATCATTCCTGTAGAAGACTTGTCTCGAAGTCGAACGTCGAAATAAACCCTCCGCTGTTGCTGTTACCGAGGTTTCTTACTTTGTAGTTCACCACGCCTTCGGCCCCACGCCAGCATGCCAGTTATATATATATATATATATATATATAATATATATATATATATATATATATATATATATGTTCGTATATGTGTGTGTGTGTATGTGTGTGTGTGTGTGTGTGTGTCTTATCTAATACTATTCTCCTCTCATCTCTCCTCTCATCTCTCTCTATCCTCTATCTCTCTAGCAATTAGCAAAGGGGAGGATGTCGTCGCTCCCGAGATCCAGAATTTGGAGACTAAGAAAGTGGGAAGTCCGAGGTCTTTCTTGGCTGCCAATTCTTATTTCTGTCTGTCTTATTTTCACGCGCCCTCATTTCCTATTCTGATTCGCTACATTGCATAGCGAGGGCCTCTTTCTGGCAGTCATGGGTGCCATCAGCTTAAGAGGGTTCAACGCTGGTCGACCACTCTCGACATGTCGTAGACACTCGCGAGTCACGGCCCGGGGGTTAAAAAGAAAGTCCCTTTCACCCCGAGTGTCCGAGTGGCGCTGGCTATCACCCCTAAGCGCAGGAAACAAAAAACACCTGAACATAAATACCCAGAAAGTGGAGGCTAAAGTACCCCCCCCGTCCGGTAGCGTAGTGGTTATCGCACCAGACCGGTATTCTGGAGGTCGTGGTTCGGATCCCACCTGGCGGGTATTTTTCTTTCACTTTCTTATTCTCCAATTTCTTTATCTTGAGACTACTACATCCTCCCCTCTGCTTTCCGAGGTCTTCTTGACTGCCAATTCTTATTTCTGGGTCATTCCATGCCAAACGTCCCAGCCGTAAAATCGACCATCACGGATTTGGTCAGCAAAAATTGTGGGCCATCCTCGCATGGCCCACAATGCTCCCTGAAAGTGGTTTTGACCAAAAGAAATTTCGTTCTGTTTCTAGCGGCCCTGCTATCTCCAGGGTTTCAAGCAAACTTGCGTCTGTGAAAAAATTTATGAAAAAATAAATTCTCTTACAATGGCCACCATTTTTGTGAACATCATGTTGAGGCCCTGGGCTGCTGTATGCCGAATTTTTAAAATATTTTTCCTTTTCTTTGCTGTGAATACGCCATTCAGAAAATACACGATGTCGAGCATTTTCCAACATTTTTAGCAAACACAAGCACATTCTCTCAGCCAATGAAGCATTTGTACCTGTATCTCAGCATTGTGGAAAATTAGTAAAAACTATATTTACACAGAAAAAAAGGTGAAGTGTGCAAGAAAACGTTTGTCAAACTTGTAAAAATCTCCCTTCTGTCCCATATTCACCTTGGAATACCCTGAACGTAAATCCAGGCTTGAAAAATATTCAGCTCCGTGCAAACAATCCAAAGCATCGTCAATCCTTGGCATCGGGTAGACATCTCTCCTGGTAATTTTGTTGAGGGCTCGATAATCCACGCAAAAGCGAACTGACCCATCCTTCTTTCTAACTAATACAACAGGAGAAGACCAGGCACTCGCGGAGGGACGAATTATGTCTCGCTTAAGCATATCTGAGACATTCTCTTCAATTATTTTTCGTTCAGACGCCGACACGCAATACGGGCGGCGGCGTATGATGTGAGGACTGTCTGTCTGTATGCGGTGTGCTGCGGCAGTGGTCTGGCCTAACGTTTTGGAAAAGGAGTCGAAAGACAAACGGTGCTTGTCCAGTAAGGCCAATAAGAACTGTGCCTCTGCTTGCGTGACGTCGGGGCTAATGGTGGCGGTCAGCGCTGAAGTAGAAGTGTCCGAAAAAACGGAACGCGGAAGAGCCGACAACGAGCCGATAGGAACAACATCAATGGTCTCTCCCTGATGAGTCGAGGCCACTGTGGTGCCTTCATGCAACAGGATCAGTTCGGGGCTAGCGTTGGTCACGGGAAGGGTTGCGAACCCATTGCAGAAGCGTATTAGGCACGTAGCTATCACGACTCCTTTAGAGAGTAGGCTGGCACAAGGGACGACTAAAATGTCCCCCTCACTGATGTCGGCCGATCTAACTGTGAGGAGAGTATCCAGTCCTGGAGAAATAACACAATCTGCAGCCAGTACGAGGTTCACTTGAGGCATACTGCAAACACTCGAAACTTGCTCATTGGAGAGTTCAATGGTTGGGCTATCACAAGAGATGACGGCTGAGGCTGAAGAGAGAAAGTCCCACCCCAAAATTAGCGAATGAGCACACGACGCCAGCACCGCACACGGGATATGATGTCGAAGGCCGTCGATAAGTACGCGTACCGTGCACTGTCCAGAGGGCTGAATCAAAACATTATTTGCGCCACACAAGGTCGGGCCAGAGTAGGGCGTTTGCACTTTACGAAGTCGAGCACACAAGTCTGCATGTATAACTGAAATACTGGCGCCAGTGTCTACAAGAGCATCAACACAAATACCTTCGACGATTACGGATAAAATGTTCGATGGCCGCTGCGGAGGAATTGTACTTTTACCAGGTATAGCAGTTTTCCCTCCAAAAACTGCAGAGGTTAGTTTTCCTGTCGGAGGCCAGCAGCATGAGACGCGGGGCGAAGGGGCGATACCGAGCGGTTCCGAAAGGGAGATGGTGAACGGCGCCGCGATGGTCGGGAACTTCCAGGAACGTCCTGTGTGTCCGGGGTCGACGGAAAAGGCCGCGGCGGGGAATGATATGCCCGTTGACGAAAGCCATATGGAGGTCGGTAGGTGCTGCAGTCTGGTATAAGGCCTGCACGTTCGTCTTGCTGACGCCGTCGACAAAATCGGGCAATATGACCTGTGATACCACAGTAGAAGCAAGTGGGTCGGGGGGGTCGCCAAGGAGCATAGTACTGGCTGTACGGCTCAGGGAGTCTCGGAGAAAGGGCAGACAAATGACTCTGAGCAGGCGCAGGATGCGGGAAGACTGGCTGTAGCGGGCTCATCTCGGCGTACTGAGCCACGTGCTGTGGAGCGGCGTGTTCGAAAGAGGGCCCGCTTTCCATTAGACGCAGTTCTTCTTTAACCAGGTCACGCAAAGTGGCGCCAGAGGAGAACTGGCGATCACCAGAGAGTCCAGAGGTATTCTGCGCCTGAAGTTCTTCCCTAATGATACTACGTATCAAAGAGCGCAGCTCCGTGTCGGGTGGAAGGCAGGCTGGTGGGGTATCCTGCTGGATGCGAGCGGACTGCAGCGCATCCAAGCGCTGGCAAATCGTAACTACGTCGCGTACGGTGGTGGGATTCTGAGCGACAAGAGCATTAAAGGCAAATGTGCTAATGCCTTTCAGAAGGTGCCGGACTTTGTCGTTCTCCGACATGTCCTCGTTCGCCTGGCGACAAAGCGCAAGCACATCCTCAATGTAAGACGTGTAGGTCTCACCTACATGTTGAACGCGCTGGGAGAGTTTCTTCGTGGCGCTCTCCGATCGGCTCGCCGATGTGCCAAAAATCTTGCGAATCTCCTCCGTAAACGTATTCCAATCTCCTAGGCGATGTGCGTTGTTATAAAACCACGTCCTAGCCACTTTGTCAAGGCAGAACGGGACATTATAGAGCTTCATAGATTCATCCCACCGATTAAACGCACTCACTCTGTTGTAATAGTCGAGCCAATCGTCGACGTCTTCACCGCCAAGGCCAGCGAAGGATCTGGGGTCCCGTTGGCGGCTGGTAACGGTCCACGCAGGAGGCGGAGAAGCCGTTGCAGAGGCGGTGCGAGTCGGGACGTCCTGTTCCATTGGCCCGGTTGGCATTTGAAGGCGTCTTCCTGAACGTAGCTCCAGGGGTGCGCTAGGAGAGCCAGAGGGCGGGATCGAGGTGCACCTCCACCACGTGTAAGAGGCCTTCAAGGAGACGTCGCTGACTGATAGAGCGGAGGAGACAGACGCCGTTTATTTGGCGAACGCGCAGCCAAGCAGCACTAGCCTCAGGGATGATAATGATCATGTACAGGTGACGAAGATGAAGCATTACTGAAAAGGATGACATGTGATGATGATTACACATAAGATTGAAATCAGCGAAATATTGTACCGCGGAGAACTACAGTGCTTACACTATATATATATATATAATATATATATATATAAGAAAAGAAAACTTTGAACAAGGTAAAAGCACGATTGTTGCCAACGTTTCAGCAGCAAGTCTCTTTGCTGAAACGTTGGCAACAATCGTGCTTTTACCTTGTTCAAAGTTTTCTTTTCTTGTGTTCTCTACAATTCAAAAGTTCAACTGCTCCCTATATATATATATATATATTATATAATTATATATATATATATATATATATATATATATATATATATATCTGGGCTAAAATGACTTCGATATGTGACCGGGTGACCGAGATAATCACGAATTTACGAAAACACAATTTCGTTCTTTTGCTCTCTTAGGGAGGATACAATTCCTGAAAATCCCGCCTTAGTGAGCCCCTACGATATCAAGCAAATGTACTCGCGAAATTTCAAGTCTCTAGATCTACCGGTTTTGGCTGCGCGTTCATGTCAGCAAGTAGGTCAGTCAGTCGGGCACTTTATAGGTATTTATAAAGTCGGGCACTTTATCTTATAGGTACAGATTAGTTTAAACACACAACAATGTTAAACCCCAATTTATGCATGCTGATTGTAGTTCCACAAGAACTTTAGCAGGTGTTCTGCAAACTCACTCAGCAAGAATGCGTCGTCTGAAATCCTCAAATGGGTCAAGTACTCTCCGTTTATCCGTAAACTAGCGTTTTCCCAGTCCAGCTCCCTCAATACCCCTCAAAACATAGTGTGAACAGTTTTGGCGGGATGGTATCGCCTTATCATTGGCCTTTTTTAATCGAAACTTTGTTGCTTCGTGCTTCGTTTGTGGAGAAATATTCTTTCCGTACACCAATCTCTCGGTTCGGTTCGGGCCGCTCCGGGAAGGCTCCCAAAGAAATTCTGGAAAACGTAAGAAAACGAGTGAGTGTGTACCTTTGCATGTCCTTCTACATCAGTTTAACGCATCAAGAACGCTCGGTTATCGAAGACCGCGCCGAGATCGGCCGGAAAATAAGGGAATTTGAAAAGAGAACATCCGATGCCACGCTAAACCTACCTAATCGGGATCTGAAGTGGACAAATTTCAGAATTCCGGCCTCAATCATCTAATTATAAGGACTAAAAGAAGGCTAAATTGAAGCGAAAAGGAAAATGTAATCGGTTTTGACCTGTGAGGCGGCAAGACCAAAAAAAAAATCTCCCACCTCCCCTCGCGGGAACCCCTGTGTAGATGAGACGCATAGGGGGTTCACGTTGCAGCGTTGGACAGCGGAGGAACGGCGCTGGAACGATGGAGCGGAGCGACGCAGGCACCGCGTTTTATAAGCCTGCATAACGGTGAGGGGACGCGCCGGCGCCAGGGCATCTGCCGCGGCTATGACGCTACACAATCCAACACAATCCACTTTAATCCAATACAATCCAAGTCCAATCCAATACAATCCAAGCCAAGCCAAGCCATTCGAATCCAATCCAATGCCCCTCGCCAGAGAGTGTTCGCTATCGGAGAGGAGAGGGGGTGAGCGGCGGAGAGCACAGCTCACGCGGCGAGGAGAATGGGGGAGGGGCGGACGCCGACAACGACGCCGACGCCGGAAGCAGGGACAAGGCGAGTGAATGAGATGCAGTCGCATCTAAAATTTAATACCAGTACTTTTTTTTACATAGACACATGAACTGCATGCTAGCGGCCCTTTTTGCCAGTTGTTGCCCCCATATGTCCACCATCCCTCAGCGGAGCATGAAAGACTACTAAAATGAAGTGTCAAGCTTAGGCTTGAAACGTTTTACAAGCTGAGTGATTCAAATTGAACTTTTTGTGAAGTTTCTTCACGAGGATTTAACCGATAGCCACTCCTCACTGGCATGGCTTATGTGCAATGCTTAACCTTCACACACATACTGTACTTGTACAGTTTCATTTACTAAGGGGAAGCTTCCAGCCTCTCTCTGATGTAGTCCACCCAAAATGCACTGCAGGAAAACCAACTTTTTCTGATGATGATGACAGCCGTGGGTGAAGTGAAAAAAACATTAAAACGCTTCCCGTGATCTGAACTGAACCCGGGTCTCTCATGTTATGAAGTTGACGTCTATCCCACTGCGCCATTCCAGTACAGTCAAAGTAATTTGAATTTGCACGGACGTGCAAAATTACACAGAAAATGCACACCTCCATCTAACAACGACAATGGTATGTTATGGAAGGTAATAGATTGCCTTTATCAGTAAAGCT
The DNA here is from genome assembly GCA_013339765.2 of Haemaphysalis longicornis. Taxonomy (NCBI): domain Eukaryota; kingdom Metazoa; phylum Arthropoda; class Arachnida; order Ixodida; family Ixodidae; genus Haemaphysalis; species Haemaphysalis longicornis. The sequence continues at coordinate 186,403,586 of CM023453.1, forward strand.
CTAGAGAGCACAAATGCAGTGCAGCAAACCGTCCCAATAAAAAAACAGGTCCTCGCTACTGGGCTGGTAATCCTGGCATCGGACTTGATTTTTGGACCCTTTACATTCCCCTTTTGTTGTCATTTCAACAAAATAGCAGTTGATTTTTTATTAGGTCTTCCTATCACTAACTAGGTCACAGCTACATATTTGGTTGGCACACTACCAGGGTGGCCTGAGAGCAGACGCAGTCTGTCTGCTGCTGATTTCGAGTGTACCACAAAAACAGCCACTTGTGGAGGCATTCACCTGCTTTCCATGGGTACTCGGAAAGGATGTAGACTAAGGCTTGCCCTCCAGGCCCACATCGTAGGGGCAAGGTCCAAGCACTTCTTTTTTCCCACTGGAAGGCCTCCTATGCAGATGCTGCAGGAAATGCTCTGTCAGCCCAACTGAACGTTGGGTGAGCTGGCAATGTGTCTTTGAAAAACAAAATGTGTAAAATGTGGAGACGCAGAATAAGACCCCACAGGACAACCAACTATAAGAAAAAGAACACAGCGCGTCGTCCTGTGTGTTGTTTTCTGCAAAAGGAACAGTGGGCAATCTCTACCGCATTGTAAATAACAAGGATCGTCCGAGGAAAGGGAGGAACAAGTGCGGTGTTAACCATGCCCTGCCTCTAGTTCGTTGTAGCATTGGCACGGTTTACAGAATTTTATTGTCATGTAAGTCTGTGTATGTGGGCCAGACAGGACGCTGTCTAAACAACCGTTTGAGAGACCATGTGTCAACGATAACAAATTCAACGAGCGGAAATCTTCTTTTAAATTATAAAAAGTGTGGGTGTCACTTTTTTTTCGATAGACTGTGGTGTTGTACAGCCATAATGATCAGAATATTAAGGTTGAGGCCTTCTTTATCAATGAACATAGTAACAAGTGTGTCAGCAAATCGTCTATCACTTTACACTGGCAGGAGCACGCGCTAATCGGCACCATAGTTCCCTAATCTATGATTTTTTTCGTGTATAAACGTTTTGTTTTTCAATACAACGGCAGTTGCGAGTAAGTGCTTGTGTTTGTCCCACCCGTTATTTGGGCGCTTTCAAGTTTTCCAGGGCCTTATGCACTGCCACATTTCTTCCATATGCAGCTTGTTCCCTTCACTTTCAATGCACACTTTACTAGCAGTTGTTCCTGGTGCCTCCTCATAACGTATCCAAAATGCCGCGTAACCTTCACAGCCCCTCGGACGCTATGATCCGGGCGCCATCACTTGTTCTATCACCTCTCTCTCTCCCTATTCCTAGTATTTTGGCTGACAATTTCACGGCGTTTTTTTTTTTTTTTTTTGGCCGCGATACTCTGACACTTTCAGTACAGAAGCGCCATTTCCCATTCATATTCCCACGCCGTAATGCAACTTAACTGCACGAACAGCTACAACTCTGATGCGTCAAACACACGCATAACACACATGAAAGACACGCATACTTACGTTCGAGACACTCCACCTCAGACATCCCCGACTGCGCTGAGTACAGTACGCCCCCGGCTCGATCAGCATTGAGCAATGTTACGGGCTCCTACACAAAAGGAACAACAATGAAACGCTTGAAATTGCGGCCGGGGCGTGTGGGGACATAGCATCGTAATTGGAATTTTGCATGTGCTTCACACTTGAACGAGAAACAGGGTCAGCTGGAAAAGACAAACCACACGTTCGAAACCCGAAAGTGTTGGTTTGCGCTCCAACGACTGGTTTGTCTTTTTCCAGAGTCTGTTCCTCGCCCAAGCATGTTAGTTAGCGCACGCTAACGTTAGTTAGCGCACGCTAAAGTTAGCGCACGCTAACTTAAAATTCAAGATAGTACAAAAAGTGTTAACATCATAACACGATCGTGAACGAGAGTGACAGCTATAGATGTAGAGCCCATGCTGCAAGTCTTTCTTGTAATGTCGCAAGTACAAATCATCGGATACGGAGCTTGCACTAGTTTTAACATTCACGGCATATTTACGCAGCTGCAGCTTGCTTTGGTCGTACTTGGGTGGCGATACTGACGGCGCAAAGCGCAAGGCGCAAAGCGGGGACCCAGGGAAACACTGCACCTATTTCGTCGTGGTCCCTAGGTGATCCAAGTGACGTCACGTTTTGATCACGTGACCAAAGGATTTCTTTGCTCCTAGCCGCTCCGCCGTGAAGGGCCGTTCTGCGCAAGCGCGAGGGGCATTAGATTGGATTAAATTGGCTTGGCTTGGCTTGGCTTGGCTTGGATTGGATTGGATTAAAGTGCATTGTGATGGATTGCGTTGCGTCATAGCCGCGACAGACGCACTGGCGCCGGCGCGTGCCCAGGTATGCGCCTCAACTGCGCAGTAGCCAAGTCTGACGCTTCGCCGGAGCAGCTTGATAGCCGTTTCGCGTGGCTCGTGAACAGCCGTGCTGAGCATGCACGAATAACGACTGGACAGGACTGGACTGGACTGGATTAGACGGAATTGGACTAGACTGAACTGCACTGGATTGGACTGGATTGCTGAACCTTAGCTCATGCTACGTATATCCTGGAATAGCAGCGATAAGCCCCTACTAATTTTGTAGCGTAAGCTACACTGGCCGAGTTTGAGCAGTTTCTCGTGGGCAGTGAAGGGCCCTTCTACGCAAGCGCGAGGAGCATTGGATTGGTGTGGATGGGATCGGATCGGTTTGGATTGGCTTGGATTGGATTAAATTTGATTGTGTTGGATTGAAATCCAATCCAATTGGAGTATGGGTGTATACAGAATTGGGTCTGCATATTCGCCGGTCTGCGCTTCCAGAGGAGTGACGTCATAGCCTTGGCAGACGCACTGGCGCCGGCGCGTGCCTAGCTGTGCGCCTCCGTTGCACAGTCGCCAAGTCTAACGCTGCGCAGGAGCCGCTTAAGAGCCGTTTAGCGTGGCTCCTGGAGAACCGTGCTGCGCATGCGCGAGGAGCAGTGACTGGACTGGACTGGACTGGACTGGACCAGACCGGACTGGATTGGATTGGATTGGATTGGATTGGATTGGACTGGACTGGACTGAATTGGATTGGATTGGAAATCGTTTTAGCAGCAGTAAGCATAATCAGCTCATCCTAGACAACCAGGAAACCTAAGAGTAACCAGCTGAACCTTAGCTCACGCTACGTATGCCCTGGCATTGCCGAGCTAAGCCAGTGCAAATTTTTTCCCTTGTCGTTGTCGCCGACAATACCTGTTTGCTGTACCCATTGAGAAGGTTTCTCGCGTCGCTAATCCCCGTAGACGCATGTAGAGTCCCCTTAGCAGTGCGGTGCATACGCACCGAAAAGTCCCGTTTCCAACCATCTTGCCTTCAATGGAAACGCAAAAACCTGTCTGGAAAGAATTCCAGCCTACTGCGGTACGCGCGGTGGTCACTAAAAGTATTGTAATTTTAGTGACTGCCACGCGCTACACGCGCTCCTATCACTTGGCCTGTTTTAAACAATTCTTTGAAGCCGTGCCGGTAGCCAGCCACAGCACGCAGCCACTCTAAGCCTAGCCGCCGAGCTGAATTTACAGGATATCGCTGCCATTATTCCCGCCAACGTGCTGCTTACATGCGAAAACACTCTGCTAGTAAAAACAACCGGCTAAAATACCAACACCTTACGAAATAAAGCCATTGAAATGGTGCAAGAATTGATGCTTTTTGGCACACGGACACAAAAGCCGACCTTCAAATCTACGCAACGGTCAAACTGAGTCACAGAAACGTTAGGGCTAATCGCTTACGCGGACCGAAATTAGATTACAACTCTGTTTCATCAAATACGTAAGACAAGAAGATGAGGTTAACTAGTGGCTTACCTCTACTTCCCGGCAGCGTTTCTTCGTCAAGTAGATAAATCCAAGGTCGTCATAGCAGCGAAAGATTCCAAGCATACGGCGCGAAGCCTGCGAAGGCCGCAAATGCACACAAGCCAATTGCGTGCATCGCTACACAGCTCACATAGTTTCGGTATCGACATTTGCGCCGCCGCCGCTGTGATGTTCGTCCGAAAAAAAACTAGTTCCACGCACGAACGCACTCACTTCCTCACTCACGAACGAACGAACGAACCAACGGCCGAATATACGGCTTTCTCGAGTGTTCGTGATGTAGCGCTGGCGCACAGGCAAGCTAGCAGTTAGCGAGCGCGCGTCGTAGTGCGTCGAAGCTAGTATGACGATAAGGGCAAGTGCAACTTCCCATGTTGCATGAAGCATCTGTTGAAAAATCCACTTCGTGCGTACCACATTGTTTACAAAGCGCAGCCCTGTATTCCGCCCTGGCGGGACATCACTGTTTGGCGCGATCAGTCAGTCGCCCGCCCGGTCTTGGCGGGTACACCGCACATAGGTGGGCAGGCTCACTCATGAGTGTACTCACCCCCCCCCCCCTCACCACTCACAAGTGAGTGAGTGGGGAGTGAGCCTCACCATTGTTTCGCCCTGGTGAGTGCGAGTGCGAGTGAGTGCGAGCGCCACTCGCGGCGAGCCCCGCTCAGCACTCGCGAGTGCGAAACCCACTCTTCACTCCCGAGTGTGAGTTCCACTTGCAGTGAGCCCCACCCACCACTCGCGAGTGCGAGTTGCACTCGCGCCGAGCCCCGCTCACGACTCACGAGTGCGAGTTCCACTCGCGGTGAGTCCCACTCACCCCTCGCGAGCGCAAGTTCCACTCGCGGCGAGCCCCGCTCACAACTCATGAGTGGCGAGTGAACTCGCGCTTCTTGCGCAATGTGCGGGGCTTACCGCGGTGAGCATCACTCGCTGTTGGCATTCGTCGCAGGAGCCGCTTGCTGACGTAATTGCTGCTGGCGATATCCACTCGTACGCACAGCCACTAGTTAATGGAACGACTGCCTTTAGCTTCGGGTATATGTGGCTACTCCCGTTTATAATCAAGGCACCGTGGAATCAACTCTCCCGTGGCCTGTTGATTCAGGAATAAGATTTGAATGGACGTCTGACGCCATAATGTACTGATACTCTCACTTTCATGACTCATGGAGGGGCTGTTGCGCGCACTCTCGCCGAATGATGTTTCTGGCTCTCTGCGTTTTGTGTTGGAATTGGTGTCGCTAACGTCGTCGCAACAAAGCGATTGCACTTTACTGCCGCTGAGCGCTGCGATGGAAGCATTAGGAACCACTGTGGTCTAGTGCGGTAGTATACTTGGTGTATATAATTGGCCGGCTTGCCGCAGCGGTCAATTGGCCGGCTGTTCTGAAGCGCAAATTGTGAGTGCCCGTGATCGCTTGAAAAGGTATCGCAGGTTTTCACGGATTCGCGTAACAGGATGGCGAAACGGTTCGGATGGGCGAGTTGCGTGTTGTGGAAGCAGTAGCTCATTTCCGAGGCCTTGGCGTATTAAACGTATCAGTATTTGTCATTACTTGTTATGGCGGCGCTCTTTTATCATTCTCGTTTTCACGCGGTCTTGGCGTCACACATACTTCTACGGCGGTTACGGTGCGTGCCTTAAGGCATGTAATTTTCTACTGTCCTGGTGTTTGACACACATGAAAATTTCGCCGTTGCTGTTTTATGCAAACTTCACCAAAATGTTTAGGTTTCGTTACGTTGCGTGAATGTTGCATTGACTCATATACGCTCATGTGCGTACACTTCGCAACGTGCAGCAAACGAAGGAAGCTCGCCTTAGCATCACCTCACATCGTATTAGTCATGATGACTCGCTGACTGCACCCCTTTGTTTAGTTCCCTGTCTCTCTCTGAAGTTTGTGTATCCATTCGTGCAGATTCACAAGAATCGTACGTTATGTCTGACTCCTCATTCGCCTTACCGAATCACGGAGTTCGAATCGTTACTGTTGCGTGCATTTTGTGAAATACGTATATACTTCATATCTTCAGATCGCGAAAAGGCAAGATAAGCGCTGTTCGCGCGCCTCTGTTGTCATCGACGGTCATTTATCATTACGGTTGTGAATTTGGCTGCCCAAGTTGAAATTGCGACCTGGGCTCCCGCATTTTGCTTTTTTCATTCTGTCCTTTCACGGTCGTCAACCAGCTAGTTATGAAGGCGAAATTGCTTCCGTTGCTTTATTTTCGTATTTAGCGTTGTGGTGAGCCGAAACACTTTAGTCCCCGTCATGCTTCCTGCGCTCATTCGCTGAAAAGGGCTTCGCAGTCTAGTGTTCCTCATATTTTGTGCCCCGTATCAGAGTCCTTCAATGTTTCTCTGGTCATGAAACTCCTGGCCAACTTTCGTACGGGGACAAAGGCTACCGCGAGGGGCGCTACCGCAGATCGGAGGGCATCGGGCGGCCGCCGCTGCTCTGTACCCATACCGGCAGGCACGAACGCAGTAGCAGCATGCCCGTTCGCACCAATTTTTTCGCCACTCACAAAATAAGTCCATTTGAGCGGCCCACGACACGTAAAGCGAAAGCGCAGTGCTGATAAGGCGGCGAGCGTCTGTTTTATCTTACTCCGGGGTCCGTTCCCTGCCAAACGCGCTCTGACCACGCCCCCGGCTTCTCTCCGACCAACACCAGCGCCGCGGCGCGGCAGCGTACGAAGCTCTCCCATAGCGTGACGGCGAAATTTCATGACAGAAAGGCATTGAAGGACTCTGCCCGTATGTAGATCGTCATCCGCGTGCCGATGGCGTACAGACTAGCGGAGGAGTACTGTGACCTCTGTGTGGTGTGACGAATAACACGCGTTCTCGGCAGTAGGATAGCGTAATTTGTGAGTGGGTGAGTGAGTGAATAAGTGCGTGCGTGCGTGCCTGTGCGTTCAACTTGAGTGCTTCTGCGTGCGTGCGAGTTCGTATGTGTGTGCGTGCGCGCATGTTCAAGTGCATTGCTGTGTGTGCGTGTGTGTATGTGTTCGTGTGTGTTGCGTGCGTGTTTGTGTGTGCATGCGTGCGCTTGTGTGCGTGCGTACGTGTGCGTGTGTGCCCGATGACGTATTCTCCCTCTCCCCATTATTTCGTTTTAACTTTCGACGCGAACGTGCGGGCGCATGACAGTGTAGTTTAGGAATAAGCTGCGGTTATGCAATGTGGCAGGCTGGCGCCGTTTAGGGAGGGGGATAGGGAGGCAGGCGGGCGTCAGGAAACTCGTCTCCATGAGGGCGCCCGCGCTAAAGTCAGGAGCCGCCGATTTCGCGTGACCCCGCGGCGCCGCCTCTCTCCCTCGCTTTGTCTCTTCCAAAAGCTCAAGGCCAAGCGCTCCAGTAGCCTTCCTCCACCTTGCCTGCCGTTTTCAATCTTTTCGTGGCGGTGTTTTGCTGGACACTCGCTCTGCGCCCTTTTCACCTGGGATTACTCTTGCAATAAACCGTTTGGAGGGTTGTCCAGAACGAATTCACTGCGCAATTTTAGTGGCGCAGATAGCTCGCTTCGAGATAGGAATATTTCCGCATGCTAGCCAGTATTTTGACAGATGGCAGCAGCTTTTCTAAACTTTTCTTCTGAACTGGACTATTTCTTTTATGTTTGCCACCACTGTCAAACTTTCAGTGTTTCTTTTGTTTTGTAGAATCTGAGCGAAACAGCATACACATATATAGCATAGGCAATAATAAAACGTTATGCTTAATGGCTTCAGGCAAATTTGTGAGAATTGGTTCATTTCGTAAAATTGTCCAGCGACGATTACCGCTTTGAAAGTGGCATATCAACACATGTGCTTATAATAACCGAATACATACTTAGGAAAAAGTAAGACCCAGTTCCTGAGAAAGGCAAAGTTTTGCTCAAATCCGTAAGTATTTTAAGCCCGAAAATATTTGTACTCCCAACAGCGAAAACGACGAATGCCGCTCATAACAAAATCGACGGATTAGTACTTGTAAAAATCACAACCCACATCACCGTCGACACAATCAAAGCACAGGAAAATAAAAGCACGGCTTATTAATGACCACGCGAGATAAAACGTGGCAGATAGTACGTGGCAGATAGGACGTGACGCATCTTTTGTTGAGCAAATATCTACACAACCCATATGACCTGCTAAACAGGCTAGATAAATGAAGGCTCTCTTACTGTCTTTTAATGTATTTAATATCTTTATTTCTGACGGTTACACAATTTCATTGAACGGCGGGCATTTCAGAGAAGAGAGGTAAAAACGTATACACATAGATATACACACAAAAAAGTAATCCGGAACGCAAAGTTATTGCCCTTAAAACTCGCCACGTCTATTTGCTTATTTATTTATTTATAGTGTCCCTAAATGCTCTCGTGAAAGCGTATTTTACATGAAAAACAACGCTCAAGTTACGCTTACAGCCAAATGGAGAATTATAAAACAAAATTGCGACAGCTACGCACTAGTGGCGTGAAGGCTGAGAAAACAGCGAAGCTTGTGGCCCCATCTAGCTTATTCTTGGTTCGGCCAAGTATAAGCCCGGTTATGAAGACTCGGCCAAGTTTTTTGCGTGGTTATGCTTCGAGGTAAGGTCAAGGACAATTAACCCTCGGTCATTAATGTAGCTACAATGCACGTGAGCTCGTAACTCCGGATCTTCTGCAACTCCCTGGCGTTTCGCCGCCGCTTCACCGGCGCGATATTCGGGATTGGACCAAAGTCGTCGCCTCCGTTTTCGAGTAGCGGCGCAAGCGGCTTTCGCGCCGCGCTTCCTCTTCTTCGGGATCGACATTCCTATTTTGTCGCCCCATCTCTCCCTTCGTTGGAGACCAGGCTTTTAAATGCGGAGCATTTCTTAGGCTCGCCTGGTCCTCCGTCGTTGATGGCGGCGCCGTCCACACGCTCACTGCGCATGCGCAACTCTCCTCCTTACACCCACAGCTCCGCGATACTACACTATAAAAAAAAGAAATAGTTAGCGGCGCCCGGTTTCGATCCCACGACTCTCTGGCCGCAACGGGAGGTACGCGGTGCCCTTCCCACTGCGCTACAAATCCGGGACAGGAGCAAGTGCTACGGACGCGCCTTATGTCCTTGACTCATTCAAACCACGTCAAGAAGCTACTGATACAACGAAGGCACGCGAAGCTGAACGCCAACGGAAACGACGAACTGAAAACTTTAGAGGGGGATGCTGAATTTCCCGTGGGAAAGCTTTGGCGGGAAGCGCCACGCGCCTTGCAGCTCAACCAGCCCCGTCCGCAGCGCCTCTGATGCTGATTGTGGCAGGATGCCCCTAGGGATTGGCCAACCAAAGAATCCATCACGAGATAGGTTCGCGTTCAACCACCGTCGTCATCTTCCCGTAGGGGGACCGCCGAAGAAGAAGAAGAACGAGAAGACAAAGCTGCGAAGAGGAGGGCGTGTACATTGCTCTCAGCCGGTGCACCAATGTCAACAACCTTTACCTCACCAAAGCTGATGGAGACTACCGATTCTACCACACAGACAACATCGACAACAACATGATGGACGAGTTTCGGCGCCTCGAGAACCACCGCCTACTCACCGTAACACAACAGCACTTGCGTGCCTTTGCCACCGGTGTGGACCCGGACGCGGAATTCCCTCTGGCGCTAGTAAAAACCAGATCACTCAACATAACGGCAACACAATGGAACCACACGGAACCGCCACGATGCTTCGCATCCTCATCAGGGTTCCCCACGGGAAGATGGTGTAATTTTTTTCACCTCACATGGACTTCCGAACTTGCCGCTGAAAGTTCTCCATGACTGGCACGCGCGGACAGAGTGTTCTCCAAGGTCGAGCGGTGTCGGCTGGAATGATAACGTTAACGTTCGCTCGGCGATGTTTTTCTGCGCACGTTCGCCGGCTCAACCGCCAGCCTAAACAGCATTTGCTGTCGAAAAATTGAAATGCCCATTCGTATAACGACCAAAACGGTTGAAACGCGAGGCTTTTGAGGCGTGGACTAAGATAAGAGTGGTGTTCCAGCGGACAGACATGGGGCTGTCCGTTTTCTTTCCGTAGAACCATAGAATCCCGTGTATTTACAGAAGACGAGAATTCCACTATACGGAAAATTTCCCTATGAATTCCTTAAGTATCAAACGCGAAACAAACATGGAGTAGTATTAAATTCGTCCTAGCAGCCAATTTCAGTACGTTTTGTTTTCACGAAGCGCACAATGAATTGAGAACTACATACAGCGCATTTACCAGAAAGTTGGCGCTGTCAAATTGTATGCGTGTCTTTCGTAAGAGCTCCAACGTGAAGGCCAGTTTCTGAGCGGGCACGCTGTCAGGTGCGAGTGTGGCACCCCGTCCTCTCCGCCGTGTGCACCTCCGCACGCTAATGCCGCAATCTCTTCAATGTGAAACCAAGGCGAAGTACCCAAATTTGACTTTTTTACGTGGCTAACCAAGGCAAGCAGTAGCTGGACGACGTTATTTTTCCAATGCGTTAACGCTGGTTTTGAATGTAAAAATCTTGCAAGTATGATAAAAAAGACCCTCTTACCTTGATTCAGTATTAGAAAAAAATATGATACACCCGTCGCGATTGTTTTGCCCAGCCTCGCAAGGCCAAATTTTTGAAGCAACACGCAGTGATCGTGATACTCACGCTCTCAAATATGGCAGGACCATGCGACAAATACAACTGAGCATGGCATTCGGCGCCAATGCGACGCGCAAAATGAAACAGCGGGTAGGCTGGCACGGCGGTTTAGTGATACACTTCACCCGGGTGTAGCAACTCAATAAAATATACGACACGTTCCTATTACTCACTTCCTTTTATTTGTAGAGTCCAACTACAAATCCTTCACGTCTCACACGGGTAGCGCAACGTTCTCGGCTCGCACCCGTGGGTGCGACGACGGTGCAGGCGAAAATTCTTGAATGCCCGAAATGGAGGCCGCCGATCTGCACCAACACATGCGCACATTCGACCACCGTGACACGCACACAAACACCGCCACCCGCTTCGGGTCCCGCCGAAACCAGACGACGCTCCGCCCCCCGGCGGGCGGCGTCGGCGTACCTCCCCACGGGGAAAGAGGCGAACCTCTTCCGCGCCTGTGGGTAGGTGATCTTCTCGGTGATCTTAACATTGATTATCTGCTTCTTCTGTTTGAACTTTTCACATTTTCGCGAGTAGGCTGCATGGGGTCCCTGGCAGTTGGCACAGGGGAAGGTTTCGGATTCACAGTTGTCTGAAGAATGGTCATGCTGGCCGCACTTAGCACAGGTAAGCCTGCCACGGCAAAAATTTGTACCATGCCCGAACCGTTGGCACTTAAAGCAGCGCCGTGGGTTCGGGATGTATGGGCGGACAGAACAATGTACGTAACCGGCATTTATGGATTCTGGAAGGGTGGATCGATCGAAGGTCAAGATCATGTGTCTAGTTGCTACGTGTTTGTCATCGCGGCGTATTGATATGCGCTTACAGCCGTGACGCCCAGATCCCTTAAGCCTTCCAAAGGGTCGGCATCGGTCTCGGAAATGAGATCCGCCTCAGAGATCACACCCTGACAACTGTTAAGGCTTCGGTGGCGTGTGACCGTGATCTCCAGATCTGCCATGCGAGTTTGTTTCAGGAGGATTGTGGATTGCTGCTGAGTTTTTACTTCAACTAGCACTTCACCAGTTCTGAGCTTTTTGGCATCGTATGTTTTGCCGATGATACCTTCAAGGTATTTCGAAACAAGAAATACGGATTGAGAGGAAACCGGCTTCGATTTGTCCACAGATTCAATGATCAGAAAACAAGGGTAGTTATCTGGCTTTGGGAGCGAGATAGAAGGCAAAGAAGGAAAGGATACTTCGGTTCGGCCCCTTTTAGGGACCCATCACGTTTGGGGGGTGGTTTAGAAAATGCCATATGATATAGAAAAAAGCAGGGAATGGGGGTACTTTCTTCGTCAGCCTTACCCTGATAGCTGAAGAGGTCCCGGAGCTCCCTGCCTGGTAAACAGACAGGGAGCCCATCCGCCAGAGCTTGACCTGGGCTCCGACGGCCACCGTTTGTCGTTTCTACCCTTCATCATACAACACATCGCTACGGTTGGATCCAGCTTATGTTTGGGGGCTCGGGGTCCGCGGTGTCGCCAACACCGTCACCAAGATTGCTCAAGGTGCCCCGTGCGGGGTTCGTCAACTGTATTGGACAACTGTAAAAAAAATGGAGCAAGTTGGATATATCAGCGGCCTCTTTTGTTGTTGAGCGATATGTTGAATCACGCAATTTTCCCGAAATTTTCATTGTGCCTACAAAGTGGATGCTGTGGAAAAATATTCCAGACAGGTGTTTACATACCGGTATAAGTTTCCTATGCCAACGATGAACAGTTCAAAATCTGAACTGGCGTGCTATAAAAAAATCTCTCATCTGAATTCTGCACTTTTTTCCGTCTCCAGGGTGTCATTTTTAATAATTGCCGCAATATTGAGCTTCTACACCAAAATCAGAATGACCTCGTAAGATTTGAAACCGTTTCAACCACCAGTTTTTCTACGAGTTGACAGCATCTGTAAACATTCTCGGCTCATTCTTTTCAACCTTGTACCTGCATGGCAGGACGAAATCCTGCAAATCTGTCTTGGGCATTTGCATGAGTAGCATTTATCAGCAAGAACCAGTGGAATATGTCAATCAGTAAGAGAGATAATGAGGAATACCTAAAGAAACACTGTTTGCTCCAAAATGCGGATTCACTGCGTTAGCGTTATTAGGCCAAAACAGAAAACTGCTTTGACATATTATCAGCATGTATCAGGAGAAAGTACTTCGATGTCTGCCCGCGTGAGCGAGATAATCACAAATTTGCCAAAACACAACTAACAAATTTTCTTTGGAAAGATTTTACCTTGCTAAGGATAGAATTTCCGAAAATCGCGCTTTATCGACCCCGTATGTCATTATAGAAATCTGCTCCCGGCGTTTCAAGTCTCCAGGGGTAGTAGTAATTTCGGCCTGTTGATGAGTCAGTAGGTCAATCGGTGATTCTGTCGGTCGGTCCGTCGATCGGTAAGTCGGTCAGCCGGTTGGTGTACCGGACACTACAGATATAGCCCTTCCTCAATTCGGGGAAGGTTCTAAACATTGAGAGTACGTGCGGGTTTAGTCAACACAGAAATGCGCATGCATTTAAAACTTATGCGGAGGATTAACATACATTCAGGATTTTGCGAGGCGCCGTACTCTTTTTAGCATCAAGTAGGGTCTCAAATTAAAAAGTTAAAACTTCATCCGCCCTTCTTTTTTCAGCTTGAAACGGCAATAAACGCAAATGGAGTGGACTATGGCACAGTAAAATTCGTCAAGAAAGCTGAAGACCTCCCCTCTGGGAAGGAAACTGAGCAAGGCATGCCAGCAATGGTGGACCAAACAAAGGTAATAATTTTTCGCTATCGTTATCATCTATACGGAGTGATTAGCCGTTTCGAACATTGTGCTGGCGGTACCTCACGGATCCTGTTTGTAAAGAACAGTTTCACGTTGTTTTATTTTGCAATGCAAATTATTATTCTTTTCAATGCTGTATACAAATGCTTGAGTAGAGGGTTCATATTACTGCAATATATTTTCATTTTCAACCTTGACAGTGTTACCAGCTTCGTAAGCAGTAAGCAAGCACTTGAAAGCATAATGTATGCCGTGGATGCGTTAACTAGTTAAATCGTGTTTTGATACGGCCACTTTTGGGACAAAATAAAAATGTTTTCAAGGGAAACCGAAAAATATACAAGGTGTCCCAGATATCATGCACCAAGATATAAAAAAAAAGTGATGGCGTTCTTCCAAGAAAACCGAGTGCATTATGTTTGCGGTACGGTGGAGAAGCGCCAGTATTTTTTGTTAATGAGAGTTAATTAATTATTTGTAATTAATGATCAAACTTGAGAATTACTGTCCTGATCACTGAAGTGTCAATGAGGTACTTGTAGGTACCTACGTGGGGCATCTAACTGCGCTATTTTCAGCGACGAACTAATTGCGTACTCATCTATTCTGACTGTTAAAGAAAAACCGAGAAATACGAAAAATACCACGTGACGGCGCTTCCGCTTGCATCGTAAAGCAGCGCTCCCAAATAAGTTCATTGAAAGCAACTGCTTCGCTTGTCACCCGCCCGAAGAGACAGCGCATCACCTTGAAAATGGCATGCATTGAAATATCAGCAACAGCAAGTTTCGCGGGACGCGTGTGGCAGATAAGGCACAAACTGGGTCGCTTTTCTTCTTTCTGTGAAGGCGAAAACCGAAAGCCAAAACTGGAAGCGCGTTCAGCGGGCAATCGCCCACGAAGGGGTGCAACCGAAGCCAAGCGGGGAAGGAGAGGAAGAGGAAGTGGGAGTTCGGGGAGAATAAAGCGTACGAACGTGCCTACCGGTCGCAGTTTATCCCAATGGCGCAGCCGACAAACTTCCAAAGCCCAGGTGACCCCGCCCCCGGAACCCCAACTCCCTCGCGGCGATCCGGCCTCAGGGACTGTACTTCGAAGCGGCAGAGTCGTTCCATCTCTTCAAGCGCCTTCGTCCTATGGCAGCCTGCATGGGCGCGAAACGAGCATGAGCGCTCCAAAGAATCCAACTAGCTCCGTTGATATTATGTAAGCCATCGGGGAGTTGACCCGACGGCTGGGCGACTTCACCGGTTCCGTCTCCGCTTCGTTTCCGAGCGGGGCGGCTCTTCCTTCGGTGGCTGCCGCTGTCCCAGAGTTCTATAGCTTCCGCGTTGGCCCGGGGAGCTGGCTTCAGAAAATAGACGCCTTTGCCGCCCTCAATGCGTGGCCTGAGAACGCCAAGCGGTCATTCGCTGAAACTCGACTGTGGGGTGCTGCCCGAGCGTGGTATCTAAATGATCGCCGCTCACACTAGACCTGGGCAAGCTGATGTAGAGCACCTATAATGGCATGCGGTGACCTGCCAGTAACTCACGATGCCCGCCTGATGCAAGTGTGTAGTCGCCGCCAAGGACCTGGCGAGGACGCCGCAAATGATAGCTATGACAAACTGCACTTCCTCTCTGTCTGCAACATCGCTTGGGAGACTTCTGCTGCTAGGCAGTATGTCTTAGATGGCCTGGCGGACCCGGTCCATGCTGCAATTTTGACCGTGCAGCCGCCGAATTTGAGCCCACCACCACTTGTCCTCCAGGCTGCAGAATACTAGGACGGTGCCACTCGCCGGCTTCCTGCGGTTTCCGCAGCCACCGTGGCACCGAAAGGCCCGTTAACGTCAAGGGAAGGCGTTCTCCAGCCCCAGGAATGCTTTTCGCGCGGGCCCCCTTGCCCTAGGAACAAGGCTTGTCCGGCGCCACGGCCACAGATACGCTACCAAGTGCCTCCCCTGCCTGTGGTTCAGGTGCATATCGATGGGATCGGTGACGTAACGGCCCTGGTTGACACTGCGGCTGAGCGCACTGCCATCCACCGACGGCACGCCCCAGATGACGTTATGAAGCCCTGGACACAGCCACCGCTACATGGCCTCGGGGGTTGTGCCTTTCGCGTAGGAGCCCTCGACCTGACCAGAGGGACGGGACCTGGCCCAGGTCTTTCACGGCAGTCCCTGTCTTTGAGGACCTGCCAGCAGACGTCATCCTGGGGCAGACTACCTCGATGTGGAGGTACGCATCGAGCGTGGGCAAGTCCACCTGTGTCCCACTACCATCCGACAGTCCTCTCCGGCCATTGATGAAGGCGAACCTGCGTTTGTGGAAGCTCTGTCCCATTTGCTGGAGTTCCACGAAGCTCTTTTCGCGGGCGACACAGCGCAGCTTCCCGGCACTAACCTCCTCGTACACACAATACCAACAGGCGATCACCCGCCAGTCTGTGTACCCCTACGTCGCTATGATGAAAAGAAGCGAACCGTGATCGACGAGCAGGTTCTTGAGATGCTCAACGCAAGAATCGTCAGACCCTCGTCCAGCCCTTGGGCTGCTCCTGTCGTCCTCGTGCGCAAAAAGGACGCAACGCTTAGATTCTGTGTGGACTACCGGGAGCTGAACAAACTTCCCTTACCAGACTCATACCCGTTGCCTCGCGTCGACGACGCTCTCGGCACGGTGCGCAAATCTACGTACTTTTCATCACTGGACCTACGCGCCGGGTACTGGCAAATTCCCGTTTCGGAAGAGGACAAATGCAAGACAGCCTTTCGTACCCCGTCAAGACTGTTTGAATTTCGCCGCATACCATTCGGATTGCGGACGGCACCCAGCACTTTCCAAAGGGCCATGAATTCAGTCCTGGGGTCCCTGAAAGACCATGCTTGTGTCGTATATTTGGACGATATTCTTGTTTTTGGGTCATACCCCGAAGACCACCTCCGAAATCTGGATCATGTATTAACACGCCTGTACGATGTTGGACTTCGACTGAACCGCGACAAATGCTGGTTCGGGGCCACCTCCATCCCGTACATGGGGTACAGGATTTCCACCGACGGGATAGAGCCTCTTCCTGAAGGAATCGCGGCCGTGGTAAACTACCCCACGCCATCCTGCCTGATAGACGTGCAATCATTTCTTGGCGTTGCCTCGTACTTACGTAAATTCGTTCCTCACATCGCTTCTACCGCTGCCCCCCTTATAGACTTCACAAGGAAAGACGCAAGATTTATTTGGGATGCTGCTAACAAAAGGCTTTTCAAACGCTCAAAGAGCAGCTCACCCATTTCCCGGTGCTAAGCCATTTTGACGAATACTGGGAGACAGAAGTGCACACCGATGACAGCCCGGTGGGCATCGGGGCTGTGCTTATGCAGCGCGATACAGCCGGCAAGGAACACATCGTGGCGTACGCTAGCCGGGAGCTGTCCGACACCGAGCGGCATTACCACTCGAGTGAGCTGTAGTGCCTCGCCGCTGTCTGGAGCGTCGACGACAAGTTCCGGCATTACTTGTTCCGCCGCGAATTCACGGTGGTAACGGACAACGCCGCAATGACGTGGATGTTCACCAAGCGCCATCTCAAGCATAAGTTCGCCAGGTGGATCATTACTCTGCAAGAACACACGTACCACGTACGCCATCGCCCAGGGGTGCTGAACCAGCTCGCTGACGTGCTTTCACGTCACCCCACTGGTGAATGCTCGTAGTCTCGCCGTGGGGACAGTTGGATCCTATTTGTGCAGGAAGACGTTAGTAAAGCACAGCGTGACGATCTTGACCTGGCTGCGATTATTGGTGTTCTGAGCACCTCATCAGGAAACCCCAACTTGGTTCATCGCAAGAGAACGCTTTATCGCCGCATGTGGTCCAAAAGTCGCAACGAGCAACACCTCGTCATTGCAATCCCCGCACCGTACAGGGCTGAGATTTTGCGCGCCGTTCATGATATCCCCGAGGGCGGACACATCGGCCAGCGTGCAACTCTCCAGAAAGTACAGGAGCGCTTTTGGTGGCCGAAGATGCACAGCCAAATTCGCTCTTATGCATCCAGTTGTGAAGTTTGCCAGCGGTACAAAAGAATCCCTGGAAGTCAGCCAGGCTTACTCAGCCCATGGCTGCGCACGAATCGCCGGGGGCTTTTTCGTTCACATTATCATCCTTTAGGACGGCACATTATTAACAACTGCTACGCCTCCACCAAAACCCTATTTTTCGCCTTCAGACGGAAGTAAGGAGGTTTAAGGTACTCAGTAAATCGTCACTGGAAGCAAGTGGTAGAGAAGGTTGGCTGTTCTCCATTTTCCTCTAGCATGCCGATAGGCTGTTGGCAGGGCTGTGGGTTTTCTGAGTTTATTTTTGGTAAACATCGGATGGTGTTTTTCGATGTTAAGTTTGCAGCAAATGTGGGTATTTTTTGTAGCTTATAACTTGTAAAAATCCCGTTCTCCAAAATTCGGATTTTATTCTGCTGTATTTTAAGTACTCTAAATCAAAGGTGAAATGATAACTGAACTCGAACGCCTCAGAATGCTCGGAATAAACTATATTGTCCAAAAACTTTAAATGGCAGACACATATATGTACACTAGCACAAATAGTTGAATGAAAGACGTACTTTCCGCCGCATAAGAACTTATAGCTTGTTGGAATGCACACTAGAATACTACGCGAGATTTTTGAGACTGATGGAAGCGCGCTTTTTTTATTTATGATTCTCAGTTCTCAGTACAGAACATGCCCTTTCAACGTTTACGTTAGAAGTATGTAGATCGAGAAGCCGCATCGCGTAGCGAGAAAGCCTTGGCACTTATCAGTGTGAACTCCGAAACGAGAGTGGTTCAACAGTGTCGCTTGTTTCATAGCTCTGAAAATTTGAAAACTCTTTCTGAGCTGGCTGATGTCGTTAGTTTCAAGACGCACATACTTAAGAATTGGCTCATAGGTTTCAAGCGCGCGCGGCAGCTCACACTTCACACTTGGGTTTCAACCGCTTTCGAGAACAGGTCGTTCGGATAAATAGCGAGACATTGTCACATTTTTTTTCGCGTAAAAATTGGTAACTGCGCACCCGACCTGAATATTGCAAACATATTGGCAAAGGTGTAATGACAAGGCACGAGATATCACAGAAGCTTTTTGTGTCCAACTAAATCAGGTATTATAACTTTTGTTTAGACAAGTGCACTGCTTTTGAAAGAAGACAAAGAAGCGGCCTTCTGGCACCGGTCGTCATTCGTAGTTATCGCCGAACAGTGCGAACAAGCAGTGGTGCCTATAACGTAAACAGATACCCTGAAGTCCGCAATTCGAACATTTACCGCCGTGTCCTCTAAAATGGGTGTCTATCGGATAAATTCGAATCGTTCCAAAATTCATTTTCGAGTGTTTTTCGGATTTTTCCCGGATTAACCCGAAGACCCAGAACCCTTGCTATAAGCTATGACCATCTTACGGGAAAACCACTTCTCATCACATTTCACGAAGAAAACGTCCAGGTGAACACAGAAATGATCCTGCACAACAGTGCTTCCCTTTCTGTATTGCTCCTCGAACTACGTTTAGGGACTTTTTAAACGCTTTTAAAACTTCTAGAGTGTCTAGAATGGTGGGTTTGCATGGTTCGCTGCAATATCGATTGGGCGAAGCTGTCAACATTAGGAAGCGAAGTCAGTGATTTCACGTGACCCATTTGGGAAAGATTCAAGATACCTTCCGAAAAACAACAAAACCAAAAGTAAACTGATGGAGGGTAGTTCACGTTAAAGATACGTACTCAGTCAGGGAGATATAAAATATCGGATTATTTCAATACTTACATCTCCGTCACCCAAGTTAGGCTGTCGGGCAGTGCAACGAAGTGCATGTTCCTTCGTGTCGACTCAATGGTAATTAAAGTGGAGATGGCGCAGACTTCATTCAAACTGAAGAGAAGAAAATCGCCCGGGGCAACAGAACGACCGCAGTGCACGTAACACAATAATCTATGCTGTACTAGAGAGCTAGAGAGCTGTTTTCAGAATGCCTAACGAAATAATGGTGCCCCTTACGTGATAACGTGCCAACATAAATCTCCGTCACAAGGGGGCGGGAACACAGATTTTAACGGAACCGACGGAATAAAATACTCTGTTCCCAAAAATGAAATTCAACCCCACAGCCAACAGTATGAATTTCGAGCGATCAAAAAAACATTACGGCATTTATTAAAGGGGTACTCCCGTGTTATATATGTCCATTTGATCGGCCGTGTATTCGAAGCACACGCCTATTCAATGAAGACATTTGGGCTAGCTGGTGATACGACTTCGACATGGTAAAAGGCGCACTAGCCGGGGACACAAGAAAAGACAGTGACACGGGACGAGCGCTAAAATGGCGCTAAACGAGCGCTAATATTAGCGCTCGTCACACGACCACACGAACAACAGTCATGTTGTCAAGGCAGCCGGCCACAATGTTATCTAGTTTTGATAAAAACAAATCACCAAGAATCGGAGCAATGCGTGAGCCAATGCATATTCCTTCGCGTTGCAGCCATGGCTTACCATCATACTGAATAAAAGTGGAACGTAGACAAAACGATAAAAGTTCTAAAAAGCCACTAACAGACACCCCGGCGGCATTTTGAAAACGAATACCACCGAACTCGTCAATGTAGCTTTCCATAAAATTAAGCAATTTGTCATGTGGCAAAGAATAATAAAAATCTTTAATATCTAGAGAAAAGGCACAGAGCACTTGTTTGGAACAAGAATGCAGGAAGTCTAAAATATCTCCCGAGTTCTTTACAACATGGCAGAAATCAATAGCATCATTTTTACAAGAGAAGTTGAGCATTTCAACCTTTGACGATCCCTTTCTTGTAAAGAACTCGGAAGATATTTTATACTTCCTGCTTTCTTCGCGACATGCAGGCTGAGCATCCCTGGTACAGGGGCGACAGATGCCATCCCCTAGACCCACTACCAGTTGTCTTCCTTGATTGAGAAGAGCTAAGGGGAACTCTGTAGGTTGGGTGGGAAACACCGACTCGTGATTGCGAACGCCGGAAGGTAGACTTGAACTTACCGTTGCGTTTCTCTGAGGTGATGAGTTTTGCACGCCTGCTCTGAATGCCGGAGTATTAGACGACTTCATGGTAATAAAGAATAAAAGACCACCTATTCAACGGTTTTGCGGTGTATACGGCGAAGACGTCTCTGATGAACGTTTTTGTAGGGAAAATTGAAGTGACCTTGGCAGTGCAAGTGGTAAAGAAGCACCCGCAAGCCGAAGGATGTTGCGTTATTACGTCCATCATAATTTGGAGTAATCAATTGGAGTAATAATTTGGAGTACGCCCATTTTGTAGTGCCGTTAGGCCAAGCGTGCTGATTCTTTCCGCATTGTATTTTCTTTCTGTGTATAGACTGCTAAGAGCCGCGTACAAGGAACCCGTGGGATGGGAAATTTCTTCAACGTGAGATCTATGCCTGGTCCTTGTTTGTAGATGCTGGTACAACACGTAACATGTAGGGACTCTGATTTGTTGTTGTAGCATGGGAGGCTGAAGAAGTAATGGTGTCAGCATCCGGGTTCAGTAGCTCTCCAGAGTCAGCCTTACATCTCCATTTGTACACACAGTGATTTACACATTAAGCCAATGTTGAACACGTGGTAAACACTGCCAAAAGAACACAAGCTTGGGCATGTTGATATTGAAGGGTGAGCCTCTTCTATAAAGCAAAAACTATTCGAGTTAGGTCTGGCACCAGAAGGACTTGTAGTATGGCTGAAAAGGAGTGTTTTCATATAGTCTTAAGTTCAAAGACCTTTCCTTATCAATTCCAAGTTATGGTTAATCACATCCTTTCGAACATGATCTAAGGCTTTGGGGAAATTAAGAGAAGGCACCTTTAGTATATCGCCATTCCGGGTGTGAGGTGGGGCAATCATTTTTTGTAGCTACAACGTGAATACTTCCGTCGAGGCTATAAGGTGCAATCCGCCTGTGCTTTGTTGGCATGCGCCTTGTTGCTCCATCTCATTGTTTAGCCGAAAGACAACGACACTGTCTCTAAACGAGCGGGCAAATTTTTTTAATGCAAAACTCCTTTCCGGGCTTTGGTATTTGCGTGAAGTGGTAAGTTATCTATGCGGCCGCAGCAGAAGTTATAAGCGAGCAATGATTGTTGTGAATCCTCTGAGGCCTTCGCCGAAGGGGTCATTCATGTTTGCGAGAACATTCCTTGCTACCAATGCAGGGTCTGGAGCTTGTGTTGAGCTGCGCGCCAGCAACGGTATTAACCAGTAACAGTAATAGAGGGTCGCAGTTCGTAACTGTGGCGAAATTTGTATTGTGCAAAAAGAGCTGAACATATGCCGATAAATGTCTGAGCCGTCGGTGTGGTTCCGTGCGGGAGGCGTCACACTGATGAACAAGTCCGCGGAAGCTATTTTGCTGTACACTGGGTTTTACAGGAATCTACTAGAATACAGGTCTTATAATATGTACGGGCAGTTCCCTTCTTCTGTTGAATTCGGCCAATGGTTCGGCCAACTGCCTATCGGCCAATGGTTCGCCATTCGGCTGTCTGCCATTCGGCCAATGGTTTGCCCTCCTTGTTGATTTCTTATACTGCGTGCTTAGAATTCAATATCAAACTCTCTTCCTTAGGGGCCTTGGAAGAACGTGGGTGAAGCCCTGCCGGCTAAGCCGGGGCTGGATGATGGCGTTAGCCACCCAAAGGTGAAAATGTCTCTGTCGCGTACTGTGAATTTTAGGTGCGTGTCTTTCAGCGCCGCAGAGCTACCACTAAGTGGACATAAGTGGCTAGAGTATTATATACCGCTTTATAAAAGGCGCAAGGTGTTCTGCTTCCAATAGACGTAGCGTGGTTGGCGCAGCGGAAACGCCTGTCATTTTTCTCCTGTAGTAGTTTATTTGCTGTACCTCGAATTCCCCGTTTAGGCGTATTACATAAGGGGTCGACTATTACGTTATTGAGAAGGTGACCGATGAAATTCTTTAATTTGGTGGGTTCAGAGTGGTGCACGGCGTCCATGGGCAGGTTATTCCAGTCTTTGGCTGTTTTCACAAAGAATGAATGAAGATGGGCTGAAGTACGGGCTGCTGGGGGATTAACTGCCTTGCCATGGCTTTTGCGGCATGACGTCGGGTTAGCGGGAGCGATAGCAGATAGACGAGGCGATGCGTTGTAGAATTTATGAAGGAGGCAAAAGCGAGAGATTTTTTGTCACGAGGCTAGGGTTGGCGCGGCGTGTAAGGGCAGATACGCTGGTGTAAAATGAATATTCTGATTAAATAAATCCTACCGCCCCGTTTTGAACGGCTTAGAGTGCGTATGTATGATTACATTAAAAGGGGTCCTAAATTTCGAATGCGTACTCTAGCTTAGGTCAAGCTAGCGTCACTAAATAAGCTACGCTTAAGAGTACCGCCACTTCGTGCACCCGGAAGCGTCTGGGGGCCATTGTTTCTGGCTTGCGGTGTTGCCATCTCTCTCTCAACGAAACCGCCGCCGCTTGTGACCGGCAGAGTGTGACCGGCAGAGTGTGACCGGCCACTCCCGCGTCCGCGCAGCAGCGCAGCAAAAGGGAGACAGAGGAGAGAGAGAGAGAGAGAGAGAGAGAGAGCGAGAGAGAGAGAGAGAGAGAGAGAGAGAGGAGAGAGATAGAAGAGAGAGAGAGAGGTGCCCAGAAACAAAATGGCTGTGCCCATATGTAAACAAGTATCACGCGGTTCCGACCTACCAAATGAAAACCCTAGTGGCACATAACAATGAGAGAAAAGAGCGCCGATACTCTAAAGCCTTCGTTTAGTGACGCTAGGCCGAACTAGTGTTAAGTAAGCTTTGGTCTTTAGTGAAGGGGGAGCAAGGTTTAAACTTCGCCGTATGTGACCAAGTGCACTGTTGGCGTCATTAGAAACTTGTGAAATGTGGGACGGCCAAGAAAGATGGGAGGTTAGGTTGATGCCTAGGTATCCATACGTGCTTACAGAAAGAATTTCGGAACCGAAAATGGTGTACTTGAATGCTTCGTGTGAATGTTTGCGATGAAACGGGATTATTACAGTTTTTTTGAAGTCCAAGCGCATTAACCACTTTTCGCACCATGTTTGAGTGGGGTCTAAATCTGACTGAAGAATTACCGAATCGAAGAATAAAGAACAGGGCGGTAAATGACGCAATCATCAGCGAACAACCGGATATTGGACTGAATATTAGTGGGGAGGTTAATGTAGGTCAAGAACAATATAGGACCGAGGACAGTGCCCTACGGAACTCCAGATATAACGGGAGACATATCGGAAGCAGCAGTGTTGGCGTAAAAACACTGTTGACAGCATGTCAAAAAGTCACGGATCCAGTTGAAGATTTAGAGGTTGAAATTGAGGTGGGATAGTCGTAGAGACACGCGGGTGTGAGTGACTTGATAAAAGGGTTTTCAGTCTAGGATCTACTGGTGTGTTAGTATCCATGCTAGAGCCGATGTTATTAACAAATAGCGCGAGTTGCGTGTCGCAGGAGTGCCCTTTCTAAGGCCGTGTTGATGAGGGCGGAAAATTCTTTGGCATTACGTCGGAGGCATGCATGCAGCATGTGACAAACTAGAGGAGTGAGTGTGTATTTTAGTCGCAAAATATTCGACAGTAAATACATCGTGGCTGAAATGACAATGGGCACCAAGTTAACTTGACGTAACAGCAAACCTTTCAGCGCGGCAAATCGGGAACCAAGTGCAAAAGCTCCAATTTTCCACCGTTAGATCATCATAAAACAGTGTACGCCACTTCTGCAACGACACGCGGCTAAATGCAACGTAAAAGAAACCAACAACACACTCCCATACCGTGCGCGCCCGTCACAGAGGAAATTTTCAACCACGCCGTGACGGCGTAGTACGGCAAGAAAAGTTTGTTTACAGCCCTAGGTAAGGTAAAAGCTCGTTTAGGGGCTAAGCGGTACCATTTAACAATGAAATTTAGCGGGCGCATAGCCATAGGGACGAGTAAAGAAACAGCCTAGTTTTGGCAACGTGTGGTACAGTTTTCCCGGTCGAGCGCCGCTGTCAGTCGCATGAATAGGTGGCGCATGCTCAGGCTTCATTTAGAATACAAAGCCTGGTCTACAGTACTCCAACACAGCTGTATTTTTCAACCGGACGGCGACTACGGAATCCCGCGCTTAGCGAACCAACGACAAATATTCACTTCCAGCGCACCGCGCCCAGCGTATCACAAAGGTTGCTCGCGCCGGCATAGTTCACGTCAGAAAGTTCGTTCAAAAGCGTGGAACTTCACGTACCTTTTCTCCATTTGGACCGGCATTTCCGCATTGCGTGCACTGCGGCACGAAGCAATGCTCCGGCATTGTAGTCCATCACGAAGAGCGGTCAATGCCCGCCTTCTATGTTTTGCTAATTGGTTTCGGTTTCAAACGACCGTACCAAAATGGTGTACCTAGTTACCGGAGTCGACGTGAGTTGGCGGAGCGCATTTTGCAAAGGGTCTATCCTGTCGGCTAGAATGTCCGTTACACTGACGTTATGCGCGGCGAGTGCCTGAACGTCATCAACCTGGGTTTTAAGTGAGGCAAGAGTTGAGCACCGTTGTCTGTTTTTGTTAACCTGAAGATAATGTTCTCAAAGATTTTTTTATGTTTGGAGAGCTCAGTCGGAATGTATTTCATTTCGTTCGGTATTGTTTCCTGGCAAGACTGTGTTGAAGACTGGCAAGAAGGTTGCGTTGAAGACGAGCATGTGATAGGCACGGGGTTTTCTTCACATCGCCACACAATACTAGCAATTGCAAGATGAAAGAGGAACAACAATATGCAATGTCAACAATACAGCCTGGGTTCGGCAGAACTACCAAGGCGGCGTAAAAGGAAAAACAAAAAGAAAACAAAAGACGAAATTGACCTAATTTTAAGTGACAACGCAGGTATTGTGGAAGACGTGGGGGTTCTAGGCAAAATATAGAGCTGCGACATTAGGACTACTATGTGCGAGGTAAAGTAGTATCAAAAAAGAGAGCGAAGGAAACTTCCTAAAACATTGACAGTGCAGTGGTCGAGGAAGGCTGGAAATAGGAAGAAGATTAAAAGCAACTAAGAGGTAGCTAGCCATCGGCAAAGGCTGAAATTGCACACTCAGAGACGAGCAGGTTAACATTACCCACAGCACGGACGAGATAACGAACGTGGAACAACGATTCTACACTTAACTATACGCCAGCGACGTTATATATGTCAGGGAAAACTACTGGGCGTTCAAGCTTGGCTAGCGGTGTCCCGCTAGTAACTAAAAATAAACTACAAAATGGTCTCAAGGGCATGAAAAGAGGAAAATCTGCGTATGAAGTTCGAATAACTGTGGATAATTTAAAGAATGGAGGAGTTGTACTGGAGAAGCTTGCTGCACTAGTTCCAGAAGGGGAAAAGGCTCAAAAAGTGCCAGTAACCTGTAAAAAAGTCAATAATATCTTTATAATGAGAAGGGAGATACTAAAGAACATAAGAATTACAGACCCGTTAGCCTACTCTCAGGTCTTCACAAGCTGTTTGAAAAAGTAATAGTTAACACGGTAAATGACACCGTAGATTCCCAACTACCCAGTAGGCAGGCTGTTTTTAGGAAAGGGTGTTCAACAAAGTATCACATTTATGTGGTCGAAAAAGTAATGAAAAATCCGCAGTGTACGCTAAACCCTTCTAAATGGCGTTTATAGACTATATGATGGCGTTTTACTCAGTAAAAGCAGGGCAGCCGTGCAGGAAGCATTAACCAACACTAATAGAAGAGATTAAAATCTCTTCCAGACGACAAAATAAGGCATGCACGGGAAGGATAATCCTTCACACGTAAAACAAAACATTCCCAATCCGAAAGGGCGTCAGACCGGAAGTAAGGGAGCAGGGAGTAAGATCTCGCCAAAACTGTTTTACAGCATATCTAGATGGGCAATTCAGAAAGCTGCCGGGAAAGCACAGGATTACGGAAAAAAAGGAGAATACTTGAACTATTTAAGGAGTTCGGGCGGAATAGCCTTCAAAATGACACACAGAACACCTGCAAAAAAATTTTTGAGGAACTACAAAAGGGATTTTTTGGCCAGGGGGCAAAAATGAAAAATATTAAATTCAAATGTAATGATTAATAGCATTAAGAAAGCGTCCTCTTCAGTACACGTAACAAAACGCCACAAGTGAAAGAATAAAGCTACTTTGGACGGGTGGTCACTGCTCACACGAACTAAGAGAGAAACATGCTGCGCAGAATAGGTACGGGGTAGGGTGCACTCGGCAATTACTCCCCGATAATGAAAAAAGCTACCCCTAGCCATCAAAAGTGTAATATAAAACCAATGCATCCTCCGGGGACGACATAAGGGGGGGCCCCTTTGGGGCGTTAATAAACAAATTGAAAGCAAACTTAGGACGGCTCAACCGGCCCTGGAAAGGGTAATTTAGGAGTAACACTCAGGGACAGGAAACGAGCTACCTGGACCATGGAAGTAGAAGATACCATAGTTCAAATGTGGAAAAAGAAGTGAACTTGGGCTGGCTATGTAGGGAGACCAAATGAAAAGCGGTAGACCTCCATAGTAACAGAACCGAATGACGGATCTGGAAGAAGGATAAGAGGCGTAACTCGAAAGGACGAAATAAGGAAATTCTGGAGGAAGTAATGGTCTGGAACAACGCAGTACGGAAGAAATTGAACGTTAATGGCAGAGGCTGCTGACGCAGAGGATGCACATCCTGCTCAGGTCCTGCAGTGGATCTGAGTAGGACGTTAATGATGATGATTTAGCTCTTCAGAGGTGGAGAAATACGTTCAAGAACCCCCAATAGGATCTTCTAGGAATTATCGTAGGTTTGGTTCGATGACACGAAGCACAGTCCTTGTATAAGCTTTGTTTTGTGTCCACAGAAACATCAGCTCTCTTGAAAAGCTTTAATCACGCAAAATAGCGTTTTGATCCGATAGGTTTTCCGGTACACAAACGGTAGAATCCTTTTATGTTTTTAAAGACAGTTATGTCGCTTGGGCTACCATAACCAGAAAATTTTTGTCTGTCTGTCTATCTGCCTCTCCATTGATCTCGGATCAAAAATTTCTTGAGCCAAGCTCGTATAGGCAAAACCTGTCAGAATCTCTAATATGGTACCATACCTCAACATTGTTACATAAAACGGCGACATTGGGCACATCGGCTGCAAAACTTATTATAAAATCGGTAACAGCCGGTATTCCTTATTGGAAAGCAAATTGGCGTTTGGTAGTAGCAAGTGAAACTAGCGCAGTGAGAAATTATGTTGACCCAAAAATGATAAACGCGCGCCCAACCCTACAACATGTTGCGGCATGCCACACTCAAACGAACAGAGCGTTCCAAAAGATGGCGCGCGAAAAGCGGAAGGCGTTGGCATAAAATACACTACGGCGAATTTCGGTTCTGCTTATTTTGGTTGGAACCACTCTGGAGTTGGACATGACATATGGGTGCGGATGAGAACAGAGGCATTTACATGGCAGATGGGGCAGAAGAATATCGTCTTTCGATGACATTTGCGGAGATGTGAGCAGATAGACGGCAATTTTTTTTTTAATCAGCCATTTTCACCAGCGCACTTATCTCGCGCGAACGTTTTATTGGAGAATTCCCCTTAATTAAGGTGATTTAGAATTTATACAAGTAGTTTACGTCGCAATATTTCAAGTGGAGGATTATTGTTAATTATTGTTATTGTGGGCTGCCGAACCGAAAGAAGTAAGAACAGCTTTCGATGCTACTATACCGTTCTCTTTCGCAGAACGCCAACTAACGGTTCCCTGGCATTACGTTTCCGCCGCACGACTCTTCATTAGTGCACACGCCCGCACTATACGCCTCGAGCGCGGCCTGTAGGGGCGCCACTGAAATCCCCCTAGCGGCCCGTTTCGAAAGCAGGTGCGGGAGTCTCCGTCCCGCGCCCCACTTTCGCCGCTGCTTTTGCGGCATGTTCACGACTGAGATTTATTGTTTGCGGCCGTTGGAAATCCATGTTTTTGTGGAGCAGTCACTCTGTTCGCAAATGGGGTGTGTTCACGAAAGTGTAAATGTTTCTGACGCGATCTTAGTGTGGTATATTCGGTCTGTATAAGCGCCAGGTGTGTGTCACAGGCCAGCGTCGCGGAACCGGCGCATGCATGGAGCTGATTGTAGTTACACTACCCTGAATTTACTAGCAGCGTCTCCGTAACCACCGGTTCCTCAGATGTTCATGCTACTGGTATACACTACGATGTAAATCAATTTTGTGCGCATACATACTCAGCGGAACACTGATACCTGATGGCACACCAGTTACGTTTGCCAATATCATACCTCGTATATTGATCACCACCATTTACAATCCAGTGTGTTTTAATTTCGGGAATATTGAACGTAAGTACGACGGATAATGCAGAATTATACTCGGGGATCGGCACACGACAAACAGTCGTCTTGTCGTGAGGTGAGGGCCCGCAAACATCCATCTGCTACGTATAACCTCTGCGAGCAGCGCGCAGACGGGCTTAGAATATAATCGGCGTCCGCGACTAAACGCTTCTTCGAAATATCGTCACATGGCACAGGTAGCCTGCATAATAAAGGAGAAACTGAAATCAGAGGGCCTTATCACATACCACACTCTTCCAACGACACCTTTCATCGCTTGTGAACTGCCTACCCTGTATACTTCCAAAAATGCGTCCGCCGAACGATCAGCTGTTCATTGAAGTCGAAAAACAAAACGTCAGTGAACGCGAGATTTGTGTTTGTGATTACTAAAAGTTCATTGCTTGATTCCGCTCTGCATTTGTACACAGCGTCCCCCTCCCCTACCACCCACCTATGTCTCGCGAAATAGCAGTGCATTTCGCGTATAGTTGGTCGGGTGAGCCCTACCTGGCTTTAGTTTCGACGGACATCTTTAGAATATCAGAAGCTGCAGTGTGTTTTTTTTTTTCCTTTCCGTTAGACCTATTATGTTTCTTCCGCACTTGCACAGCATGTATTTTTCCGTGGTTTCATATTAGGGTGGCTTGGTTTTTGCTACAAGGCGTGTGTGGTCACATATTTAGCGACGCACAGGCTTGGAATATAACTAACCTTTTCGCATGGTTTATATTCTTATAAAAGGCATAAGTTATTGTCCGGGATCGGTTAATCACGTTCCCGAAACATATTTTTCTGCGACTTACATATTCGAAACGAAGCCGCATTCGTTGTCCACGCTGAAAAATGAAGTCAACCTCTCCCTGTGCCAGTATCAGGTCTAAACGAGGCGACAGTAGAATTCATTTGTGCCTGACGTATCTGGAGGTGACAGGGGTCATATGCTGTCTCCGACTCGCGGAAGAGCGGCGACGATGAGCACAGAACCGCGTCTCCGCGGGTGGCTCTTGCAGGCGATCGTGTGCTCTACGAAGACGCAGCTGCTTTTTAAGTGACCTAAACGTACTCTTTTCTTATAGACGTCATCATAACAAGGTTTTTTAGGGCGCGGAAAGGCGAAAAGAAGTGAAACAGAACCAAAACACTGCACGAGAACCTATCAGTCACGCAGCGCACATCCCGTCAACGCCGCGGAGAAGCGGCGGCAGGCGGCGCAGCGATCGCGAAGCTCGAGGCGTATATGTACCCACATTCTTCGTACCCAGAACTACCTCTGAAAACGTTTTTTTTTTTTCGAGGTAGCATGAGAATGTCTAAGCACACATATGATACTATCTATCAAGGTTTGACGAAACCTTAAAGGGCTGGTGAAGTGGTTTTGAAAGTGGGTAAATGTTTGTTTTTTACAATTAGTATGTTGCATAGTTTATGACTGTAAAAAATTTTCTTCATATCTCGCTTGGGGAATGAGATATTCGTCGATAAAGTTGACCCGACGCCCCGCCCACCGCTCGCGGCTGTGCCGCCGGAAGAGCGAGAAACCGAGAGGCAGCGACCGGAAATAGTGTCATATTCGGAAGACGGCCAGCGGCGTGCGCCGCCGCTTCGCTGTGTCCCAGTTTTCTCAGCGAAGTTCCGAATTAAGCAGACGTGCAATGTGCCCTTTATTAATCTCAGTTGTGTAGAGTTGCTACCCCGTCGATTTTCAACCGTAATGCTGCTGTGTGCTTCCCTAAAGCGACTCCTAAATACCAGAGATTTCCTACCCGAGCGCCCGTGGCTACTACATTGCCTTCACGAGTAGTCGCAGGGCCGGCCGTGTCGTCGGGTGCTCTGTGCTTCATACGCGAAGAGACTGGCTCGAACAAATATGCAGGTACCCCTAGTTCCTGACCCATTATTATAAGGGGATTAAAAAATTCGTGGGACCGCAGCGCTCAGGGCTTCGCGAACTTCTTGCTCGTTTTGCCGATCGACGTTGTTGGCTGTGACGGAAACTGAGCTGAGTAGCTAGATTTTAAGAAGAAATCAAGCAAGCGTTTTCTGCGCGCGGAAGCGCTCCGCACACTCGCCGGTCGTGCATTCCCGTACGGCGCACGAAACGGCTCGCACGCACCACGCATGCCGCGGCAGCGACCGCTCTTCGCTGCCGGACAGAATCAAGGCCGTCGCCAAAAGCAAGTGAACGTGCGAGAGAGTGGATGAATAGTGAAGTGAAAAATTGTGCTAGGGATTGTCATCCAAGGTGATTTTGAAAGAGGTGATCGAATTTGTATCGCGATGCGGAGCGCCGACCGGTCGCGCAGCGCGTCGTCGGCAGCAACCTGCCCGAGCACGAGATGCGGCGAGAGGCCGACGGATGTAGTTCGTCGGCGACAAGTGTGTTCGTTTTGGTTCCGCTACCTTTCGGGTGACCACAACAGTTCGGTTCTCCTATTCTAAAACTGCGTTTGTGCAGCACTGACACGTTCCGCTGACCGGCCGCGCAGCGACCCGGCACCAGCACCTCCGCGCGACGTTGCGACCGGCCGTTCGCTAGCTGCTGCTTGTACGCATCGCAGGCCGCTGCACACAGCTTGTTGTACCGCCTGCCCGAATGCAAAAACAAAGTCGCACATGCGAAGAAGGGGATGATGATGTGTCAAAAAAATGTGCCAGGAGTCGTGACTAGCGCTGGTGGTAAAAGCGGCGAACCAATATCTGCACAACTTCCCTGCACCCGAGAAGCATAAGTCGGCCATGAGTCGTCGGGGGAGAACCTCTTTCTCAAGCTCGCCGCGAGCGAACTTGTTGCGCTTATACTTCCTTCAGGCTCTCATATTCTAAGGAAAGATTGTGTGAACCCTCCATTCACCAGAGGTCCTTCTGGCCCGTATCTGAACGGGAACAGAATGAGATCGATGAGATCTTCAGGCCGAGCAGTCACGGCAGCGCCGGCATTTCCGAATATGACGTCATCTGCAGCCGGCCAATCCTCAAAGGCAGCCAGCGCTCTGACCGCGCCGCCGGGCAGGCGTCGTTTATTTTGACGAAAAAAGATGGTTTGGGTGTATTTATACATAAAATAAACACGTTTTTCGAATTCAGCGTCAAGAAAACCATAAAGCAATGCCCCCAACAAAATTTTTTTGAAAAGCTCTTCACCAGCCCTTTAAGCCAGGTAGAGTCTTCGGAACCTGAACACTGGGATCGCTTGCCCGGTCTTATGTCGGTTCGCGGCTCAAAACTTGCTTTAGATTGATGTACAACCTGGCCAGTAGTGCTTATATATGGTACAGAATATTGTCAGATGGTCAAACTTTGCACTTTAACTACTTTTAATTACTTCACTTTCGTAGAACAACCAATTCATTAAGCCAAAAAAATTCGAAATACATAACAAAGGGGTCCCTATCATTAATAGGTGCAACCATAACTGCCCCTATTAGGTTGTATATCTTTGCCATTTCTTTTCAGTTCTTACCTCCACTGTTACAACCTGGTGTGTGTTTTCCTGAAGCTACCGCGTCAGTTAGTTGCTATAATAATAGCTTTACATTTGTTTTGTATCTGAATGTATGCTGCGGTTAGATTTTGGAAACTCCGCTATTCTGGTAACTTTCTAATTATGAATAACATTATTTTGTTATAATGTTTTTTTTTACATCTGAATACAAAGAGCTTCTCGGGCACCAGACGCAAAAAACATTTGTGGATTGCAGTACAATAATTTCTCTGTGCTAATCTTGAATATGTTTACCAGGAACAAAAAAAGACACCAGAGGAGAAAGACAAAACGATGCGGAACAAGAAAAAGAAAAAATGCCTGGTCATGCCAGAGGTAAGCGAATTTATTACGGTGGATTGTGGTGACCGATATATGTGGTTGAATCGATTATACTATAAAATAGAATATTTCCTCAGGCGTGACAGACTTCGCTGGTCTTCTACTTTAAAGGTCCAGTCAACTAGTAGCGTTTTCTTTGCTGTTTTTCCGCTCCTCAGCCCCAAGATCAGAAGTATATTCCAAAACGCGGCTGCGCTTCTTCTTATGTAGAACAGACACGAAGGTTCGCGCGTGCAGATTTCAGCCCGAGGTGAAGAAATCGATGAAGTTTGACTGTTTCGTATAACTTGATTTGAGCGCTCATAATGCATACATGTTTTTATCAAGGAATACTCTCAAATATGTATTTTCGCTCAATAATTAATGCGTGCTTTTTGTAAATCGTTACAAAATCATGATTTGCTGCACTTGACAACGCAACAATGCAGCACACGGGATATATGCCAATATAATCGGCTTATAAAGTCATCGCATACATTTAAATGAACTTCTGCAGGGGCGAGTTCTGCAAAAATCGCGCAGGGGTTTGCCGTCAATGTAAAAGCGGCTTAAGTGAGAAATGAAGCAGCGCCGCCCTACCACGCGAGCTTAAACTTCCGCGATCTTTGACCACTGTACCAGAAGATTACATGACAGAAGGAGCGGATATTTTTCCCTGCTCCTGGGCACCCTTAGAAGGTACTATTGCGTCAGCGCTAAGGTATGCTTTGACATCGCGAGCCCGCTCTAGATTCTCGTGTGACGGATGTCTTGCCGTAGAGAAGGCAAGCCTTGCAGGGGGGGCAGAAAGTTAGATGGTCAGATGAGATCAACAATTTTGCAGGGATAAATTGGGTCACAGTTGGCACAGGACCGGGGTAATTGGCGCACTATCGCGTCCTAATCGTCGACCACAACAGCGCTATTGCATTCGACACGTAATGAAAATATTGAAGCATCCTCAAATTTCTCCCCACAATCGGTGCGAACTATGCGGTGTGGTTTGCTTTTCCGAAATAAATTTTCCTATTGTTTTCTGAATGAATGTGAGCACGCTGAGCCGCAGTGCGGGATCAATGATAAGGCTGTCGGTAGATCAAAATACTTTCGCTTATTCAATTCAAAATATCGCATCCTTACGATCTCTGTAATGCGTCTTAAAAATGATTTATATAAAATGATTTATATAAGAACGAAAACCTGACGATTCCTGTACATCTCTCGTAGAGCTAGGAAAATAGGAAAGAACGGCGCTCGCCTAAGGATGACAGGGTTTAGATGCTGGGAAAGGTTTTAATGAAAGTGGGAACACAAAAAAACTATATTGTTGTAAATCAATCCTTATGTTGACAGATTTCCCGCAAAACAATTTATTTTACAAGAAATTAGAAGTTATCCCTAATGCAGCTTATACTAAAACTTGAGGTGGGTTGTTCTTAATTTCTTATCCAAAGGTCATCATCATCATAATCACCAGCCTATCTACGCCCACTGCAGAGCAAAGGCCTCTCCCATTATTCTCCAATTACCCCGGTCCTGTGCCAACTGTGACCAATTTATCCCTGCAAAATTCTTGATCTCATCTGCCCATCTAACTTTCTGCCCCCCCCCCCCCTGCAACGCTTGCCTTCTCTAGGGATCCACTCTGTTACCCTTAATGACGAACGGTTATCTTGCCTTCGCATTACATTCTCTGCCCACGTCCATTTCTTCTTCTTAATTGCTACTAATATGTCCTTAACACGCGTTTGTTCCCTGACTCACTCCGCTCTCTTCTTGTCCCTTAATGTTGTACCTATCATTTTCCGCTCCATTGCCCGCTGAGTCGTTCTCAATTTAAGTTGAACCCTCTTAGTGAGCCTCCAAGTTTCTGCCCCGTAGGTGAGTACCGGTAAGGTGCGGCTGTCATACACTTTCTTCTTCAGGGACAATGGTAGGCTGCTATTCATTATCTGAGAATGTCTGCCGTATGCACTCCACTCCATTCTGATCCTTGTAATTATCTCTGCCTCATGGTTGGGATCCGGGGTCACAACTTAGCCTAAGTAGATATATTCGCTTACCACTTCCACTACCTCGCCTCCTATCCCAAACTGCTGTGCTGTCCCAAGGTTATTGATCATTACTTTGGTTTTCTGCATAGTAATTTTCAGGCACACGGTTCTACTCTGTTCGTTCAGTGCGGAAAGCATGCTTTGCAATTCGTCCCCCGAGTTACTTAGCAAGGCAACGTCATCAGCAAATCTCAGGTTACTGAGGTATTCTCCATTAACCCTTACTCCCACCTGTTCCCAATCCAACGTTATGAATACTTCTTGTAAACATGCTGTGAATAACATTGGAGATATTGTGTCTCCTTGTCTGACGCCCTTTCATATAGGTATTTTACTGCTCTCCTTATGGAGGATGATGGTAGCTGTGGACCCGTTGTAGATATCCTCTAGTATTTTTAAATAATGCTCATCTACCCCCTGGTTCCGTAATGCCTGAATAACTGCTAGGGTTTCGACCGAGTCAAATGCTTTCTGATAATCGATGAAGGCTATATATAGTGGTTCAGTATACTCAGCGCACTTCTCTATCACCTGATTGATCGTGTGAATATGGTCCATTGTTGAATAACCTTTACTGAACCCTGCTTGTTCTTTAGGTTGACTGAAATCTAAGGTTGCAGAAATTCTGTTAGCTAGTACCTTGGTAAGTACCTTGTAGACGACTGACAGTAAGCTGATCGGCCTGTAATTTTTCAAGTCCTTCATGTCACCTTTCTTATGGACTAGGATGATGTTCGCCTTATTACAAGATTCCGGTACCCTCGCGGTCATTAGGCATTGCGTATACAGGTTTGTCAGTTTTTCAAGTACAATTTCTGCTGCTGCTGTTATCTGATCCTCACCAGCTTTGCCCCCTTTCATTTCTTTCAAAGCTTTCCTTACTTCTTCGGTCGTTACTGGTGGGATGTCTATCTCCTGTGAACTACTTTCTCGTTCGGCATTATCCTGGACGTCCCGGCTACTGTACAGATTCCTATAGAACTTCTCGGCTACTGTGACTATTTTATCCCTATTTGTGATGACATTGCCTTGCTTATCTTTAAGTGCGTACATCTGGCCCGTGTGTACGAGATTTCGGCGCACGTTAAAGATCCCCAGGGGGTCAAAATTAATCTAGAGCCCTCCAATACGGCGCGCCTCATCGCCTGCATTGCGTCGGCGTGTTAAAAACTACAATCAATCAATTTCCTTTGTTGCAGCTTCAGTGCAATGCACGTTGGGCCATAATGCCCCTACACTAGTAATAGCGACTAAGTCGTTGTTATCCCATCAATAGTGCTTATTTTGCGCACACAGCACAACAATATACCAACCTGAGAAAATATATTCGGTATGCGGTAAGTCATCTAGTTACGGAGTCAGCTAGGTAAGTTCTTTCGCCTAAACAAATGTGTAATGTTGCTTGAGTAGTAGCTTTGGTCCACCCTCTTGTGCATAAAATATGCGGGCAATACGCTGGGCTATATACTTTATTCGTCGACGGAACGTGGGGGTGCAGGTTATATGCAGGGATGGGTTATACGCGCGGAAATATGGTAGAAGCTTATTGGCTACCAGGAGTAATATTGAAAGCTGTTCAACCAAGTGCTTACGTCTTCGCTGTGGGTAAGGGAAGGACAGTGCTGAAACGGCGATCTTTCGACACTCTATACAAAAAAGTTGAGAAGATAGAATGAGCGAAATGCTTCTCAGGGCACCTCAGTATGCCTGTGGCTATGCTTGCTTGGTTGGGAGCCTGTATTTAGTTGGGAGCCTGTATTCTGTATTTAGGCCACTGTTTGCATACAGTGACCTATCGGGCGCCCTGTTCACGTTTTTCAGTCAAACACACGATAAACATGGCTTTCTAGGTTTCACTTAGCAGCTCCGCCTGCTTTTTTGTTTCTTCGACATATCCTCAGACCCGGACTTCTGGTAGGCACGTGCAGCTTGTGTGTTTGTGAGGAAAATGTCTCTCTGGGTACCCTTTGTCACTCCCATTTACTGTTTCCTGCCAGACGAACAGGGGAAGTTGATTTTGCCAATGAAACAAAGATGTGGGTGGGTAGAGGGAGGCATTGTGGCCACAGAAGAACAGCGGGGGTACCAGCTGGCTGCTGACGCTCTTTTAAGGGCAGAGCTATTTAGAGGCTTGCCTTGTCGTAGCTCGCTCGCTGGACCCAAGTAGAGCCACACGGCGTTCTGTCGTCGCCGTGTCCCACAGAGACTTCGAAAGCCGAGCGGTTTATATAGTCATAAGCGTTAGAAACTCGGGAACTGCTGGCGCTTGTCATAGTACATCTCCCGGTTGTTTAGCACAAAGAAAACTGTAGGTACATTCGACGCAAAAAATATGTACTTAACCGGCAGCGCCCACGTCCATTGAGTCAGAAACGCTCGCTGGCTTGATTTTTACGATAGTAAGCGAAAAAAAAGTGGCAGTGAAATTCCGGCACGTGCGGGAGGCAAGCACAAAAAGAACAGAATTCCCGCTGGCGCAGTTGCAGAAAGGGGGTGCGTGATTACTGCGAAGGCGGTAAATTTGAATTGCATGGGGGGGTAGCAGTGAGCAGATAACGGCGCTACAGCCCATATGGCGAATCACTGCTGTGCACTTTCGACAGCTTTCACATTGAGTGGAACGGCCTTAAAGTAGTCTTCCATGCGGTCTTCCAGTTACAGTCTTCTAAATTTTCCATATCGTTTTTCAAGCTATAAGGTGTACTGAACTAGCCTAACGTGACGCTTTAATTCTTCATCCTCATTTCTTTGTCCGTAATTGTTGGCCCTGTTTGAATAAGCGGAGTTTTTCCAGTGTGTGCTTGTCCAGTGTTTATTTTAAACTTCGAACTGCATTTAGAGGAAAATTTAAGAGAGTTGCTACAGCAAGTTAATATTTTGCAGAAAATATAATATTTTGCGAGGGCATCTGTATCGCAAATGGACGGAGCAATTCGTTTCTCCGTTTCATGTTTTCGCAAAAGCACGGTGTTTCATCATGTCAATCTGTTCCCAAGGCGCTTTGCTTTTAGCTGTGTAACTGCGATTTTAGTTACCACTGCGTCAAGGAATAACACAAGTGCCTAAAAAAGTCTATTCAGCTGCAGTGTCAAGCTAAATTCAATGACTTCACAGTTCAGTTATACAAAGAAATGTGTATGTTCGAGGGGAGAAATTAATGCCGTAGTTATTGTGTACAATTTTATTGCTCGTAATCAGGAAACACTGCAGCCTAAATTTTCTGCACCCTCGGAAATTAGACATGGTTGTTTGTTGAGGTAAACAGAGAGGGCGGTTAAATTAGCTTTTAAAACAAGACTCAAATTCCGGGTCACTGCAGTTGTATACTAACAAGACGTACATGATGTCTTTAAAGGGGCCCTGCAGCACTTACCATCGCCTACTCGGAATGTATTTTAGGGTAAAGTCTATTGTACCAGCAATCTCCTCCTA
This sequence comes from Haemaphysalis longicornis, assembly GCA_013339765.2. Taxonomy (NCBI): domain Eukaryota; kingdom Metazoa; phylum Arthropoda; class Arachnida; order Ixodida; family Ixodidae; genus Haemaphysalis; species Haemaphysalis longicornis. The sequence goes on from CM023453.1 coordinate 186,441,597, forward strand.
CAAGAATTATAAAAAAATGTTCACTATCAGCAAAACTACGCGCGATGAGAAATTGCGCATAACTGTTCCCTCTCCAGGTGCAGCGGTGGCGTAGAAGTAGAGCATCCGACTCGCGTGCAGAAGGACCGTGGTTCGAATCCCGGTGCCAGACAATTCCACCAGATTAAAAAAAATGCGCGTATTGATGGAATTGCAGAATGGGGCTTGGGGTGCGGCCTGACCTCGGCGACCATTGCCGGTAACGCATTCCTTCACCAGAGCAGGATTGGCTACCCTGGTGTAGTAACGGCCACAACCTCCCATGAATACGCCAATTAACCCACGGCCCTCAGTCTCTAGTGGATGCGAAGCAACTGACCACGGCGGCGGTCAGATCTGTGACGCAGCAGAGGGTGCTAAGAATCCCTGGACCCGGACAGGCCGCCATTGGAATCTGAACCTGGCAACGTTTAACACGAGAACCTTATCTAGTGAAGTGAGTCTAGAGGTGTTGTTCGAGCAACTAAAGATCATTAAATGGGATGTCATAGGGCTTAGTGAGGTTAGGAGGACAGTTGAAGCATTTACGGTGCTGAAAAATGGACACGTTCTATGTTACCGTGGTCTAGAGGACAGACGAGAACTGTGCGTGGGATATCTAGTTAATAAAAGCATAGCTGGCAACATTGAAGAATACTATAGCATTAACGAAAGGGCCGTAGGTCTTGTCATTAGGTTTAATAAGAGGTACAAGATACACGGCTACGCGCCCACATTTAGCCACGACGACCAGGTAATGGAACGCTTCTATGAAGATGTGGAATCGGCAAAGGCTAAAGTAAGAACACAGTATAACGTAGTTATGGGGTACTTTAATGCTGAAGTAGGCAAAAATCAGGCTGGAGACAAGGCAGTTGGGAACTATGGTCTGGGATGTAGAAATAGCAGAGGGGACCTACTAGTTGAGTTTGCAGAACGGAATAACCTACGCATAATGAATACCTTCTTCTGTAAACGGGAGAGTCGGAAGTGGACCTGGAGGAGCCTGAATGGGGAGCACAAAAATGAAATAGACCTCATATTATGCGATAACCCTGACGTCGTGCAGGATGTGGAAGTGCTCGGAAGGGTAAGGTGTAGTGACCACCGTATGGTAAGATCTCGAATTAGGCTAGATTTGAGGAGGGACCGCAACAAGCTAGTACGAAAGAAGCCGAATAATGAGCTAACAGTAAGGCGTAAAGTAGAAGAATTCAGGATGTGCTGCAGAACCGATATTCCGCCCTTAACGGGGAAGCCGAGCTTACGACACATGAAGCCAGTGACAACCTTACACGCGTTATCACGGAGTGTACAGTAGAAGTCTGGGGCACGTTGCTAGACAGGATACTGGTAAACCTTCACAGGAGACGAAAGATCTAATCAGGAAACGGCAAAACATGAGAATCTCTACCGCAGCTGACAGAATAGAACTAGCCGAGCTCTCAAAGTTAATCAATAGGCGTGAGACAGCTGAGATACGAAAGTATAATATGGAGAGGATCGAATACGCTGTAAAGAACGGAAGTAGCCTGAAAGCAGTGAAGAGGCGTCTTGGCGTGGGGAAAAATGAGATATATCCAAAAGTAATGAGTCATAATGTGCTAAAGTACCGTAACCACTAAAATGTTTCGGCTAGAACAATTTTTTTCACGCAAGCAATGCATACCGGGCTTGTAAGACTGTTTATAACTGTATTTACAATCGCCCGACTCGATGTGCTAGCGAAAAACGTATTAATCTTTTCTGAGTACCTTTTTGAAGTAATACGTATCGGAAACAGGTGTTCAATATTATACAATTCTTAGCGAGTGATAATTCCATGGTGACAAGAAATCAGTAAGTCTCTATTTCAGCCATAGTACCTGAAACAGAGTGATACAATTTCCGTAATCTTGTAACATGCACTTAACTTGCCCCTTATGTTTTTGCAGGATGCTTAGGACAAACGCCAGAACCAAAAGACCTGTGACAATCAGGGATACCACCATTTTTGTAACTGGAACACGGCAAGTCAGGCGTTAACTTTCAGTCTGGAAGTATCGCAGGTTGTAAACCGGAATCCGTCAACCGAGCAATTGTTTTCATGAAATAAAAACAGAAAGTAGTTTATACAAGGCTATATAAGGCTAGCGTTCCGTTTAGTTTTCTGGTTCTGTGAATGCAAGACACTGCACCATTTCTTTGTACACAAGCCAATACTGCGGGTGGCAGCTTCCTCCGGATGTTTGCTGGAGGACAATGCGGAGGCTCCCCGTGTCGCTAAAGCATGAGGCATTCACGTGAGCTCTGGTTTGTGTCTTTGTTGTTTTTTTGTTTGTTTGTTTTTGGGCTTGCTTAATCTTGGTTCTGAACTTGCTGCTGGGTGGCTGCCGTTAATCACGTATAAGTTCTCAGTGCCCCCTGTTCGTCGTCGTTCGATGAGCTCGCGTTTCTTCTTTTCCGCCCTTCCAGTCCCTCATGGTGTCGCGCCCGTTGCCAGGTGGCGGATACGTCGAAACGTCTAGTGCGTATAATTGTCTTCGGGTCCTTCGGCGGGAAAATGTCAACCACGCGAAGATATACGAACCTCAAACGAAAATAAATGTATTTTCGTACAGGTTGTCAAGACCACCGCATAGGACATTTGATACTCAGGACAGGATGCGACAATTTATGCGACAATTGAATACTTAACGTACACGGGAATACCTTTTACTCGACCATCCATATCACTCATCGCCACGATGGTTTTAAGGATGTGTTGACACTGCAAGCTTAGTAGCATGGTCCTAAGGGCAGAATATGAATACCTTATGCATCAGCTATGAATTCAATAAATATCCAGATCGCATTGAGAAGCATTATTGCTTGCGACAACGGACCATCCCCGCTTTCTTTCTTACACATTCCTAGTGTTTAGCTGCTTCATTGTTACTAAATTATGGTATTTTATTTCAGACCTTGATCATTTAGCGTTCCGGACGCTTGTTGCTTGACGTCTTGTTGCTTCATCATTTAGTAATGCTTTTTCATACTATTTTGATTTATACAGGAACGCCTCAGGATATTTCTTCCTGCAATCTCCTGTTATTTAAAAAGCACTCCAGCTGCAATCCCCTCGGGACAAATACTCCGAGTAAAGCGGCCTATGGCCTGAGACAATTGAATCTATTCCGGCGCTATTTTAATGGACGGGTATTAATTTCGCTTTACTAAGCATTCCTTCACAGCTATATGTCATTTTACATTACTCTATGCGACAACGCGTATCAAACTAACTTGGCACATTTACAGCACACGCAAAACCATGCTTTGAGAATAATTACCGTCATTTCTCGTGTAGTGCACTGCCATTACCCCGCACATTTCATATTTTATCGATTGGTGGTTTAAAGGGGTCCTGAAATACCTTCCGCCGATGCATGGATGTACATGTAACCAAATAAAGCAATGTATTAGCAATCTCCTCCCGCAAGAATTTTGTTAAAGCGATGAGTATTAGCTGAGAAATCGTAAATCAAAAACCGCGCATTATCGTAGCTCCGCGTTTCCTCCTCCTTTCGACTTACTCTCGGCTGTTGACGGCGCGCCAGCCCTACCTCCTGTGATGCTGCGCTCCTCGGCGGTGACGTACTTCCGCTATTGCGCTGCTCACACTGCCGTCTGCTACGGGCAAGCTTTGTTGACACCATGAATCCCGCACTCCGCTCAATGCTGGAAAAGCGAACGAAAAATCTCACCGCATGTGTGCGGCGGCCTGTCATTGCCCTTTCGCTTTTTATCGGCGGTGAACTTACAGCCGCACGGGGAGGATCGCGGGCTCGTTCTCTTTGATGCACCGCGCACTGTAAAAAGCGCCGTATCAGATGTGGCCCAGCTGGTGCCGGGTCGTATTTTGCGGTGGTGGTAATTCCTGCCGGTGGCATGTGAAAAAGACATTTTAAACCGATACAGAACCCGTGCACAAAACGCTTCAATCATGTGACCAGTTCAGCTTGGGGCGACGCGTGGTGGAGAGCGGCAACGTTGGCAAAACATGCTCCGCCCCGGCTCTGAGCTTTCTAGCGCTGGAGCGAGCGCCATTTCTTTGACAATGTCAAACATCGGTTGTCTTGGCAACAAGGCACAAACCACTCTAGAAGTCCGTTAGGGTTCCGTGATCTCGGTTCAGCTCGGGCCCCACCTCGCGACATGTGGGCACTGCAGGCGTACCACTCACTCCCATTGGGAAGTGCGAGATGCGTTTGGCATTACAGGAGGCGATGGTGTGTGTGTTGTGGACGCCTTTGTTTCGCTATGAAATGCGGCGTTGTGCTACTGCGGGTGGATAGTGCTTCCCATGGTCTGGATTATCTTTCTCGAGCGACGTACGACTCAACCTCACATGGGGTATGTGCAGTGTGCGTGGCTAAAAGACATCTGGGCTTGCGCGCCAGAGTTAAGTGACGTTGTTCGTCCCCGCAAACCGCGCGCGAGGTGAGTGCCGAATTTACGACGGGCAGGAGGAGGCAACCCATCTTCTCTCAATCGCGGTTCAGACTTGCAACGCATGTTGTGACGTTGTGTTCGTTCGAAATGCATCTCTGGATTGTTTTGAAGTTGAATAAAATGTGTGCGTCAAACTGGGGCATCCGGCTCAGGGAGTTCGCTGCGATTGCACGAAAGAAGTGCCACGAGGCTTCAACGCTTTTTATATGGAATGTACTCAGGTAAGAGAATATCCATGTCGTGTTATGGCCGTGATGCATTCAATGCAAACGGTTAAGCATTTGTTTACACTTGTTTCGTTTGTTATAAAATGTCCAAGCACTCCGGCACTACGCTGGCAGATCAGCCGGCGAGCCGACGCTGAGCAGACGACTCAGCTCTTTGACGGAAGTGCGTGAAAAAGCCGCCCAATAGCAGGATGTCTAGCTCATGACGAACATATGGGAATCGATGACGTAGACATGTGAAGATGGCGGCGTCCAAAAACACGAAGGGAAGGGTGAAGAAAAAGCGACAAACTTCGCAACAAAAGTGTGAGCTTTCCGCTGCGCGTAAAAGAGTAATACTTGGCACAGGTGACATTGACGACCCAATCTAACGATTGCGCTAGTTGATTTAGTGTGCTCAAAACACCTTTCAGGGCCCCTTTAATTAAATATTTTTTTGTGCTAATATTAAAATATTTTCAAGGAAATTTACTTATTTTCTTAATAACTAAAGACCAAACCCCGCATATCGCTGCAACTCGATTCTCACACCGTAATAACTATCTTTCACCAAAACCTAACACTACCTACAGCAAATGTACTTCCAACTTTTGGCGACAGCATTCTAGGATTCGATACTCCCAAGCATTAAATCATCTTCTTGAAATCATTTATTTAAGAGGCATGTTCGCCACATCGTTTAGGCATAATGAATGTTATTATATACGTGTATGTGTGATTATGTGGATGAATATACCTCTTGAATGAATATACTTCCTTTGCATACCTTAATATACCTCTTTTGCGTAAAATTTTTTATTGTTATTGATATTGATGATGATGATTGGTGTTTATTGGCGCAAGGCCAACAAGGGCAAAGAGCGCCAGAGGAGAAGTCATTTAATAGTTGATGAGACTGTAAATACTAAAACCTGTGAGGGTAAGTAAAAGTGACGCAAAACAAAAGGCAGTGGAGATTGCTGGTGTAAAGGGCCAGGATGATTACACATGATATGACAAGAGCTGCAGAAATTTTACCTCAGCAAAAAACTAAAGAACACGCTGACTAGGAAACATTGGTTCGTCGGCTAAAAAGTATGATGGGTGCACTAGAATGTGTCGTCTGTATAATTCAGGGAAACGTTTGTGTCGTGTTGAGTCAAGTGTCTTGCATGCGATTAGTATGTGGACTACGGATATGTCCCTTACACACCTGCTACACGTGGGTCGCGAAGATCCAGTGAGCAGGTGGGAGTGCGTCGCATGTGTGTGGCCTATCCCCAGCCTAGCCAGGACGACTTCAGTGTATCTGTTGTGTGAGTCAGTTATGTAGCGTCCCAGTTGCGGTTTTATTACGTGTAGTTTGTTGTCTGTTTGTTGACTCCCGTGTAGTTGCCATGTGTAACGAAGCTGTCGTCTGATGTGTGTCTTTATGTCGGTGTAAGGTACTGTTGTTATGTCAACTGTGGCCATGAGAGCAGCAGCACCAGCCATTTGATCAGCGGCCTCATTGCCAGGGATCCCACAGTGACATGGTGCCCAGCATATAGTTATTTCTATATTTGAAGAATATGCAGTCATTAGTACCTAGAAAAGAACATTTATTACATAGTTTTTAGATGGCCTTCCTGATGACAGGGCCTGTACAATGCTTAGGGAATTTTCGTACTCGATGGACTTGAGAATTTTATGTTTCATGGCGTGATTTAAAACGATAAAATGCCATACGCTTCTCCCGTGTAAATACTGTTATGAAAATTCATTGTTTTGCTAACTCTAAAATTTGGTCCGTGCACTGCACGAAAGACAGTAGAAGCAGTTTTTGACGCACCGCTGAAGAATTCTACGCACTTGTATTTGTCCTATAGGAACCGGAAGCGCTGCAAAATCGAACTTCTGGGTACCCTATTTTTTCTACTAGTGTGAACGACAGGTCGAATGATATAGGACAAAGATGTCATAGTGGAATGAAATTTTGATAGGTGTCTTGTGCGTGTCTGAAGAGGGGCGTTGAGTGCAGAATCCTCTCACTCACTCTGAGAGAGAAAGGTAAGGAAATAGATGGCCTGTTTAAAAAGATTAGCAAGTTTGCTGTATCGTTCATGATAGGATTAAAAGCACAATCTTTGACGCGTACAGCAAGTCAACATACTCCCGCTGATGCCCTAGGCACCATTTGTCACACTCGACATACAAACTCTCGACAGGGCTAGTGCAGAAAGCGCCGCATGAGAGGCGAAGGCCAAGATGTCGGACTGGGTCGAGCATTTTCGTTGCGGTTCTTGTAGCCGACCCATACACGAAACTGCCGTAATCGAGCCGAGACCTTACCAAGGCTGTGTAAAGGCGCAGCAGGAGTTGCTTGTCGGCCCCATAAGATTGGTGTGGGAGGATCGACCTTGACAATGTTCATTGTTTTTAAGCATTTGCATTGAAGATGTTTTATTTGCGGGATGAATGTAAGCGTCTCATCGAATATAAACCGAAAAACTTGTGCTCCTTGTTCACAGGAAGCGACACGCTATTAAGAGTGATGTCAGGGTCCTGATGGACCCCATGCTTCCTGGAGAACACAACGCAAGAGCTTTTTGCAGGATTCGGTTTAAAGCCATTCTTGTCTGGCCAGCCGGGGAGTTTCTTCACACCAAGCTGGACTTGACGTTCGCAGATGGACATATTACATGATTTATCGGATATGTGGACGTCGTCTACATACATGGAATAAGAGACTGTAGGTGGCAGTGCCTTTCCAAGAGTTCATTTTAATTATGAAGAGAGTGCAGCTCAACACTCCACCTTGGGGGACACCGTTTTCTTGTACGTGAACACTTGAGAGTGCACTAACAATTCTCACGCGAAAGGTTCTTTCCGACAAGTAACTAATCAGGGTGTTTAACATGCTACCCGAGAGATCGAATGACTTCCGGTCACTAAGTATGCCGTAACGCCAAGCGGTGTCATAGGCTTTCTCGGTGTCGAAAAACACCGTAAGGAAAAACTGCTTATGCACAAATACATCCTTGGTATATGATTCAAGAGCGACAAGTTGGTCGTTCGTAGATCACCCCACCCTGAAGCCTACCTGGCAGTTCTCGAGAAGACCGTTGTGCTCCAAGAAGTACACCCTTTCCTTTCGCTGCGACAGAGAGGAACGGTCCCACGTCCACCTCATCCTCGGATGACCCTGGGGTGCCCGATGGACCAGGCCCCCTGGACTTGGCGCCCATTCGGGTGCCTTTTGTTTTTTGAGCCGCTACCGCCGAAGGTGTCGGGAGCACCACAGATGGCCCGGGCGGTGCGGCAGAGGTGGTAGCCGATGAGTGACCCCCGGTGTCCATCCCCTCCAAATGCTCCAGTAGAAACAGGGACGGTGGGTGAGCAGGGGCCGGAGGAGCATCGGTCCCTACGGTGGCTGTTGCCGCCACAGCTGCTGCTGGCTCAGCGAGCGGTGCGGAGGCCGGTTCGGCTGCTCAAGGCAACCCAGGGGTAGGGGCCGGACCAATTCCGACTCTCGGTACTCGGTCCCCGCCGAAACCAGACGCCGCTCCGCCCCCCGGCGAGCTGCGTCGGCGTACCTTCCCAGGGGGAAAGAGGCAAACGTCTTTTGCGTCTCTGGGAATGTCATGTTCTCGTTGACTTTTAAGGCGATGATCTGTTTTTCTAGTTTGAACTTTTCGCAAGTCCTAGAACAGTCAGCGGCGGTCCCTGGCAGTTCGCACAGGTGAAGCTCTTAGATGCACAATTGTCGTTTATGTGGTAATGTGCTGCACATTTCGCGCATGTCAGTTTACCAGGGCAAGTGATTCTGCCGTGCCCAAACCGCTGACACTTGAAGCTGCAACGTGGGTTCGGCACGAAGGGTCGCATAGGACATCTCAAGAAACCTGCGTTGACCGACTCAGAAGAGTTGAGCGGTCAAATGTCAAGATTATGTGCTTGGTTGGTATTATTTGGTCATTTAGGCGTATGGTGATTTGCCTCACTGCTGTCACGCCCTTATCTCGAAGGCCCTCGAGCAGATCTGCTTCAGTCTCATTTATTAGATGCCGATCAGAGATCACGCCCTGGCAGATATTGAGGCAGCGAGGCAGGGTTGGAAACCATTTTGAAGCTCCCGCAACACTTGGTCCTTCTCCACCCAGGCCATTACTTGTGCACACAGGGTGTGGCCCAGGAGTCTGTACAGGGCTGAGGTGACGTTAATGGGTCGGTAACTCTCGGGCAGGCACTTTTCACCGCCTTTCTTGTATATCATCCTCATCCGGGACCTCTTCCATCCATCCGGGATGACACCACTGCACACGACTGCATAGAGAGCACCCAGCAACAGCTGCCGAGTTTTTGGCCCCATCCGCTTTAGGAGCCGTGGGGGGATCCCGTCAAGTCCTGCGGCAGTCTGTCCCGAGAGGTGCTTTAAGGCACGTTGCAGCTCACCCTGTGTGATTGTTTCAAAGGTGCCCACCCTACCGCTGTCTCTTTGGAGCTGAGGGTGTCCCGCACCTGTGTGCTCAGTCTGGCCGCCATGTATTCCTCCATGAATTGGAGGCAGTCCGTACCCTTGTGCTCCGTGCCTGTCACTGTATCCCGCAACATCGGGAGCAGGAAGGGGCTGTCTGCTGCTGTGACCGAATGTGTTGCCAGAACTTCCGGCTGCGTCGCGCCCTGCTGACTAAATGTCCTGGAGCACCTTGGCGTTTACTTCCTTGAGCTTGCGGTGCACCAGCATGGCCATGTCTCTCTTGGCCTCTTGGTAAGCGTCCCACCGCTCCCTCACTTCTGCTGCCCCTACCCCATGGCTTACTGCATGACGGCGTTCTCGGCACAGCTGCTTTCACTTTCTCAGAGCTTCCGCAACTTCCCCGTCCCACTACGGTTTACGCCTTCTGCCCCGGTGTTGTGGCGACTGTGTGGAGGCCAGGACCCTGCTGATACTTTGCTGTATTCATGTTTGTAGTTCTTTATAGTCCTTCAAATGGACCACTCCAGCTTCCTCCTCCAGCATGTCGGCGACCTTTTCTATATTGCTATCAGTTAGGGTTAGGGTTCTCTGGTTTGGATCTAGCCCTGGATGTAGGGGAGTTGCGAGCATCGAGAGTGAGATTGATGTTGTGGTCACTGCCATTCTCCCCGCCACCAGTGTCAATGACCATGCTTCTGAGCCGGGGGAACAAAACTGCTGAGACCAGGCAGTAAATCTATGCAGGAAGATTTATCGCGAGCAGCCCATTTGACCCTGCCATCACACTTCTCTGTCGTGTTCACTATCATCAGCCCTGTCCTGTCTGCCCATTCACGCAGGAGTCGGCCGCTGCTGTCAGTCACCTTGTCAAAGACTCCATGTGTGCGTTGAAGTCGCCCGCAATGATTGCAAAGATTCCCAAGTTCTTCAGATCTTTCTCCTTGCACGCAAGTATCTGCGTGTTGCGCTGCGACGACTCCTTGCCCGTCCACAAATACACCAGGCCAAAGGCAACGCGCAGTTGGCCAATGCACCCTATTAGCCAAATATGTTCGAAGGAGTCGGAGCAAAGTCTCGCCCACTGGGAGCCCAATTTAATGAAGCATCCCATTCCTCCTTCTTTCCTTTCACTGCCTTGGCGGTTGAGGCCTTCCAGATGTACCCCCATGTGGTGGGGGAGTTTCCATATCTCTCGAGTGGGTCTCGACAAAACCGGCCACCACCACATGCTCCTTGTCAACCGCATCAAACAGTTCTTCCCATTTGCTCTCTCGGCGTCCACCATTCATGTTTAGGTAGAAGAAGGTCGGCTGCTTGCTGCGAGTGCTACGCTGTCGCCTTCTCCTCTTGGCTGGACTCTGCCGTCTAGCATTCCGCCTTGCCACATCGTAGGGTTGGTCATCGTCACCTCCATTGCTTGTGGGAGGTGCCTTCTTGTGGGAGGTGTTCTGGTGCCCTCTCCCACTGTTCCTTCCCTGGCCCGGTGTCTGGTTGGGTCTCTGCCTTTGCCGCTGCCGAGCACTGCCATGGGCACGGAGCGCTAAAAAAGCGCAAAGCCTGCGACCCTGACGCGATCCTAGAACTTGGGCAGCCTCACTGTTGTACTGCCTCTTGGTCAGCATGCCGTGCAGGGCCCGACTGGTTCTGACAAGCTCTGCGTAGGGTCCTAGCTCTCTGCAGGTCTGCTGCATTGTTTCGTTCCATTACACGGCAATGGTCGGCCAGGAATGAGCTCTCGTGTGCTGTTTCGGGGACTGCATAGATCAGGAAACTGTCTCCTAGCCCTCTCATGCCATGATTGGAGCCTGCTCTGAGGGGCACTGGCAGAGTGCTCTGGGCATGCCCCCGGCTGCGACAAGTCGTTCCGGCCAGCATGAATCACCACAAGAGCCTCGGGGGCCGACCAGACGTCTTCTGCCTCCTCAAACCCACCCACTGTTTCCTTCAGTGTGGCAATGGCTTCGTAGCGCTGGCACTTGTAAAGTGGCGCCGCCTTTGCCTCCTTTATTGATCCGAAAGGGGTCTGCGCAAGGCTGCACCACATGTTGCACTCCGCGCACATCACCCACTCATCAGGTGCCTCGCTGCGCTCAGGACTCCTCGGTTGCCGTTTGCCGACGTCTCTCGCTTCGATTTACCCATAGTTAAGAGAGAGACTCAGGGGAAAAACGCCGATTCTGTGGCACATTACCCACACACCACCAAAGACGGCTGCCGCTTTCACCAGGGACCAGCGCCTTCTTCAAAGGCGCAAATCGTCGTGGCCCCGAACCAAGCCGAATTTATTTGAACGCGGAAACGACATTTGCGCACAGCAGCGTGGTTTGACAAAGCCACGTGATGTCAAAAAAAAGTTTGTATACATCAATGTTACCAGACGAGCATCCACATTTCGCTACATTTAGAGGCCACTGACAATTATTGCGATTTGGGTACTGATCAAGCTTCAAAAAACAAAGCCAATATCAAACGGTATTAGACAAAGCCAAAGTAGCATGGTATTCATCCACAAAACACTAAATCCGCTGTTGAAAATCATGGTGCAATGCGAACGCGCTTGTAGCAATTGCGTCACCTTGGTAGATTAGCGGCAAATTTTAAACGCATACAAGTACATTTGTATACAATGTTCGACCAAATCTCTCGTTGGGTATTGGTAAAAACATATTTTTGTTTAGTTATGCTGTATTTCGGTGGTGAGCGTGCTCACTCGCACTGCTTCTGCTGACCGTGTGGCTTGCTGCTAGATTTCTCTGTCAAGAAAGCCTAGCATTTATACGTTCTTTTCTGTGTGGCCAGCACCACTAACAGACATGGTTTCACTGTTTTTTTTTTCATGTTGTGCAAGCTATGTCTCATCAGGTGTATGTGGCACCTGAGGTAAGCTTCCACAGATTTCTACATTCTCCAAATGTGTGAAATAGAACAAGTTATGAATTTGGCGGGAAAGCAAGAAAACTGACGCTCAACTTGGTCTGTTAGCCTGTTCTGTTTGGTTTATTTCAGAAACAATGATTTCTTCTACGGTTTGAGCATTGTTGGACAAATACACTGGCACATCGGAGTCCAGCATGACGATACCTTTGCCCACTGTGCATAGAAAGATAAAGTAGCATTTAAAAAGTCGGAATGCGAAATAAATGTGCTTGGTTTTGTCGGCAGTTCATGCGTGTTTTGTTCTCTTTTGCAGTTTGTACTGTGTGATTTTTATATGATTCGTAGCAGCATATCTAGCACTGGATTGTGCTCACCATTGAGTGCACTAAAAGTAAACGTAAACATGATTAGTACACTGTGAACTTCTTTGAACACTCTGCTGTATATAATTTTCAAAAAAGAGAAAAGAACGAAAGAAGAAAAGAAGGACACTGCCCAAGATTACGATAACCCCAATGCAAAATCGTAGCGCAGTGCAAACTGCAGTCTTCTCGGTGACGAAAGTAGCTGCTTTGTCTCAGGAAGTGATTGTGTCATCAGTGAACACCCAACAACGGGCGCACAGCGCCTCCCTTCCGCCGAGCATGTATTGCGCGGCATCTTGCTTACTGCCCTCCCCCTCACACTTTAACCATGCTTTCCTCCTCCGCCTTCCTGTTTGCTCTATCTCATTTATCTCCAGTGCCGTGTTTTTCGTTCAGTTACAACAAAGCCGATGGTGACGTGAAACCACAGGAGCGAAGGGGGCATCTAAAAGGTGCGCTCTAAAAAAGAAATCGCAAGCAGATTGCCTTAGAAAGCTGTGTTGCTATGAAATTTCTTCTGTAGCTGAACAGTTGGTACTGAAAGTTGTTCAGCTTACCCCACTCAGGAAAAGCATGATATACAGCTGTTTCACTCAAGACCTTGTTCATTTTTGAAAAGTGTTTTTTTTTTCTTTCTTTCCTTACTTTTTTGCTGCAGCAGCAGCATGCAGCAGCATGCGAGAAAAAATGTTTTATGTGGGCAATTGTTTCACGTGAAAAGTTGTATGGCCACGACACCTTTCACTTGCATACAAATTTCCTGCTTTACTTTACTCGAAGCAGTACAATAATTAAGTGCAGCATCAGTTTTACATTTGAAAATGGGTAAAAAACGCGAGTCCATCAAGGCTATAAATAATTTAAAAAACGAAATGTATACTTATATGTTGCGTTAGTGGTGGGAAAATGGAAAATATTCATGAACAGGGTTTGCTATTCTATTCAATTTACAACGTTGTTTACTGTTTGAAGTATTTATAATTTACGAAAATTCCTTGGGGGCACTTAAGTCTGCTTATGTGGCTTTAAGTAGCAAAGCATTGTTGCTTCAGCTGACATTATATGCCTCCTGGTCTTGTCATTCTACTTGCCTGGTTGACCACAATTAGCTGGTGCAGAATCTAGCAGTACACCCGACGTCGAGCACATTCCATACCAAGGCACGGTGCTAGTAACTCCAATACCTTCCACAACCATCACCTAAATTGATAGGTTCACCTGGCGCGCTATTGAGGTACGAGTCACGTGGTCCCCTAACAGCTCCGACAAATACCAGGTAATCTGATGGCTTCAGCTGGGAGGTTATGAAGCGACGTAATCTTGTAAGAGCCACCAAGGGCTTGCTTTCGTTTTGTATGTTATTTCTCCATTTAGCACACTTTCGTTCATACGTTATGCTCCACGTGTACCTGGGAAATATCAGGGCCATCAACTGCTTATAACAATAAATATTTCGCCTCATGAAGCAGATAAGACTTGCAACTTATTAATGATGATGATGATCGATAGTGGTATCCCCTTAGTGGCGGGGTGATGACGTGTCAGCTTACCCAAAAAAACTAATATACCTATGTTTTACACTCTTCGTTTAATACTACCTTTGCTCTTACGGTAGGCACAAAAAAACTTATTGGGCACAGAATATTTATTTTTTTCTGTTACAGGTGGTAGCTGTCCTAGGAAATATTCCCCTCTGCTTTTCATCCCCCACAATTGTAATCTTCTCTTCGTCGCCCCGACAGCCCCGAAGTTGACTCTCTCTGTGCTACCCTTTATTTATTTATTTATTTACAAGTACCCTCAGGGCCGAAGCATTAGTGCTTCTGGAAGCCCAATATTTCCCTCTAGGTTTAGATAGATACTCTCGCATTCGATCACTGTGTGCCGCATAGTTCGTTTCTTTTCTCCAGACCGCGCATTCCCCAACCTTTTGTGTATACTTCCCCGCAAAGCTCTTAGTTCGCAAGCAACCTGCCCTAGCCTCAAGAAGCAAAGCACCCCCTTAGAATTATCGTAGAAATTTTCCTTTCTTATGTCCAATTTCTCAGCCCTGTACATCTCTAACGGCGTTTTAGCTTCCATTTTTTCTCTCCATTTATTCGTTCCTATCTGCCTTGCCTCTTTTTTTTTTTTTTGTTACCTTGGCTGTCTTGGATTCTCCACTGTTGTTTCCGTATTTCATTGTTCACCTTCTAGTCTTCCTTGGCCACTGCGATTTCATGTATATGTACCTAAAAACCTTAGCTGTCCATTTACGTCGATCCATTGCTTTCAACCTCCTCTCAAAACATATTTACTCTGCGCATCTCAAACTTTAAACGACGCCCAGCCCATATCTCTCTGCAATGCTTCGTTAGTTGTTTTTCCATGCGCTCCTAAGGCCAAACGGCCTACCGCTCTCAGGTTCAGTTCAAGGTCTGATTTTAAGTTGATTAATACAGAAATAAAAGTTGGCTCTGCCACACAACAGGCAAACTTTCAAGCCTCACTGCATGGCACGTTCCTTTGGGTAGGTTTTTTTAGCACGACGCCGAAGCCATGCAAGAAAGCCTACAACAAAAGCCTTGAACAAAAGCGCAACTCTTGCAGCCAATATAGCCTCAAGTGCAATGCTACCTGTGCAAAATTTATAATCTGGAAAAACCTTTCCCATCAGTATGGTTATATGAGTAAGAATCCAAGTGTTATTACTTGCTGCAATGCTTAAATTAAAGTAAAGGTCATACCAACCACTAGCGTACCTTAGCTCTTTTCAAAGCCTGGAGCAAGCCATTCAAATGATAATTTTAAGTCACCTAATTAGAATTTTCAGTTAACTGGAAGTGATGTCCAGGTACCGGTAATTGCACATGCAATTCAATAGAAGAAATTGCTGGATAACTCAAAGCTAAAACCCGATATATTGGTTAAGTGGAAGTTATTTAGAATAAAAAGCATCAAGAGATTGTGAAAGCAATTGAAAAAAATTCCCCGCATTTCCCCGAGGGGAAGAATGTGAAAGTGCGAATACACGAGTTGAATTTGCGCGGTTCGGTAATGTTCGCGAAAGAGAGATCACACACATACACACAACTACAAAGAAAGAAAGATGCATTTATTCACAGACACCTATTTGTGTTGTCGTTGTACTTGATTGCTAGAGCGGATCTCAGCTTTGAAATTTCGTGTCAGTACTCCATTAAGCGGGTGCATTAGCCCTTCTCACGCCCGATTCCTGGCCAATCCCCCACGTGGGTATGTGCCATGCACAGACACCTATTTGTGTTGTCGTTGTACTTGATTGCTAGAGCGGATCTCAGCCTTGAAATTTCGTGTCAGTACTCCTTTAAGCGGGTCCATTAGCCCTTCTCACGCCCGGTTCCTGGCCAATCCCCCACGTGGGTATGTGCCACGTCAGCGGCCAGGCAGCGCGCGCCCATCTCCCCCCGTTGCCAAGGAAGACGAGGAGATTCCTGGCCAATCCCCCACGTGGGTATGTGCCATGTCAGCGGCCAGGCAGCGCGCGCCCATCTCCCCCCGTTGCCAAGGGAAGACGAGGAAAGGCGCGCGCACCCGCAGCTGTTGCTATGCGGACGGCGGCGGAATGGCGGACGGCGGCGGACGCTTCAGGCTCGCTTAAGAAGTGCATTCGCACTTAAAAAACGAATGTACGCGGATAACGCAATCTCACTGGTAGTAACCCACAACAGAGAAACTTGTAATGCTTCCATGTGAAGGAAGAGAAAGAGCGGGCTCAGGAGTTGGCAGAGGGTAGTAGTGAAAAGTTTAGTTAAAGGCTGTGGGGTAAAGAGAACAGCAATGAGGCTGCTGTAATTATGGCCATTTTGGACCTCTCGTCATGGCAAACAAAAACTCAGAAAACTCAGATGGCGAATAACTCCAGCGTATGAAATTTCAGACGTCGTTATACACTGCCACAATAGGGTAAATGGCAGTGCGACTGATGCATCTGAATTATTGGACATTCCCAAAAAAATGGTCGGCGACCGTGTACGTAGAGATCGAAGTCAAACATCATGATTAATTTTTCATCAAGGAATTTGGCATCACTACTTGTTTAAAAGCACCTTTTGTTTAGTGAAAACTTGCTCACGCCTATGAGAAGGCCATCAAGGAACTAGATGTCTGAAAAAGACGGAACATTTGGTGGAGGGGTGGGAGAGAAAAAACCCAATGGCAAGAAACGGACTTGGATAAAGCAGGATAGGAGCAATCGGAATGCAGAGGACAGGCCTCTGTTCTGCAATGTACAAAAATAGGCTCAGTATGATGACTACGGCTTGCGAAATGTGATAAAAAGTTTCGTCTGGCGATGTGGGACCGCTCAAGGAGTACCCCGTGTTAATAAAAAGTAGCGATGGCTTCCTATTTTTCGATTACCTATGAGGCTCCTTGAGTCTTAAAACCCAACCTGCATTGCTAGAGAAAACGTTTGCTGAAATGCAATTTCATTATGGGAACTGAAAGCGCAAATTAGACACGGACAAGAAAGGGGACAACTGGACGAGCGCTCGTCCTGTTGTCCCCTTTCTTTGTCCGTGTTTAATTTGCGCTTTCAGTTCCCATTATGCATAACCAAAAGGCCCAAACAGGCCCAAACAGGCCTAAACCCTTTAGCAATTTCATTAGTAAACTGCAATCTTTTCCAAATGACTAACTTCTACAACGAAGTTCAGTAAAGCTTGATGTCGGGCTAGGTGTTGTAACATGCTCTTGAAGGTAAGTTGCGCTTGTTATGATAACAGAGACAGACGCAGGAAGACAAAATAACACAGAAAAAACAACAAAAGCCTTCTTGTCAAGTCTCAAAAAAAAAACAGCCTTCTTGTCAAAGTGTCTTTTTTTTCCAGGGTTCGTCTCTGTTATCATAACAAGCGCAACTTACTTACTCAAAACGAGCACGTTATCAAACGACCATGTACAGCAACCTCTGTAGTGTGATCATAGCAATTAAAAAATAAACAGCAGCATTGAATGCACTCAACACCAATGGTCGGGCGCCAAGTGTGAGTGCGTTAAGTGGGTTTATCACATGGTGCGCAGTATTTGTTCATTCTTAGCATCGAGTGTCTCCATTTCACTTTCCATCCACAGAATATGTCTTGGCGTGCATTCTGTGAAACCCAATTCAGCTCCAAACTTCTGCATGCGAGCGCTAAAAATACTCAATTATGCCTTCTATAAAATGAGAACAGAAATTGTGATGACAGGTGGAATTTGTATTTGTACACACACGCGTGTACATGTATGTGTGTGTGTATATATATAAAAGACAGGGAGCAGTAGAACTTTGAAGATGGTTGAGAACACAAGACGAAAGCAAGTCTCTTTGCTGAAACGTTGGCAACAATTGTGCTTTTACCTTGTTCGAAGTTTTTCTATATATATATATATATATATATACAAGAGAAGAAAAACTTCGAACAAGGTAAAAGCACGATTGTGGCCTACGTTTCAGCAAAGAGAACTTGCTTTCCTCAGGGCAATCTCTCGCCTGGCAGGCAGGGTTTATATAGGGGTAGGACCCCAGGTGAAAGGAGAGGGAAAGATGGAAGGGAATTTGAGCAAGCTGATTGGTTTCGGAGTGTGTCGGGGAAGAGATTGAGGGGCCAAGAAGGTTGTCTAGTTTAAGCCGCGAAGTAGGTCACACGGAAGTCAGCTGGTGGTTGATATTCGTGGAATTTTTGGACAGAAAGGATGAGAGGGTGCTTATTGACCCGCCGCGGGGTATAGGAAAAGGATCTCAGAACCGCCGGAAGCAGACCGGGCGGTGAGGGTGGGGTCCTTATCAGAAACTATCTGCAAGCCTCAGGTCAAAAGAAAAGATAGAGACGGGGGAAAACTAACTAGGTCAAGAAAAAAATAAAAAAAAGGAGAAAAAAAAACAGGGAGGGGAACCACATAAACCCACACACAAAAGAAAAAGCAATGGCCCGGCAACTGAAATGGCACGTGTCACCCACGGCAACATTCCTGGTACAGGCCTGTCCTGAAACTCAAAAACGAAAAGATAGAGTGACATACGGGGCACAAGACCACGCGGAGTAAAAAAAAAATAGAAATTAAAATAAATAAAATTGAATTCCAAAAGCAAAGGTTGGAGGCATGAGGGCGAGTATTAAGCTAGACACTAAGGAATAAAAAAAAAGAAAAAAAATTAGGTGACCAGGTACAGAGCAGAGTGAACGGTCATAGTCTTTGGATGAGGTATATGCACGAAAATGCCTAATGCTGTATTCCCGGTGAATATCGCAAGGATTCCAAGTTGCCCTTAGACGCATTAATTCCAGCAGGTTCCATGGAGTTGAATTTGTGAATTAAGTAGGATTCTCGGTATTTTCTGTCCCTAGGGGACTTAAAATTTGACTGAAGTATATATAACTTAAGGTCATCAAAATTGTGGCCTGGTTGGTTGAAATGCTGCGCTACAGCTATGGAGGATTTGCTAAGAGTATCTGCCCGGTGACCATTAAGTCGTAGGCTCATAGGTTGGCTCGTTTCGCCTATATACTGTTGTGGCACATTGAGCATTCCAACATATACACAATGTTGGATGAAGTGCACGTAAAACTTGAATTAATCTTGTGGACATAATTACTGCTGTGCTTTTTACAACGCAGTCTGTTTGCAGGTGCCGACAAGTCTTGCATCTGGGGCGGGAGCAGCTGGCTATGACTGGTTGCTTTGAAGGCCCTGTTTTAGCATGCACTAAAATATCTTTTAGATTCCTGTTTCTCCGGTAGGTAACCCTTGGTGCTTCCGGGAAAGTCTTTTTAAGTCGGTCGTTACTGGCTAAAATGGGGTAGTACTTCCGCAGTATATTGTTTACGTTTGGGAGGGCGTTTGAAAATTTAGTTATTAGGGCAGGTTGGCCTGGCGCTTTCGTTTTCCGCTGTTTCTTGAGAACGTCATCCCTTTTGAGATTAGACACACGTTGGTACGCCTGATCGAGCGAGCTTTGGGGTGGTTCCTGTTCATAAGGGTGGCCTTGAGTTCGTCTAGGTGCTCTACGTAGTCACTGTCATCACTGCATACTCTTCTAAGCCTGGTGGCTTGTAAGCCACCAAAGGAACGTGACAAGCACACGTATCAAAGGAACGTGACAAAGGAACGTGACAAGCACACGTCATTCGGCCCTATTAAATATTTCGAAAAAAAGGCCGGAATAGCACTGGGCAATGACGACTGCAACCTTGATATGTATCTTTACCGAGTCACCTCGTCCCGTATCTTTCTGTTCTGCTACATGCATTACGAGGCACTGGCTCCAGCAGTTCGAATATGCCAACTGTAACCCCGGACCTCCGACCACGGTCTACGTTGCGGCCGCTGGGAAAGAAGACGCTCTACGTCTCCCGCGGTAGTCGAGGGGCGGCGCTAGTTGACCCGGCCTCAGAAGCTCTTGTAAATATAAAACCCCCGCTTTAAAGTCGAGAGAGGAGCCGCTGCGGGATAGCCTAATGGCGAACGCACCGCAACGGTTATGCGGAGATGTGGGTTCGAGTCCCGCTCCCGAGAAAAAACGGCGGATTTTTTTCTCGACTTATATTTTCGCTTATTATCAATGTATCAAAGAAACGTGACAAGCACACGTCATTCGGCCCTATTAATATTTCGAAAAAAAGCCGAATAGCACTGGCAATGACGACTGCAACCTTGATATGTATCTTTACCGAGTCCCTCGTCCCGTATCTATATATTATATATATATAAGACAGAAATAAGAATTGGACAGTCAAGAAAACCTCGGAAAGCAACGGGGAGGATGTAGTTAGTCAAGATAAAAAATTTGGAAAATAAAGTGGAGAAAAAATGCCCGCCAGGTGGAATCCGAACCCACGACCTCTGGAGGGTCGTGGGTTCGGATCCCACCTGGCGGGCATTTTTTCTCCACTTTCTTATTTTCCAAATAAGAGAGAAAATAAGGTTCGGCAGTCAAGAAAACCTCGGAAGCACAGGGGAGGTTGTGGTGGGTCATAGAAACAGATGAAGGATTTTTTGAGTGAGAAAGAAAGTTGTGAAAAAATTCCCACCGGGTGGGATCCGAACCCACGACCTCCAGAATACCGGTCTGGTGCGATAACCACTACGCTATCGACGGGCTGTTTCCCCACCACTTTCTCGGGTATTTATGTTAAGGTATATATATATATACACGGCGGATTTTTCTCGACTTATATTTTCGCTTGTTTATCACTGTATCAAAAGAAACATGACAAACACACGTCATTCGGCACTATTAAACACTTCGGAAACAGCAGAATAGCACTGGCAATGACGACTGCAACCTTGATATGTGTCCTTACCGAGTCATTGCACTTTCCTGGGTATGTATCGAACGAGTCTCAAGACAGACGATGTATGTGCGTGGTTCTGGGACAATCCACTTCAAGTGCGTATGTGCTCGGATCTGGGCTAGGCAGCCCCATCGAGAGTGCTGTGCGCGAAACTGGTGCCCAGACCCGAGAGCTCGCTTGGACGCATTTCGACTTCACGACAGTAAGGCCTTGCTACAACGTCCTGCCAATAATACCCATTTGGTGGAGGTCCTACACCTTACAAGGTCCCCAACCTGGAATTACGCAGCAAGCGAGTGCTTACGCCCGCACCCAGACGAATCGACCAGGAAAGGGCGTCGCCGCAGCCCGCGTTCATCATGTGCTCCGGTGTTCTGCCCCAACGCGAACCTGCCCGCTTCACCGGCAATGATGATACCGACGCAGGACTGGTTGTCCTCCTACGAAAGAGGGAGCGTTCATAATAAATGGGATGACGCCATGGAGCTGAACAACGTCGACTTGTATCTGGACGAATTCGCGCGGTTGCGGTTCCGTATCCATAAAAACGATGCCCCAACTTAGTCGAATTTGAAGGCCCGATTCCTAGAAGCGTTCGCTCGACCCGCTCTGCGCAAGCTTCACGCTGAACAAGGCATACGCGCGAGCCCAGCAAGAAAACCAGACATACACGAGCTATATAGAAGACGTCGTGGACCTGTGCAGGCGAGTGGATCCTGCGATGCCCGAGTGCAATAAAATCAAGCACATTCTAAAGGGCATTGAGGACTATGCCTTCCAGATGCTGCTGGGAAAGAAGCCGCAGACTGTGAGCGAAGTCACAAATTTGTGCCCGAGCTACGACGAACGGCGAAAGGAGCGCGTTTTCACACGCCAGCGACCGTCGCCGATTGACGACTTCTCTCGCGGATCGCTCTCGTCTCTAACCTTACCTCCTGACCTTTCGTGCATTTTGCCCCACATTGAGCAGTTCGTACGTGAAGAAGTTACGCGGCAGCCGTCCCTGCTCCCCAGTGCTCCTGAACCTGCGAGTCCATTGCCTGCGAATGTGCGCTGCCTTCCGCGAACAGGTTGCCGAGACGCTTCTTTCAATCAGTCAACCGACGCCTGGGCCCGCGCCCATGACTTGCGCTGTAGCAGCACCATTTGCTTCTGCTTCGACGATTCTCTTCGCGCCACCCGTAGCGGCAACTCTCGAACCCCAAGTGGCAGTGCCCCTTGCGCCCCCGGTGGCCTCACCTCTCGCCTCTCCTGGAACGATACCGTTACGTTATGCTGCAATCGTCTGACAGCTGCAACCAGACGCTTCCCAGCCTTACTACCGCACGACAGATCTGCGGCCGATGCTGTGTACCCGACTGCCACCTCAAACACCGAATCCCTGGCGCACTCCCGACAACCGCCCCATTTGCTACGCCTGTTGTACTCCAGGACACCTGGCTCGGTTGTGCCGCCGGCGGCCATCGTTTTCTAACGACGTCCCACATCGAGCGCCCAACTATGGACCTCAGCAGTACTTCGCTCGCGTTGACACGTGCGCGACACCGAGTTCGTACCCTGCGGACCACCCGCCCTTTTCACGCCGCCGCTCCTCGTCCCCGCGTGCCCGTTCCGTTTCCCCCATGCGCCCTCGCCAGAATCCAGCCGCTGAGGGAAACTGACGGCTGCAGTTGCCGAGGCAAGAACTGCAACGCCGTTCATGACGAACTCCTGTATCGGTGCAACTATTTAGCAGACGGCCGCAAATGGTTGCTAGTTATACCACGTCATTTGCGTTCTGCTCTCTGTTCATCCTACCACGCTGACGCGCAATGCGCCCACGCTGGCGTCCTCAAAACATATCAGCGTCTGCGCATACGTGGCGCGGGATGTACACGTTTGTTACGGAGTACATCCGCCCGTGTCCCGATTGCCAGCGCCGCAAGTCTCCGCCGCAACATCCTACCGGACCTCTGCAGCCGCTACCAAGCCGCGCGCGCCCTTTCGATCGCGTTGGAATCGACATCTACGGGCCCCTCCCCACAACTGCAGGAAACCGTTGGATTATCATTGCGGTGGATCACCTTAACAGGTATGCGGAAACAGCCACACTCCCCACCGTTACAGCCCATGACATCTCACAATTCCTCCTACAGAGGTTTCTTTTACTCCACGGCGCACCCACGGAGCTCTTGAGCAACAGAGGACGTGTCTTTTTGTTGGACGTAGTACAAGCCCTGCTAATCCAGCGTCAAGTCGTTCATAGAAGAGTACCGTATATCATCCGCATACCAATGGGTTGACCGAAAGATTTAACCACACGCTTGGCGACATGCTTTTGATGTATCTCTCTTCGGACCATTCAAACTGGGACTTAGTTCTGCCATTTGTCACGTATGCGTATAATACGGCGACGCAGACTACGACAGGCTTCTCGCCCTTCTTTCTACTCGATAAGGCAGTCTCTTGAGGTAGGTCTTCCTCTCTTTAGAAACGGCGCAGGTCACTCGTACACGTGCACAGGCAGTAGTGGAAATTTTCGACCAGACCCTGTAATAAAAGCAGTGGGAGACGTCTCGATGAAATACGATATCGATATAAATACCTCCGAAACTGTGCTTGCTTTGCATTTGTGCATGTAAACGCAGAACCCCTTTTCTGCTTACTAAGGCTGTGAACGTTAACTTCGGTGTAAAAACTTTCACCAGTAGTAAGCACAGTACACCATAGCTAGCAGATTCGAGCTCAACTACATATATGAGCCCGTAAGTTGCAAAAAAAAATCGTGTGTGTGCTTTCGCAAGACATGGCACGTATCTCACCCACTCACCGTCACCAAGACTACTCACCGTGCCCCGTGCGGGGACAGATTCAAAGTGTCCTTTCTTTGCAAAACTTGCAAGTGGCTCATTCTGGCAGGGCAGAATTGCCGTGGATGCGCATCTCATCCGCAGAACATTGGTGCACGCCCTTGGTCCTTGCGCTTGATTACGCGACTGCCTGGCGCTAGCCAGTGCTTTGCTGCATGGACGGCGACTGGTGCCAATAACTGGGTTTCGCGCTCCAGTTTTGCTCATTCCGCATCTTTGTGCAGTCGCGCATGCAGGAGCACCTTGTGAAGTGGTAAGTGCGGCAGTGTTCCGATAACCTGCTGTCTAACAAACCAACAACAGATTGGTCCCGAACGAGCCTGTCCTCGACGGTTGATGGGCCGTAGTTGCATTTCTTTGCCGTATTTCGCAATTCGGAATAAAAAATTACACCATCTTCCCGTGGGGAACCCTGATGAGGATGCGAAGCATCGTGGCGGTTCCGTGTGGTTCCATTGTGTTGCTGTTATGTTGAGTGATCTGGTTTTTACTAGCGCCAGAGGGAATTCCGCGTCCGGGTCCACACCGGTGGCAAAGGCACACAAGTGCTGTTGTCTTACGGTGAGTAGGCGGTGGTTCTCGAGGCGCCGAAACTCGTCCATCATGTTCTTGTCGATGTTGTCTCTGTGGTAGAATCGGTAGTCTCCATTAGCTTTGGTGAGGTAAAGGTTGTTGACATTGGTGCACCGGCTGAGAGCAATGTTAATGATGATGATGATGATGTCCTCAAATTTTTTGGCAAGTACCCACAAGGGGGGATTGGCCAGGGCTAAACCGGTTAAAAACGTGGGACTTCAAAATGCTTATTTCCGGAAAGAGGCTGTAAAAGGAAACTTAGATGTGAATGAAACCCGAATTACCCATTAATCAGCACCGCTTAGCAATTTAAACGACCTGAGGCAGAGAGAAAATTTTGAATGCAATTATATATCTCCCTTCTTGCAAATCCCAGCTTTGATGCGCCAATAGATAATATAAGTGTTATCGATAAAGTCAACCCCAACCGCTCAATCGGCTCCTTCAAAACAGTTGTCTAGCTGTTGAGGAACGGCGACAGTCAAGGAAAAAATGGTCGATTGTTTCGGGGACCTGGCACCGCACACATAGTTCTGTAGGCGAAAGTTCCGATCTGAACAGATAGAAATTAAGCCTTGGAACCCTGCAACGCAGCTCGGTGAAGGTCACCTCGCATTGCCGAGAGCCACAAAAATGAACATTCCACCCGTACTTTAAATGTTGGAACTCTTCAAATGATAAGAGTGAATCGGAACGGGTGGCGTCTAAATGCCAATATCGTCTTAGTCTCGCAGATGCAAATAGAGCCAGATTAGGAATTCCGAATTGAATGGAGCTGTTGACGGCGAGATTAGCTAAATGGTCCGCTTGCTCGTTGCCCCTGATGTCCGTATGGCCAGGGACCCAAGACAAGCGTACCTCCTTCACGTGCCTGGAACAAAAAAATAATAGTGTGCGGTACAATGGAGAGTCCGAAGAGGAAGTTAACGCCGATATAACTGCCATCGAATCAGATAATATGAATGATTTTTGATACATGCTGCGGTACTTTGCATAGAGCGAGAGCTATTGCTAAAATTCGGCCATAAAAATGGGTGTGTAATCCGGGATTCGCAGCGAATAACTCCAGTGTAAAGATTGTGAAAAAATGCCAATTCCAGCTTTCTCGCCATTTTGAGATGCATCAGTATAAATCACAGAAGAAGCAGGATACTGGGATAAAATATTCATTTAAAATAGCGGCTAATAGCGAGCGTGGTAGAAGTTTTGCAGCGGAAGGGAAGGGGTTTTGAAAGTAAAATTCAGTTTCTCGCTCGATTGTGGATACCGGGATGACCTCATATAACTTAACAGAAATACAATCCAGGCATGATTGAACGAATAGCACTTGGGGGGAGATACGTTTAGGCCACGGGGATGTAAAAAATATACTCGGCTCACAAATAAATACAGGCTTGGCAGCCCAGAGGGGGCTTCATACATGCGGAGGTAAGTTTGCACCGTCAGCAAGAGAAAACGGACCCTAAGTTCAGGAACGCGTGCCTCTAAGTACAGAACTCGGTTCGAAACGAACCGGGGAAGGCCAAGACAAAATCGAAGAATGCGCCTCTCCAACAGGTATAACGGACGCAGTTTGTAGATAGGACAACTGCAAAACAAGACGGACCCAAACCCCATGACTGGCCGGACGTAGGCTCGGTACAACAGCAAAAGTGTGTCCCGGCGCATTCCTGCTCGCTTCCCACATAGTCTTTTCATGCGACCAAATGCTCTCTCCGCTTTTGTGACCGATGCGTTAATATGTGCCTTCCAATCAAGAGCAGACGTGTATGTCACACCAAGATATTTCAGCGAATCCACCTGCGGAATGACTTGATTTTGTAAGCGAGAGAAATTGAAATTGTTCCTGCAACCGGGAAGACAAGTAAAGCACTCTTCGACACATTTAACGTTAAATAAATGCTGTCAAAGCCATGTCTCCAAGACAGATAAATAGGCCTGCAAACGGTCATATAGCGAATGAATGTCGACTGCGGCCGCAAAAAACGCTATATCATCCGCATAACGTAGGTTGTTACATCTGGGAATATAGGAATGTCACTCATAAGGATGTTAAAAAGTACAGGCGATAAACCGATCCTTGAGGCACTCCTCTAGTTTGTGGAAATCTTCCTGAAGATAGCCTTCCGTTTGTACAAAAGAATTCCCGATCAGCCAAAAACTCCCTAATCCAAGCAAAAAGATATGTAGGCAGGTTATACGCGCTAGTTTGTCAAGTAAGATACCATGCTCGACACTGGTCATAAGCTTTACGCTGCATCTAAGGTCACTAGTGCCGACACCAGTTTTCCTTTTTGTGCTAAGCGGATCCTCGCCTCTAAGTCCACATGAGCGGTTCCAAATAGACCATCCGCGCCTAAAGCCAATCTGAGCAGGACTTAGTACTTGCCTGTCCTGCATGAAAGAAGTCATCCGTTAAAAGTATTCGCTCTATTAATTTTATCATGTTGGAGGTCAGAGCAATCGGCCTTAAGTTGTCTAATTCGAAACCCTGACCTGGCTTTTTTTGGAGCAAAATTATCTTGGACACTTTCCAGTTGAGTGGAATCCAACAAAACCTGAGGGATGAATTTATCACATTCAATAGAACCGGTTTGGAATTCCTCAGCCAAAAATTTAATAGCCACCAACAGTCACGCCATCAAGCCCCGGCGCCGCAGAACGTGTGATGGACAAGGCCTCCGCCAGATCACAAGATGAGACTGGCATAAAATCATCCGTTTCTGGAGGACCGATAATACGGAAGTTATTACAACGAGAAGAAAAGCGAACCGCAAGACCTCTAGCAGAGCGCTCAAGAATCCGGGCCTCTTCAGCAGAAGTCAAGACCTGTGATGACTGTAACTTCTTGATAGAAACCTCCTGATTGCTTGCCATGAACTTATAGAGCGCTGCTTTATTTTTAGGGTTCGAAAGAGAGTCATTGAGATTTATAATGTAATCCATTTTAGCTTCGCAACTGTACGTTTGAACACTGCTGCCATGTACTTATAGTTTATCCAATTTACAGGACAGTGATTGTGCAAGAAGAGTCCTCAGAGCTGCTTTTCTACGGCGATAATCTCGGCTGCAATCAGAGTTCCACCAGTTAAAAACCTTTTGCTGTGCTGGTACAATTGACTGGTGAACTCAGCGTTTTTGGCTGCTGCTTGCAAAGACTCCATCGTTCGCTGAGCATCTACAATGGACTCAGTGGTCTGCATTGATGTAAAGCAATCCGCAGTGCCCCCTGAAAAACTCGAGCGTTAATAAATTTTTTTTTTTTTTGCTTTCTGACCTCATTCTAGTTAGAGGGACACCTACCGTAAACTCAATAGGGAAATGATCACTTGCTTGAGCCGCAGGGTAATGTACCCCAGGACGCGACTTCTACATTGCCTGAGGAGAAGGTCAAGTCCAAGGCCGATCGAGATCCGACCACGCAAAGATGTAACAGCCCCGGGAATTATGACAGGAAAGGTCATTTCCTGAAGCCAGTGCCAGAGCTCTAGACCACGAGAGTCCGTTCTGAAGCCCCAAGAAACGTGGTGAGCATTGAAGTCACCCGGCAACATAATTGTCGAGTTTACTAGCTATAAACCTGTCCAGTTTCTCTACTTTACGGAAGCCTACCGGAAAATAAACATTGACGATGGAGATCGGAGGACCCCAGGAAGAAGCAAGTCTACCGCGAGAACTTCGCCACTGGGTGACATCAGTTCCAACGACGAAAATGCTCTATGACAAAGTTTTGAAGAAACTAAGGTTAGTAACCCACCCCCTCTACTATTGCGGTCTAATCTAAAGGCCCGATAATTTCCCAAAGCAAAAAATTGTCCTTAGAAAGCCATGACTCTTGAAGGAGGACAACATCAGGACAGTAATTTGCAACTAGACACTTGAGATCAACAAAAAGAAGAATTAACGGAGCGGCAGTTCCACTGTACAACTTCAGAGATGCTATACTGCCTCGTGTACTGTGGATGCAACAATGGCCCCAGTATATCAGTGCCATTAGTTGAAGACGTAGGGGACGCCTTTTTGCTTGCCTGGTTTTCCACGTGCAGCCTTAAGCTTCATCTATAGGGAGATACGCCTCTTTCTGTCTTTGTGGGGAGAATTTTATTGTGGAAACGTCATTCACTTCCATGACGTAGGAGTCGTCGATGTCTACAGCCGGGGCGGCTTTTCCAACCTCGTCATTGCTAACGACCTGAACTCCCTTCGGACCGACTGTCTCATCGCTACCCCAGTCTGGAACTGAATCTGCTGTATGGCGTGAGGAGCAGCCTGTAAAAGCCTGGGCATCATCTGTTTCAGAGTGTGTTTACAAGCTGAGGTTCAGAAGTAGGAAAATGTGGCCTGGTGGTTAATGGGAACATCCGGTATTGAGCAACCTACTTGCCGCCAAAAGGTTGTAGACATGCGTCAGCGTGACAAGAGTCTCAGTAGCGGAGCGACCACTTGCTGCATTACCTGCGTGATGGACTTTTCAATTACTGGAGTAATGGTCGCTGGAAACGCGGCATCAGCAGCGGAACTTGTTTTGTGAATTGCTGCCGCATAACCCTGGGTACGACTTTTCAACAGAGCCGAAGCCTCAAACCTAGAGCAGCGGTTTTTTCCCATTATCTCTAAGAGGTGAACATTCATGAGACCTGGCCGGGCAGTTGGAATACAGTCGCTTCGTGGGCTCCCTTACAGAGACAGCAGAGTTCGATGTCTGATCGACAGGATTGCGCATCATGACAGTGCTCCACACTTTTTGCACCTAAGATTGGACTTGCATCCCCGAGAAATTGTGTGGCCAAATCTCCAACACTTCCGGCATCTGCAAGTGGCCTAGGCTCCAAGGGTCTACCCTATGCACCAGCGCCATGCCATCACCTCAGAGGGACATTTAGTCCTGCAAAAAGTCACGTAACAGACGCGGTTGGGATCCGCCGTCCATTCTCCACTCTGCTCAGCGGTAAGACTGCCGTCACACCTGCCATTTTGACACTCATCAGTAGTACTGTCTTCGGGAGACATGGGTGGGATCAACGTCCCGAACAATGCCTTTCACACAAGCCGAGGTGCGCCGGAAGGAAGGCGTTCACGGTGAAACCGAGGCAAACGATGTGCACCGCAGCAGGTCCGCGACACAATCTAGGTCTTTAGATCGGCACAAAGGCCTGCCCTGCCGTATTGCCTTACTTTCCGAGATGGCCATGTAATGTTGGCTCACTAGTTTCAACTGCTCTTGAAGGAGTTTTGAATTTTTTGCTCGAATCACCACCCCGTCACCCGGCGGGGACAAGTGCTACCGGAATGCTCTCTACGCGTGCCGCTTGAAATGCCTCTAAGGGTACGCTGCTTGCAGCCAAGCTGGCGGACCACGACGCCATGCTGGTCCCCGGGGAACCTAGGGCCATAGCCCTAATATCCCCCCCGCTACAGGTTTGCCACAATTTGGCCCAACTTTAAGAAATTTAGCCCTGGCCAAAACACCCACTCACGGTACCGATGGCAGACGTAACAGCCTCAGAAGACACAGCGAGGAGTCGAAGCAGAACGGAACAGGCTTGCGTGTCACTGCCACGCGATGCGAAGCGTCACGACCTCGTCTTCGCAGCTTTGTCTTCTCGTTCTTCTTCTTCTTCGGCGGTTTCCCCCACGGGAAGATGACGACGGTGATTGAACGCGAACCTATCTCGTGATGGATTCTTTGGTTGGCCAATCCCTAGGGGCATCCTGCCACAATCAGCATCAGAGGCGCTTCGTACGGGGCTGGTTGAGCTGCAAGGCGCGTGGCGCTTCCCGCCAAAGCTTTCCCACGGGAAATTCAGCATCCCCCTCTAAAGTTTTCAGTTCGTCGTTTCCGTTGGCGTTCAGCTTCGCGTGCCTTCGTTGTATCAGTAGCTTCTTGACGTGGTTTGAATGAGTCAAGGACATAAAGGCGCGGTCCGTAGCACTTGCTCCTGTCCCGGATTGTAGCGTAGTGGAAGAGCACTGCGTACCATCCCGTTGCGCCAGAGAGTCGTTGGAAGCGAAACCGGGCGCCGCTAACTATTTGTTTTTTTATAGTGTAGTATCGCGGAGCTGTGGGTGTAAGGACGAGAGTTGCGCATGCGCAGTGAGCGTGTGGACGGCGCCGCCATCAACAACGGAGGACCAGGCGAGCCTAAGAAATGCTCCGCATTTAAAAGCATCTAACCATTCATCTGGCTGCTACGTCCGCTTGTGAAAATGACAAGTGGGTGCACGAAATACAAGTGAACGTGCTTTTTACAACGCTGTACGCCTGAACTTCTTCGGCAGATGAGTTCAAAGATGCTAGAACGCGTCAAGGTTGAGTACCCGTGCAGTAAAGAACTGTTTGTACCCGGACCTCGTCTGTGGCTTCGTGCAGTCCTGTAGCGAATGTATATTCCTTGAACTGCTCAATCCAGGTGGGCCGCGCGCGCACTTGGGTCGGCGAAGTCGAAGCTCGGTGGCGGGTGTAGTCCAGGTATCCCAGCAAATGCGGCCTCCGATTTGGTCGCCACCGCACAAGGATAGCCGCGGCAGCGACAATCGTACTCAGCTATCCCACTTCTGACACCATGTGGGGTTAATGTGTGCTGACGACTTCTAGCTGTGCACGCACAAGTGACTGGAGCAGTGCCAGCCGAACGAATGACGCCCACCTTTATTGGTCAAAACAGTATTGCAGCACCCCCTACACAAGTACCAACCCTGAACACATAGACGTCGCGCACAAGGACAGCGCTGTTATAATGACGAAAATTACACGAACATGGCAGGACGAGCCCTCACGGAGAGCGAAATAATTCAGACATAGGTATTTGTCAAAGCCTGCCAGTTGAAATTTCCGCTTCTGTTTTGAGTCTCAAATGAGGTACATCTCGCAGCTTCTATCAGGACTCCGGGTGGACATGGGAAGCCGGTGCTTTGTAACATATCTACCGTCAACCTGATTGACATTTTGGCGCAGCCCAAATGACCAGCCTGCTGTAAGAAGTTCTCCCTGGGTGTTCTGAAATAGTTACATTATTGTGTGTCAAGTTCCCATCCTTAGTATATAAATGCCCTTAATCTGCCTGAAGGTATGTATTATTCGGTCTCTCTTCTGGGGCGGCCACCCCTTTTAGCTGTAGGTTCCACTCCTGGATAAGGTAGAGCCAGAGCGCCTCTGTGATGGTGGTCTTGGCTAGAACTGAAGACTTGCCTCGCACTTACGAGTGAGGCGCTTGAGACGGACGCATAAGACAAAGACGGACATTTATCGAGACGAAACGAGCTACCGATATTGTCACGTTGCCAAAGACGACGCAGTTATCTTCCAGAAAAAAAGAAAAACTCCCACCTCCCCTCGCGGGAACCCCTGTGTAGATGCGACGCATAGGCGGAGCGGCGAAGGGACCGCGTTTTATAGCGCGCATAACGGTGAGGGGACTGGGTAAGCCGGTCCCAGTCGATTACGACGTTGGCGTACTTGTAAAGCGGCGTGGACTCTATAGGTGTTTGAGCCAAGCGTGGATGTTGCTTCGCCGGAGAACGGCACACCCCGTTATATGCGCAGCGCGCCCGAAGGAGAGGAAACCGCGGAAGAGAGAGTACTGCACATGCGCCGGCCCCAGCGCGTCTATGACGCAACACAATCCAACACAATCAACTCTAATCCAATCCAATCAAAATCCAAGCCAAGCCAATTTAAGCCAAGCCAATCCAATCGAATCGAATCCAATCCAATGCCCCTTGCGAGAGAGTGTTCGCTATCGGAGAGGAGAGGGGGTGAGCGGCGGAGAGCGCAGCTGGCGCGGCGAGGAGAATGGGGGAGGGGTGGAAAACGCTGACGACGACGACGACGACGACGCCGGAGGGACAAGGCGAGTGAATCAGATGCTCTGCATCTAACAAGTTTATTGGAGCGAACTTGTGCTCCTCTAACACCTCAAATAATACACGGGCGGCGAAGCAACAGTCAGAAAAGTGACGTACACAAACGAGCGTCGGAGATCGAATGCCACGGCGTCTGCTCTGCAGGCTTTTATCTTTCGGCGCAAGTGTTTCTGGAACAGTCGATTCACATCCAGAACATTGTACATCACAGAAGATTATTCTGGTGAAATAGGGCGAAATAGTCTGCTTATCTGAATGTGATAGCCGCGCGGCATAAAAGTAAAGAATGGAAGACGCGCTTCGCTTGGAACGCAGATAACACAGCCGGGCGTGGCCCGGCAGTTAAAACAAACAATAAATAAACAAACCCATACCTGGTTGGCGGCATTACCCCCCCTCTAAGAGTGCATCGACCCGATGCTAAAAAAGACAGTCCGAACGAACAACAACAACAAAAAAAGTCCGTCATCTTGCATAGTAAGGTTTCAAGCGAACCACGTGGACGACTTCGGGCGGCGTGCGTCGTCGTGATGTTCTGGAATCACCATCGGGGATCACCTCATAGGTAAGGTGGCCAACACGTCGTAGAATCTGGTAGGGTCCGAAATACCGTCGCAGAAGCTTCTCATTTAGTCCGCGTCGACGGATGGGAGTCCAAACCCACACACGATCCCCAGGGTGGTACTCGGCGTCTCGGCGTCGGAGGTTGTAGCGCCCGGTCCGCTGTACGAACTGCTGGTCCGCTGTACGAACTCGAGCCAGCTGGCGGGCCTCCTCCGCACGCTGAAGGTATCCTTGGACGTCGGCGTTGAGGTCGTCGTCTTCTACGTGCAGAAGCATGGCGTCGAGCATCGTAGTCGGCCGTCTTCCGTAGACAAGTTCGAACGGAGTCATCTGCGTAGTTTCCTGGATAGCCGTGTTGTACGCAAAGGTGACATACGGCAGCATTTCGTCCCAAGTCTTATGCTCAACGTCGACGTACATTAACAGCATATCCGCGATTGTCTTGTTCAGGCGTTCCGTTAGTCCGTTCGTTTGGGGGTGGTATGCCGTCGTTCTTCAGTGATCCGTGTTGCTGTAGCGTAATATCCCTTGCATCAGCTCCGCAGTAAAGGCCGTTCCGCGGTCCGTGATTAGAACTTCCGGGGCTCCATGTCGCAGCACAACTTGGCTTATGAAGAACTTTGCGACTTCTTGTGCAGTCCCCCTCGGAAGACCAGCGGTCTCTGCGTAGCGCGTCATGTAGTCTGTCGCTACAACAATCCACTTGACTCGGATTGGGATGTAGGGAAAGAGCCCAGAAGGTCCATTCCAATCTGTTGGAAGGGCCTATATGGGACGGCGATCGGCTGCAGAAGTCCGGCGGGTCTCGTCGGTGGCGTTTCCCGTCGCTGGCAGTCACGGCAGCTCCGGACGTAGTGGGTGACGTCGGTTGCAAGGCGGGGCCAGTAGTACTTCATTCGATTTTCCCAATTGTGCGAGCTGTGGCGAAATGTCCAGAAGACGGGTCGTCGTGGCACGCTTCCAAAATTTCGTCAATAAGATCTGCCGGGATGACAAGAAGATAATTCGCTCTCGTACCGGAGCTGAAATTCTTCTTCACGAGGACGTAGTTTTTAAGGCTGAATGCAAGTAAGTTGCGTTTGAAGGCCCTGGGCACGGCGACGTTGCATCCTTCGAGGTAGTCGATCATGACGCGTAGATCGGGGTCGGCACGCTGCTGGGCGGCTAGGTAGCTCTCAGTCACGACTCCGAAGAACGCGCTGTCTTCATCGGAGTCTTGCGGTGGTGGGTCGACAGGGGCACGGGACAGGCAGTCGGCGTCAGAGTGTTTCCTGCCGGATTTATAGACTACTGTAACGTCGAATTCTTGCAGGCGCAAGCTCCACCTAGCAAGACGGCCAGAGGGGTCCTTCAAATTGGCGAGCCAACACAGCGCATGGTGGTCTGTTACAACCTTGAATGGTCTTCCATACACGTATGGGTGAAATTTTGAAATGGCTCATATAATTGCGAAGCACTCTTTCTCAGAGGCTGAGTAGTTTCTTTCTTCCTTGGACAGACCACGGCTGGCATAGGCGATTACTTTCTCGCACCCGCTTTGCTTTTGTACGAGGACGGTACCCAAGCCTATATCACTGGCGTCCGTGTGCATTTCCGTTTCGGCGTTTTCGTCGAAATGCGCGAGCACAGGAGGGCTTTGCAGCCATTTTTGCAGCTCGCAGAAGGCTGTTTCTTGGGCATTTTCCCAGCTGAAAGGGATGCTATCTTTCGTCAAGCGGGACAGTGGCTCTGAAATGCGGGCGAAGATTGCGACGAAGCGCCTGTAGTATGCGCATAGTCCGAGAAATCTCCGCACGCCCTTCTTATCTTTCGGTCTTGGGAAGTTCGCTATGGCGGAAGTTTTCGCCGGATCAGGCCGGACTCCCGCGGCGTTGACGACATGGCCCAAAAACTTGAGTTCCTCGTACGCGAAGCGGGACTTTTCAGGCTTCAGCGTTAACCCCGACGTAGCGATGACCTCGAGCACTGCAACCTTGCAAGGTGTTCGTCAAAAGTCCGGGAGAATACCACAACATCGTCGTGTAATACGAGGCAGGTGTGCCACTTCAGGCCAGCCAGCACCGTGTCCATGACTCGTTGAAACGTTGCTGGCGCCGTGCACAACCCGAACGGCATCACCTTGAACTCGTATAGGCCATCTGGGGTTATAAATGCAGTCTTCTCTCGGTCTCTCTCGTCCACTTCAATTTGCAGTAGCCGCCGGTCTTCCTTTCCATCGATGATTAGTACTTCGCGTGGCAGAGGTGGTCGAGGGCGTCGTCGATTCGGGGGAGGGGGTGCACGTTTTTTTTTTTTGTGATTTTGTTCAGAAGCCGGTAGTGAACGCAAAACCTTAATGTGCCGTCTTTTTTCTTCACGAGTACGACCGGTGCGGCCCAGGGGCTTTTCGATGGCTGTATAATGTCGTCGCTCAGCATGTCGTCGACTTGAGTCCGGATGGCTTCCCGCTCGTGTGAAGAGACGCGGTACGGTGACTGTCGGGTAGGTCCGGCTCCATCTTCGGTTATTATTCGGTGCTTCGCTAGAGGTGTCTGACGTAGTTTTGAGTTCGACGAAAAACACTCTCTGTAGCGATGCAGCAAATCCAATAATTTCTTGTGTTCTTCTGGCGGTAACGCCGAATTCACGTCGAAGGGATTCGGAAGCTTGAAGGTATCTTCGGGTGTGCGTTCAAAGCCGGCAACCGCGATCACTTGACTTGCTTCTTGCGTTTCTTCGAGGAACGCAATTGCAGCGCCCCTGTTTAAATGCTGGTATTCCTCGCTGAAATGAGTGACCAAAACTTGGGATTGGCGTTGCGTAAAGCGCGCAATGCCTCTTGCAACGGACACACCGCGGTCGAGGAGCAACCTTTGGTCACACTCTACGATAGCGTCGACGTCAGGAACAGCATCTTCACAGTAGACGGTGATCATCAACCTTGCGCGGGGTGACAGTGTGACATGATCATCGGCGCACGGTGTTCGGGGTTCGGTTCCGGCGTCATGGAGTGATCGGAGGAAAAAGTTATGGACTTGGTCTGTAGATCAATTATTGCACCGTTGTCCGTCAAAAAAACCCGCCCGCATCTTCCCACGGGGGGAACTCGAGTAAATGCGTCGCATCTACTCGTAGGGTTCGTACAGAATATTTGACTGAAAATTCAAGGACTTTTCAAGGATTTCAAGGATGAAAATGGGCAAAATTCAAGGAGTGTTAGCAAAATTTTATTTGCTTACAAGACTTATGTAAGCAGCGCAGTTTTCGCATGGATTTCTTTTTCCACAGAAGCTATTTCCAGCTCCTTTTCTTTAGCAGTTCAACGGAAGCTGTTTGCCTTGACTAAGTAGGTGAGGTCGTTTTTCGCTTCAGCTTCTTCCGAAAAACAGTCTGCGGATTCCAGCAGGCACTTGAGAGTTTTTTGAAGCTTTGACTTCCTTTCTTGCATCTTATCGAGCTCTTGCTCAAGCTCTTTTCTCTTTGAAGTTGCCTGCCGTGACAGTGCTTGTTTCTTTTGCTCGTCTAGGTATGCAGCATACCTATGCCGGGCTTGGCGCACTGACGCCTTCAACTCTTTTGAAATTGAAACGTTCAACAGGCCGCCATGGATTTTCACAGCCTCGCAGATAACTCGTTGAGAAATATACGACAGCTCTGCCAAATTCTCGACCGCAACCTGCTTGTTGACGCTGAAGCCTCTTTCCACTGAGGCCTGCCTATGGCTCAGGAGGAGAAGTTTCAGCACAGCCCATAACTGCGAGAAAGAAGCATCGTGCTTCAGCAGCCGCACAAAAAAACTGTCAAGACGTTCATGATCTTTTTCATAGTTTTGTAGTTCATGCCGTTTTTCTAGGCAAAACTGAATGTACTGTGTGCACACAATGTCTCGTTTGTGCTCAGAGAGAAGCTTGTTGTCGATTAGGCAGTTAAGCACAATTTTTAGCTTCCCAAGGCACGTGTCTGTCTTGGACATCTCTGTGGGGTCGAAACATGACAACCCACGAACGACAGGGTACCTCAGAGGACTTCTATCCATGACTTTCAGGATCATGTTCACGAGGAACTTCCGGCACTCGTACCTAAACTCAAGAATACACTTGGCGCTCGCTTTACTGCTTTTCAAAATCTTCTCGGCTGCACGTCCAACATCCACCTTTTCAAGTTCTGTGTAAACGACAGCATCTTCAACATCAATTCGCGGCAGCTTCGTGATGCTGGTGGCTTCTGTCATTACAGAGCACTTTACGAATCTTGACAGAAGGCTCCTCAGAACACTTTCAAGTTCTTCGGCCAGAAAAAACGTCTTGGGAGAATCACTCTGAAAAACAGTCACGAAAGGCTGCACAACCATGGAAATATTTAGGGAAAAGTTGTTTTGCAAGTGCAAGCTGGTCATTTAGAAAAGCACTGACATTTTCATAAGCTCTGCATTTTGGCACGGGCAGCCTGCGGCCACTCACTGCTTCAGTGTATTGCTTCAGCAGGGGTGAGACAGCTGAATCAGATTTGGGAGCAGTTTTTGGAGCAGCGAAATATCGATTTTGGAGCAGAAGAACCTTGATTTGGAGCAGAAGAACGACATTTATTATATCACCTTAGGAGCCAAAAAAATCAAATTTTTGGCAACTCACGGGTGAAAAGTGCACTTTTTAATTGATTTTGAACGTACATAACACTGAAACAGCCTTTCAATAAAGTTTTTTCTACCAGAGTATCACAAGGTACGAACTGCACTACCTTTTTACTAGCCATTTTTGAATTCTTAGGCTCTATGCATACATAGCGTGGAGTTCCATTGATAGTATCGAATTGAAAAACTAAGCGATCGTAACGTATTTTTATTATCATGTGAATGCCAAAATTGTTACTTTTGTAATCCTATGCAGACTCGTCTTTATGCACAAGTGTAGAGCCACGGCCAAAGCGAGGTCACAGGTCGTCGCACCCCACCAGCCCTCCCATTTCAATCCCCAAGGTGCATGTTCACTACAATCATAATCTGAGTAACGTTGGTATGTTTATCCACCTCCCTTCTTTTGGCAATAAATTTCACTTCAGATAAATGAACCATTATTACTAGTGTGCAGTAATAGCCCGTCCCGCTATCGAAGACTGCTTGAACATTTCGCGGCGATGTAGCCTGTGTCGCCACTTCTGCAGCGTCGATCGTCCCATTCCCGTCGCTCGCAAGTCCGCTAGGGAAGGCATCAATAACTCAGTGTTTTATAGCACCGCAATGAGTCCAAAATTTCACTTCAAGCACGTACTGGCCTCACACTCAAGGCCGAAACACGGCGAATTCACAGGCGCCATGTTGTTTTTGATGAGCTCCCGTCTTTTGAGTCGCGCCCCTTCCAGCAACCGATCAAATGACTAAATGTAAACCCAGCCACTCCCATAACTAAAACCAAAAAATTGGCGAAGAGCGCTCTGCCTGAACCACAAGGAACTGCTTCACCCGGAGGCCATGTTTTCATATCTTCATCACACCAAGGTGGCGGTGCCCAGTAACGTCGTTCCGGAGATACGGCGCTCCAAAAATTGCCGTTTTTTCATGAACTTGCACAAGCGGTTTGACGCCTACGTACACCTAAGCGTTTTTTCTACAGGACTTTGCAATGGTTTTCAATGGGAAAATTTTAAAAACGCACGGAATATAACATACGCAACCCGAAATTGTGACTTTAGAAAAAAACTACCTCGGGGACAATTTTAGGCAGGTTTTTCATGGAAAGATCAATCAATCGAAAATTTACAAACAGCATCACCTTGGGGGTGCTGGAAAATTATGCCGTCAGTAAGCATTTTTCCGCACTGGAACTGACGGGTGCGTTAAAATCCTTGGCTCTCAGACTGTTTGGGAGCAGTTTGGCGCAATTTTTGCGATTTTCAAGCTTTCGGAGCAGCCTGGCGCAGGAAAACAAATTTGTATCAAATCTGCGCAATATGCGCAGCTGTCTCATCCCTGCTTCAGGTGCTCCCATGTGGCCAGGGCTCTTTCCAGTACGGGCACGTTCTCGATCCAATGGTGAGATACAAAAGGAAGTGGAAACACGCTGCTCCCAGTCTCTCGAATAAAATCTTCACGCCTGGCCGGTGCATCATGAAAGAGTGAGAATAAGCTGGACAAATATGTGTCAACTGGCCCGCCCGTTGCATGCATTCCAGCTTTGTAGGCATTATGCACTGTGTGAAGTCCACACGATCCAATATCCAAACCTGAACTTGAAAGTCATTTTTTATGTGCTGCTGGAAATTGTATAAAGACTCCAGTTGACATTGGGGCCATCCATGGAGAGCTGAACAATTTTGCTCAACGGAAAGGACGCCAGCGCTTCCGTAAAATTCTTCATGAGGTCGTCCGCTGTGCTGTGGCCCATGAATGCCGATGTCACATACCTTGTTGTCACCTCAGAATTGCTCCACAGTCTCACGTGAACATCAAGTAGTTTATTTGCAGGTATTCGTTCAACGTTTCATCAAAAAGGACAACAAAATGGTCAGATTTCTCCATCATGTCCAAGACTTGAGAAGCGAAAAATGGGCGCAGACCATGGCACGCGACGTACGCGCATTTTTTTCCCGAACAAGTGAAGCTTCTCGCGATATCGCTATCTGGAAACATCTTTCGGAACAGCTCGGAAACTGATCCACTGGAGCTGTATGAGTAGTGTGAAGACACAACTTTCATCGTCCACAAAATTTCGGCTTCAATCACGGAGTCATGCCTTCTGCAGTCTTCGTCAAGGGTCGCAGCTCGAGAGGATGTTTCCGTGTTTTCCCGCTGAGAAATCGTTTCTGTGACGTTTGCCACTTGCAAAAACTCGTAACGGAAGATCAGCCCTCACCTGCCGCAACTTTGGATCGTTGCTTGGCACTTTTCTGATGGCTCTTCAACGCCGAACTCCCCCATTGACCTCTGACATACTGCGCACTTCGCTCGATAAGGGTCGCTCGTCTCCGGCCTCACCCAGTGACGATATTCGCTGTGCTCCAGCCACGCAGACTGAAACTTGCACTTTCCGCCTGGCATCTTGTCAAAGTAAAGTTGCAGGCACTGCACACAGCACAAACGCAAACTTTCGCTGAGAAATGACGCGCGAGACCGACGCACGGACCGAGTACCACGAGTCCGACCGACCGTTGATATAACTTGCGTTGGATTGGATTTCTGATTCGCATTTGTTGCCAGACGACGCAGGCGCTGCCGGTTTAGAAACCGAAACTTGCTGCTATTGCTCTTCTGTCAAAGCTACTTGTTTTCGCGGTCATTCCTTAGTAAAAGCGTTTTTGAAATCAGTGCGACTTACAGAAATACGTCGTTCATTTGCTTTATTGAAACAAAGTCCAGTAAATTTTCAAGAATTACAAGGAGCTCATTTATATTTAAAGTTTCAAGGGCCCTTGAATTAATGTTATCAAATTCAAGGATATTCAAGGATTTTCAAGGGTCTGTGCGAACCCTGTAACCCTGTGCGAACCCTGTGTAACCGAGTAACTCGAGTCAAGCAAAGCGTCACGTCAAGCGAAAGCCAAGCAAAGACGCCCTTGACTGAATTCCGAACTCGCGCTCCGCCGCTTATATAGCTTATATACACACCGCCCACGTTCGAGGGAGAGGAGTACGGGGGAGAGACGCGCGTGCGCACACTTCCGTACACAAGCGCGCTAACTTTCCACGCACCCACCACGCCGTTATCACGTGTACACGCCCTGCCGCTCCACCTCCCTCGCGGGAACCCCTGTGTAGATGCGACGCATGGGCGAGCGGCGAAGGGACCGCGTTTTATAGCGCGCATACGTTGAGGGGACTGCGTAAGCCGGTCCCAGTCGATGACGACGTTGGCGTACTTGTAAAGCGGCGTGGACTCTAGGTGTTTGAGCCAAGCGCGGATGTTGCTTCGCCGGAGAACGGCACACCGGTTATATGCGCAGCGCGCCCGAAGGATAGGAAACCGCGGAAGAGAGAGTACTGAGAGGGAGAAAATGACTTTATTGTGAAATAAATATCCTGCGGAGGTGGGTTCAAGTGCGACGCAGGGCACCCCCACCCCGACTATACTGTC
Source organism: Haemaphysalis longicornis (assembly GCA_013339765.2). Taxonomy (NCBI): domain Eukaryota; kingdom Metazoa; phylum Arthropoda; class Arachnida; order Ixodida; family Ixodidae; genus Haemaphysalis; species Haemaphysalis longicornis. The sequence goes on from CM023453.1 coordinate 186,482,186, forward strand.
GTCCTCGCGACGATGCCTCGGCCCGGGCTTCCGCGCGGGCGGCGCCACAAAGGTCTCTGGGGGTCACCCCCCGTTCCCCTCGCCTGCGCCTCCTGCGCTTCTGCCGGCCGAGAGCCGCCTCGAGCCGCTGGATTGTCCTTCGCTGTGTTTCGTACTCGTGAGAGTTGATCGAGTCCGTGGCTTCCTGGGGCAGACTCTCGTCATACCCCCGCGCACTGTGTTCCGCACAACCCCACAGCAAGTGGGCCACCGTCGCATTCGCACACGCACACTCACTACACTTTGCGTCCACGTATACCTCGGGGCACACGTATCGCGCCAACACCGGAGTCAGTACCGAGTCGGTCTGCAATTGTCTATACAGGAAGGCTTCGGCTCGGGTGAGCCTCGGGTGCGGCGGCGGCCGCTCCAGGGGTTTCCCCAGGCATCGAATCAAGGGGGGGTGCCTCAATGGCTCTGGGGGGGGGGGGGGGGGGGGGGGGGGGTGTTCATAAACTAGAAAAGCTGTTTTTTATCCCACTAGTTAAATAATAGACGTCTGTTAACCCCGTGACGAATCGATATGTTATTTATTTGCAGTTCTTATAATTAAACTTGCACACGTCTTACTTGACGCAGCGTGAATTCAGCGCTAATCATCCAGGGTCCAGAAAAACAAAAGCAATTGAAGACCGGGCACATGGTACTAGGCCAAATAAAGACGCTGAAAAAAATCTTCGAATATCGAAAGCGTGAAATTTTATTTATACATTTACAGAAACACAAAGCGTTTTTATTGCGAATGCTCGCAGCGTGGTCAGCCTCAAACCACTTTGCCCCTTTCCTTTGAAAGCCTTTTTTGTGTGCACATACGAACTTGCCACGAGCTGTCGAAAAAAAGGAAATAAATACGTGCAACGCTAACAGCAAGCTCGTGGGGGCGCACTTTGTTTATTTTGCCCGAGGCTACTGCCAAGAATAGCAGCTGACGGGCAACCCGCGCATGCGCAGATCGATACTGAAAAAGGTCCATACAAGGACTGACAAGAGTGAAATTTGGGGATTCAAGGGGGGGTGTGCAGAAAAACTAGGGGGGGTCTACACACCCCCTAGGGGGGGTGTAGGGAAATCACTGGGCCGCTCGCTCCCTCCTGCCGAGCCTGTACCACTGCAGGATTTCTCCACCGTTGAGTAGAGGTTCTTGCTCCGTTGCCTCTTCACCCTCCGTGCGTGAGACGCGGGGTGGCGCCGCGCGACCGGAAAGTTCACGCGCGACGGCGTCCGCAGTCTCGTTGCGGTTCGGGTACGCTCCCGTCGCGGTCCCCGAGTGCGCCGGGAACCACCGGACGTAAGTGACCTGCTCGCACGTGCCCCCCGCACGGGCACCACCAGCTATCTTCGCGGCCTGCGCGCACACCGCGTTCTTCGCATATCCCGATATGGCTGTCCTAGAGTCACTCAAGATCGTGGTACATTCCGGATCCGCCAGCGCCAGCGCGATCGCGACCTCTTCCGCCTGCGCGGCGGTCGAGACCCTCACGCTGCAGGCGCTGCGCGTCTCTCCGGTCCTGGCCGACACCGCTACGGTCACGTACGTGTTCGGGCGGTCCGGGCACCTCGCCGCGTCCACGTAAGTGGCCCCGGCGTCGTCGTTGTAGATATCGGCCAGCGCCTTGGCTCTGGCCGCCCGCCGTTCTCGGTTGCTGTCGGGGTGTACGTTCCGCGGCAGCGGCAGCACCCGCACTCTTCTCCGCACCTCCTCCGGCAGGCCGTTCTTCTCCTGTAGTCTTCTGCTCGGACCCAGGCCCAAGCTTTTCAGGATATTTCTTCCGGTCCGCGTGGTCTGCAGTCTTTCCAGCTGAGACGCTCGCTGGGACTCCCCGATCTCCTCTAGCGTGTTGTGGACGCCCAGCTCCAGCAGCTTCTGCGTGCTGGCACTGTTCAGGAGCCCCAGCGCCGCCTTGTACGTCTTGCGGATCGCCGCGTTGATGCGGTCCCTCTCGTTGCGCTTCCACGGGTGAAAGGCGCCCACGTAGGCAACGTGGCTCGTGGCGAAGGACCGCACCAACCGCAACAGGCTCTCCTCCTTCATGCCGCTGTATCTGTTGGCCCCCCCCGCTTGATCAGTTTGGTGGCCATCCCCATCTTTGTGATTACTCTCTCCACCGTGGCTCCGTTGCCGCCGTTCGCCTCCAGCAGCATCCCGAGCACTCGCAGCTTGCTGACTCTGGGGATCTCCGTCCCATCGCACGTGAACAACTTGATCTTACTCGCCTCTTCCTCGGCTCTCTTGCGGTACCTGCCCGGCGGTGGAATCACCAGCAACTCGGACTTTTGCGGGGAGCACTTTAGTCCGGTGCCCGCCAGCTGCTGTTCGATCGCCGCTATCGCCTCCTGCAGCGAACTCTCGATGTGGCCGTCGCTCCCCCCGGGGACCCACAGCGTAATGTCGTCTGCATATATCGTGTGTCGAACCTGCGGGATCTCCGAGAGGCGGAGAGAGTACTGCACATGCGCCGGCCCCAGTGCGTCTGCCGCTGCTATGACGCAACGTGCCGCGGCTATGACGCAACACAATCCACTTTAATCCAATCCAAGCCAATCGAATCCAATCCAATGCCCCTCGCGAGAGAGTGTTCGCTATCGCCTCGACGCGCACGCGCAGTGAGCGTGTGGACGGCGCCGACGCCGACGCGGGACATCGTGCGACTAACAAATGCTCTGCATTTAAAAGTCCATTCCAAGGATTACGTCGCGGGAGCAGTTAGGCAAAATGACGAACGCCGCGCATGTTGTGCCGTCTATGGTGACGCGCGATGTGCACGTTTCACTTGGTATCACGAGGTGGCCTCCTGCTGTGCGAATGTGCGGACCGTCCCTTCTGGTCATAACTTTCTTCAGCTTAGACGCAAAAGGTCCGCTCATGACTGAGTAGTCGGCTCCCGTGTCTATGAGGGCGACTACTTCAAAGCCATCGATGGGCAGCTGAACGTCGGACGCTGTCTTCTTCGAGTTCCGGGTGCGTAGTGGCGTCGTATCTCGGCTTCTGCGTGTTGACGGTCGGGCACTGTGCGTCGTGGTCTTCGTTGTATTCTCATCGGCAGGTGCTCGGTCATGTCGGGTACGCGTCGCGCCGTTTTGCTGTCGTCGTGGCCGGGAGTCACGTCAGGGTTAGATTGGGTCGTCGGGGTTGGGGCATGTCGTGAATCGTGGTCTTGAGCGAGTCGCTGCGTCGTTGGAGGGTTTCCGGTTTTTCGCCGTAGAGCAACTTCACCTCCAGAAGTTGCTGCTTTTAGATTCCCCCGCGTGGGCTGAGGGCGTTCCACGGACGAAGTCAGCATTGCTACGGCGGTTCGGCGATTGGTACGGGTAGGGCGACGGCGAGCGGTTGAAACGGGCTGGGCCACGGCTTGTTTGAGAGAGATACTCGTCGATCTCACGTGGTCGTTGGCCAGGGAGAGGGCGAGATGCATCGACGGAGAATCCTCGCAAACCTAGCCTCTTGTAAGGGCAGCGGCGGTAGATGTGGTCGGCCTCTCCGGAGTGGTAACACAGCGGGCGATTATCGGGCGTTTGCCACACATCGGTCTTCCTTGGCGCCTGGATTCGGGTTACAGGGGGTCGGGCGGGCGACATTGGGCGGCGGTACGGCGGGGCCTCTTGACGACGTGTTGGAACAGGGCGGGTTCGACGAACAGCCGCGGAGTAAGTCATAGCCTCTGGCTCGCGGGGTGCTTCGGACGGCATAGGAGTTCCCAAAGCCTGCTGTAGTTCTTCCTGGATCACGTCAGTCAGGGAAGCGACTTGAGGTTCTGGCGTCGTCGTCGGGAAAAGATTCCGCAGGTCCTCCCGCACCACTGCACGGATGGTCTCGCGTAGTGAGTCGGAGTTAATAGCGCCGGAACCAATTGGGCGGTCGTACTGCCTCGCTCGGATTTCGAGCGTCTTCTCCATCGCGGCGGCCTCAGACGCGAAGACACGGTCTTGGGGGGGGGTTGCGAACGAGGCACGCGAAGAGCTCTTGCTTCACGTACACCTCGCATCAGAAACCGTAGTTTCTTTTCTTCGGTCATTTCGGGGTCCGCACGGCGAAAAAGTCGCTTCATCTCCTCAATGAAGATCACGACACCTTCGTTGGGGTGCTGCATTCGAGTTTCAAGCAAAAGCGCAGCTTGCTCTTTTCTCACGCATGGTAGTGAAGGTCTTAAGGAACTCCCTTTTGAATTGAGTCCAGTCGGTCAAAGAGCTCTCATGGTTCTCGAACCAAGTTCGAGCAGCACCTTCTAAGTAAAAGAAGACATGCCGGAAAGTTTCTTCGTCGTCACACCTGTTGAAGATGCGGACGCACTCCAGCTTGTCCAACCATTCTTCGGGGATCTTCAGCGGGGCTCCCCGGAACGATGGCGGTTCCCGGGGCTGCTGCAGGACGATTGGCGACGCTCGTTCTTGCACCATGGTGTGGGTGCAGCGTTCCTTCTCTTGGCTCCTTCTGGCAGAAGACCGAACTGGGGTAGCAATCCTTGCAGTCGGCGGCTTTCTCTCGTTGGACTGGCTTGGCGGCTTCCACATGTCGTAGAGAGCATAAAGGCTTAGTACCCAGCACCTTCACCGGATGTCACGTTGCCAAAGACGACGCAGTTATCTTCAAGAAAAATAAGCTTATTGGAGCGAACTTGTGCTCCCCTAACAACTCAAATAATACACGGGCGGCGAAGCAGCAGTCAGAAAGTGACGTACACAAACGAGCGTCGGAGATCGAATGCCGCGGCGTCTGCTCTGCAGGCTTTTATCTTTCGGCGCAAGTGTTTCTGGAACCGTCGATTCACATCCAGAACATTGTACATCACAGAAGATTATTCTGGGCTAGTGACGTTAGGGCGAAATAGTCTGCTTATCTGAATGTGATAGTGCGGCATAAAAGTAAAGAATGGAAGACGCACTCCGCTCAATTGGAACGCAGATAACACAGCCGGGCGTGGCCCGGCAGTAAAAACAAACAATAAATATGACAGTACGCTACAGCTGCAAATATACTGCGACACTAAAGTCAATCCTACAGACACCAAGCTCTGTAAGTGCGTAAAAGAAATCAACAGTTGATAGAAACACCCATCATAGATAAAATGTCTCACTTGAGGGCACACTCAATTGCTAAGGTGTTGGCCAGTCCCGGTTCTCGGCGGCTGTCGGTAGATCGGCAGGGGAGGGGACACGACGTCACACAGTCGATGCCGGCGATGGAATGCGCAGTCGTCGACGAAAGGCACAGGTAAGCCACAGGTGGCACTGTGGCTTTGCTGGGTTTCCGGGCGTCCTGACGACGGCCTCGGCGAACCCCGCATTCTTCCGAATCATCCACTGTCCCCCACACACGCTCTCCTCCTCTCCTTCTTCCTTGTGCTATTCTGCCCGTTCCCTGGTGGCGACACCTATAGGTGGCACATACCCTCACACGGTGATTGACCCGATGCCTGCACCACCACTGTCCTCTATCTCACCACACCCTCAATAAACTCTGCTGTAACGCTCCGGGTGGCGGCGCTGGGAGCACGGAGGGGATAATTTTAGGGACCTTAGGCGGGGAGCCTCCTCCGTGCACGCTGGGAGCCTCCAAGCAGCCGCAGATGCGAGTGCTGGGGTGCCTTTGATACCCTCTTCGCCTGCCACTCTGGGCAGGGTGCAGACATTGTTGAGGGACCCTGGTCGCCAAAACCGGTTTTTCTAGCATTGTTCAGTTTGTGCTTGGGACATGCCAGCAGGAGGCAGTCAGTTTCCATGACCTAGCCACGTTTCTGAAGAATTCTTTGGCAATTTCCACTTTTCTAGACGTGCTGAAATTCCCCCAAAATTCCTGCTTTTCCATGTTTTTCCAGTTAATAGACGCTCTATTTATGGGAGGCGTAATGAATGTATGCCACTACCACCTGTTTCTGTGTTTGAATATTTGAATTTGAATGTTTTTCAGAATTTTTTCCGCAACTGAAACAATCATGCTACCTGGGCACCCACTTGTTTGTAGGCATTCTGCCTGGAGCTTTCCTGTGTGACCTGTGTGGATACAGCGCTATCTTTGACGTCATTGCAATCCAAGCACTTTGCTGGACAAAAAGAAATGTGACAGTGAGCTTCCTCGAACAAGGCAAATTAACTCTCAGTTGTGTGCTTAAAGGTGTCGGCATTGAGTTTCGCCAGAGTCCTTCAATGCTTTACTGGTCACGAAACTGCTCCGTAACTCAATGGGAGAGCTTCATATGCTGCGTTTGGCCGCCGCGCGGTGGCGCCACCCTCTCACTGAGGTCACTCCTCGGGCGGCGTTGCGCTGGCTCGAACGGCGGAGCCGCGGCGAGTTGTGTTTGTTTTGTGCGGGAAAAAAAATGTAACGTGCATATCGCGCTCTCGTGATGCGCCTTAAGTAGTTCAACGACGATGCCGAACATGTGTTGCGTCCCGGGATGTCGTTCCTTGTACAACGATATCACAGAAAATGTTTCCTTGTTCTGTTGACCGAGCGACGGGCAGCTGCGTGAGAATTGGTGGGGCACCATTCCAAGCTCAAGCAACGGGACATTTCAGTTTCGATAATAAGTGTGCGACAGAGTGTGGAAATGCACTGTGTGTGAGAATGGAAAAAGCAATGTATCATTTTGATAGCATCGTGGACCTAGAATTGTACAAGGCTAATTTAAAGCCGGATTTTTGTCATATAAGTCAGGTTGTAGCGGTGCTTCATTGCCTGTTTGCAAACTTGTATTACCTTGCGCTCAGGCTCGCGTGTAAAAAAGCTTTGGGACGTCCTTGGGCTTTTACTTTTCATATTTTCGCGAATTATCCCTTAGGGCTCGTTTTGTTTGTTCTGTAACCGCGCGTGGGCGATTCCGGTTTCTTATCTCGCGTTTCAACCGGAGCACCCGTTTGCTCTGTTTGTCGTACGTCCCGTCGGGCAATATTGTTTGATATGGAAAGGGTGCCACCTTGTCGCTAACTTGATTTTTTGTTTCTTCGATAATGTTCTCGATCCTATTTCCGTGGATCTGAAATTAATAACGTTCTGAGAGTAATGCATGCATAGCAAACGCCGCGCAACTCACTTTATCGACGTTCATCTGTGCACGTCACACTGCGGACTGCTTCGACGTTTGCGTTTCATTCTAGTCTTTTGTAGTGCAGGAGATCGCTAGCTCGCTGCGTTCAGAAAAGCTTTGCTTCGTTCTTGGCTACGTGGAAATATTCTGTTTCCTCCGTGTGCTGCACATCGCAGCGCGAAAAAATAAATTTTTGTACACGGGACCACGCTCTTCTGTCTCCCTTCGTAACATTGAATTTTTTTGTGTTACGTGTGATAAAATGAGTTTTATTGTTCTTTTTTCGCTTCCTGCTTTTGCAAGTATTGCAAAGCGTGGATGCAGAAAGACACATGGTGCAACAGATATCTCTTCGTGTTTTGATCCTTCGCGTATCTGCAGCGTTTTTAGATGTTCTCAAGTATTTACCCACTCATCGAAACGACAATACTATTGGGCTATCTCTTTTATCGTTCTGTGCTTACCAGAGCAATCGACGGATTCATTAAGCGTAGTCTGAACGACGCGTACTTGGTTTCTTTCAGTTTTTTTATTGTATTATCGATAGGCCCGCAGCTATCCGTGACTACACAGCTACCGTATATGTGGTAATTACAACTTTGCTTTAAGAAAAGAAGCAAAATAGATTTAAAAATCCGTAAACATGACGGCGCAGCGCTTGTGCCAGAGCACACAGAAGCCGTTGCCATTCGCGGCCGAAGTCTACGGTAATTTACTTCGACAAATAAAACCTGATTGAAGGCAGGTGATCGCTAACTACTACGAAAAAAACACACTTAATCAGCGCGCAAACACCAAAAGCAGCAAGCGTTTGCACGCCAAGAGCTGGCCAATACGCCGCACGCGTGGCGGCTGGATGACCTTCGTGCGGCGGTGGCGCCTGTAGTGGCGCGCGCGGTTCCTATATGAAACGAGCGCCGAAGTTTCGTGACCAGTAAAGAATTGAAGGACTCTGGTTTCGCCCTCTCGTGAACAGCAGAGAGAGCATCATTCCCCAGGAAAGTTTGCCACCACTCTTCTCCTGCACTCATTTCAATGCCACACCATCTTTTTTCAGCATTTCTACAAAGATATGTGTAGACTATGGCCTGTTATCAAGCCTGCTCTTAGTGGCTGCCACAGCATTCCCAGCAGAGAGCAAGCCTCTCTTAGCACCCCTTCTGTGAAGCAGGAATTGGTAGCTCCTGCGCCTTGGCTCACTTCTCCGTTCTGTGAACCATTGGATATCGGTCGCACCAAGATGTACGGCCTCGGTGGGCTACCCTTTGGTCATTAGTAGGATGCAATGCTGCTTCTGCCATGCTTCTCGCAATGCTCCAGGATTCTTTCCGAGACTTTTTCACCCGCAGGATTGCAAGCGGCGAGGCCTAGTGTCCTGGCTGAGTGGCTGGGCTGCTGTGCTGCTGATCTCGAAGGCGCACGTTTGGTTCCGAGCTCGCAGCCTTTTGACTCATGGATTGATTTGTGGGCTTCAATGCACCGATGCAACGCAGGCGATGCAGCGCGCCGTAGTGGAGGGCTCTCGGCATTAATTTTGACCACCTGGGGATCTTTAATGTGTGCTGAAGTCCGGAACACACGGACATTTTTTGCTTTTCGCCTCCATCAGAATCGCCTCATGGAAGTGGAAACACCCACGCGTTGAGATTTTGACCATCTGTAGCACTCTGCTGCGGCCTGCCTTGGTAAGCCTGGTGTAGCTTCAGTGCGTAAAATGCAAGTATTTTTGAACAAACACGAGAGGAAAAGAAACAAGCCCCGTTTTATTAAGAAGCTAGAGGTTCATTACTTAGGAAAGTGCTCGTTACCCACACTGCGGGACTATGGTGCTTCACAGTGAACCTGGAATCGTTCGAGGCTGGCACACTGTGTGCAGATCGTTTGGCGGGAATGGGGCCCATCACGAGCCCTGGGAAGCCTGGGGCAGCACCTTGTAGGGGTTGAGGATGCCCCGGGGGTCGAAAGCATGCTTGAGCTGGCGCATGGCCTCGATGGCGGCCGGCGGCCGGGCGAGGTGCAGGTGGCGCCTCTTGTGGCGGCCGATGCCGTGCTCGGCGCTGATGCTGCCCCCGTGGGCCGCCGTCCACTCGTACACGAAGGGCTCCAGGGCCGCCAGCAGCGCGTCGTCCCAGCGCTCGGCGGTCACGTTCAGGTGCAGGTTCGAGTCGCCCAGGTGGCCGAAGCCACACACGCGCCGGGCCTGCGGGAGCCGCTCCCGCAGCAGCGCCACGGGCGCCATGAACGAGGCCAGGGGCAGGGACACGTCGTACTTGTAGACGCAGCCGTCCTGCCGCAGGGCCTCCCCCACGCTCTCCCGCAGCCGCCACAGCTCCTGCAAGGCCGCGTTCCTCCTGGCCTCATCTCCGCTGCCGCTTCTTTCACGGATGCACACCATGCCTTCGGGTCGTGCACCAAGCCACTCAATTTAGGGCTCCCACCCGCTTGCTTACGACTGTGCAAAAGTGGCTCTCGGAGATGGCATTCCAAAAATGTGCACTCGGAAATCGCCCCAGTTTCCACAAAGACTTAGTCATCAGGGTTCATGCCCTGACACTGCCAGCCAAACAGAACTGGATCACCACTCACTCACCTGCGACCTCAGCAGGAAAGGAACGGCACTGCAGTCATTTGCGGCCGCACTCCAACGCCAGCGGCAACACTTCCCACCGAACCTTCCCCACTGGCTACACTCCTCATTAGAACCGTGCCACATACGTTACTGTTCAAACGTCTGAAGTGACAAGTGCGACCCGTACAAAAAGGGGTGGACGGTTAAGGAGGAAGAAATAACGGCTGTTTGGAATGCTGGCCTCTTGCCTCGCTTCTCTCTGCGCAACCCATTTTAACGCGCCCTCAACAACTCCAAAAACGAATGTTAAAAATAAGAGCACATCCTCCTTTTGATTACCCAAGCAACACGATACTCGACGAACGTTGAGTGCTCTCTCTCACACCTCAACATGACCTCCAAATTGCCGTTTTAGTAAACAGCATTGTAACTTCTAGCTCTACCCCTGAAAGACCAACTGCACTCAAATTTCCCCTCAGCCAAATTTACTTTGAACGTGCAGTACGTGGTACCACCAAACCAACTGGGACAACTGGTAGCCCTGTGAAATGCGTAACTAATAGGTTATAAGCGCTTAAAATAGCTTCGTCGCAGGCGACGCTGCACCTGCCAGAGGATCGTGCAAACAGCCACGAGCGGAAGGGACCCCGCGGCTTTCGCTACGGCCAGCCAGCAGCAGTGGTCGAGCTCTGCTGGGCACGCTGCTTCTAGGGCTGCAGTGGGGGAGAAGCGTTGTGCATGTTTACCCCGGCCGGCTGGAACGTCCCTACAGGCGCACTCCGTATAATGGCCGCACTCTCTCCTATCACTGACGGTCATCTGCACCACAGATACGCGTACTTCAGCTGCAATATTTTGTGTCTTGCAGTCTTTTTATGCAGACTACACAAAATATAACGTTTTCAGGGGGTTGACACTTTGAGTGCAGTTGACCTTCAACTTTGTATTCCTTACTGGGTCGTAAGACCTGACATGCTACAAAGGAAAATTTCAACCTCTCTGTCTGTAAAAATGTGTGTGGCAAAAGTTTAAATTCGATTGAGTTCTCTGGTGAGAAGGCATGGAATGTGTACCCTAGAATTGGGCCAATACTGGCCTTCTTTCTGTCCAGTCGCACCGGTCCATGGTATATATGTTATGTAGCTGTGCCACTCTGAAATGCTCCCCCATGGGAATGACAGCTGAAAACATACAACATGGCAGCCCACTGGAGCTGCAGAAAGCCGTCGCGCGTGTGTGGAATGGGAACCTCCTCCTGCCTGGACCCACCAAGGGTGGCAGGGTGTCGTGGAGACAACAGCGGCCGCTATGCTCCCTGGCTCCGTCCCCTAACGTGTGCGCCCCTGGGCCGAATGTGGCCTCAAGGGGCAAAAGTGGAGCAACATGGCCCTGCTGTGCCACTGGGCCTCCCCAACTAAGTCCAATGGGCCCTGCTTAAAACACCACTGGACAAATTGGAACCAACTGCACTACCAACTGGACTTCCAATGGTTTTTTTTTGGCTGGGTCATGCAACGGGTCGGGACGTGCATGGCACACCTGAATGGGGGCGTTGCGCAGCCGATGCCGACTCTGTACGACAGCAATGGGCGCTGGGAGCGCCCCGAGGGGAACTGGGGCGTGAAGAGGCAACACTGGTTTATGGAGACTCCCCCACAACCTGGGCTCACTGACACTGGCACTCCTTCAGCCAGGAGCCCAAGCTCAGGGCCGTGTTTCCTGTGGCTGCCAGGAACAGCCGTAGCCAAGGGACACCTGTCATGCGCAGAGCCAACAAAGCCCCGAAAGCACCACTTCATAGACGACCGACAGGTACGTACTTGCACAACAACAACTTCCCTTTCGGAAGAAAGAACCGACTGAAATGGCACTATTGCGAATAAGAGACGAGATATGCTCACATACTGACACCAAACAGAACACTCTAGGCCTTTTACACTATTTTAGAAAAGCATTTGATCCCATTAAACACGAGACAGTTTCCCAACCTTCCCTCCTATGGAATTTCAGGCTTGGCATTGAACTTGACATTGTTGTCTTGATGGGAGTAAGCCCCCGCAGCAGCAGGTAACACATGCAGAAGTGGAAGCGGGCGCAAGCCTTTCGCAGCAGCTTTGGAGCACAAAAAGGCGAATTTCGAAGCAGTGGAAGTATGTCTGGGAGCCGATTTCTAGGCAAACATCATTGATTGCAATTCTTTTTATTTCTGATTAACACAAGAACAACAAAAAAATATCAAATGGCTTTTACTCAACCTTCGATCAATATTGAGCAGACCACTTTACGACAAGTTTGAAGAATACACGTTCCCAGAATTAAAAGATCCCAGCTGACCAGAGGCGAAGCCGGAAATTTTACTCAGGGGGAGGGGAGCAACGCTGGAGCAACCCTGACGTTGCTCCATATGATTTTTCAAGTAATTAAAAATATGTATAACAAATACATATTCACCAATATTATACATAACTTTACTGAATATATAAACTGAAAATTAACCGAGAATAACTATTAACTTTCAAGACCAAAGAAAATAAAATATTTCACAAAAAATTTATTCGCTTGTTCTGAGAGTTGTGGTGGCATTGCTATCACTGCTCTCGCATTTTTGTTTTGCCAACATAAGAAATAGCACTTGAAGAAATATGGAAATACACAAAAAATAACATATACGTATGCTTAACAAACATGATAGCAAAAGACATGAACTACATGCACTTAAAAATAACACAGGATTGCATGCAGCGGATATTACAAACATGGAAAGCATGAAACAAACAACTTGTGGGTGAATGTTTTAGTTTTATTTTATTTTATTTTTTCGATTTTTTTGTCTCTTTGTCTACCAAGCACCTTCCTTTCCTTTTCACACACATGCAATGGTTGGTAAGGGCCAAATCTTATTAAGACCTTTGTCTTTTATGTTAATATGTCTATGTTCTGAGTTTACGAAGTTTATATATTTTTTAAATCAGGGGTAAAAATCGGGTGCTATAGGGTAGAAATCGGTTTTATAGAAAAACCGTTCATAATTTCAGGTTTTTTGGGGTTAAATACACAGATGTACTAAGTAATACATTCAGTTCATTTTATCAGTAGGTATCGCGAGCTTGTTAACTCTAAAGCGTTGAAATTGGTGTGTGTTTCAAGCCTGTAATTGGGAGGATATTGCGGTTTTTTAGCAAATACTCTGACATTTGGTGCTTGTTGAGAAGTGGACGAGTAATGATGGAAGTAAAGAGCATTTATAACCAAATAAACGAAACATTTTACCCGCAAAAAGCTGGTCACGGATTTTTTTACACATCCTTGTTTGCATACATTATCATCTGCATACACAACATGTCGGTCCGCATTCGAGACCTGCCTGATTGTTGAACATATCTTAGCTGGGACAAAGTTCTCTCAGCAGTAGAAAGAACCCTGCCAGTACACAATGAGTTCAGAAACTGTATTTGTGGGCAGGGATTTTTGCACTCCCCCCTCCAATGGCCCCCTAACAACCCCCCAAAAGTTTTCACATCCACCCTGCCCAGGTATTTACACCCCCCCCCCCCCAACCGGCCCCCAGCAATCCCCCAGGAAGACTTTGACACCCCCCCCCCCAATCGAAATTCTAGATAAACCCCTGTTTGTGGGGATTGCTTCCAGTACTATCTGGCTGAGAATGGCGGACTGTCAGCCAACAATTGCGCAGACTGCCACCTTGAAAAGCTTCATTTGGGGTGTAAAAATAGGGTAAAATGGGATTTTAACCAAAAATGAACAACCCTAAATATATTCTGTACGAGCAGCTTGTCAACCGTTGCATACAGTGGATAATTGCACAAAAATTAGTCAAGCCAAAAATGCGTCACAATGTACAGTTGTAGTGAAAAAAGCGAGAAAATTTTACTCTAATCAGGGCAGAAAAAGTGTCACTGGCAACAAAGTGTACATTTATGCAGAAAGCCCGTTCTACCCGGTGCAGATTTGCCTGCGAATTTTTACTGCTGCGGCAAAGCGACCTATTTTTGTCACTGTGGCAATAGATCGTTTGGCCTCGCGAATGGTGCCACAAGAGCAATTTCACATGAACACTCGCACCACGTAGATTGAGGGGGGAAGAGATAAGGTTGTCAGCGCACTGTCTTCCGGCGGTGGCGGGTGGTTGCATGAACGTACTGAAAGCAGCCAGGCCTGCGGTTTCACCCGCAAATCTCCGCTAGTTTCATTCTGAGCGGCAAATCTCCATCGCGTTACGGAGCGCAAGGTTGTAGAACACCCTCGTCGGTAGGAGCGGGGCATGCCAGGAGGGACACGAGCTACCAGGGGAGAGTAGCCCCCGTATTCTGAGTCCCTCCTCCACTCGAGCCTCCACTCGAGCCTCCGCTCGAGAGGACCCTTGAAAGCGAGTTTCGGTTTCATAAACTAACCTCCACTCGAGTGTCTCCTCCAACGGAGGAGCCGCTCACGATTTGGAGGAGCAACTCCAAGGTGTCGTCTGTGCTACCTTGAAGCAGCCCTCCAGTACTATTTTCAAGATGGCCGCCTACGCTCCTCTCGGTTCGAGCCGGCTGTGCTCGCTCGCCTCTTTTCCGGATCCCGCATTGACAAGGCATATAATGAAGGTTCAGGGGATTTCCGCACCGTGAATTTGCCATGTCAGCGCATAAGGTACTGGCTGAATACGCTTGAGCACTTCAGCAAGGGCGAATTCGTGTCGCGGTGCCTCTTTACCAAATCGGTCACTGCTGGAGCTGCCTAGGTGGCTGCCGAGCCAAACGCCAGCAACCGCGGCCACCCACTGCTCCCTGCGTTCCGGCTGCTGGTTACGTTGCGATGTTATGGCGCCGGGACATTCCAAGTTGTGATGGGTGCCTTCGTCAACGTTTCGCCGCCGACAATCCGCGTCGTCAGGCGTTGGTTGGAACTCGTAATTCGAAGCGTCGTGATGTTTTCTGCGACGGCGGGCGAGCTCCGAGATATCTGTGCGGACTTGTCTTTATCCTCGCAATGACAAGGTTGTCGCTGTCATGTACCGAAAGTCATCGCTCTGTAATGAAGGTGTCACACTAACCTATGACACGGCTACCGTAAGCTGCTTACAGTGCGTATGAAGCAGACGATCGCCGTATGGAAGCGAGCGAGCGTGTCGTCTGCTCCAAAGCCCAGTTTTCTTTTTTTATTTTTTCATCGAGCCGCCTGCGCTGCGAGGCTCCGCCCCTCTCCAAGTGCCCGTCGCTTTGTGCTCGCCTGCTACCTCGCGCTTGCGTGCTGTCGAAGGGACATTTCTACCGGGTTCACCGTGGTGCCTGTAAAATTACACACGCACTACTTTGTAATTTGAACTTTATGTCGGCTTTGAGCTGCCGATAGTGGCGTGAACCGAAAAGAACAAATAATTAGGCGCTCACTGTGTCGGCAATTCCGGTCTATGATATGCGCTCGTCACGCATGGAAGCAAACCGCACTATACCTCCAGCCCTTCCGCTGACATATCGTTATCATTGGCTGTCAGCCAGAGGGGGGGGCCCTGAAACTTGTAGTAATCGATAGGATCAGAAAGAACAGAGACACAACGGGATACGTGGAGACATGGAGCAGCGTGCACAAAAACAAAACAGATTATCGTCTGCTACCGAAGTGTGTGTTGCAGTTGTGGCCAGACCAGAAAACAGTTATTTCTAGTTGTGTCCACCTGGTTCATGTTATTTTCGTGCCTCCCTCTCAACACCGTACAAACTAATATTTCTTAAAATAGCTGTATAATTACTTAACAAAAAATAAAAACATTAAAAAGTTATATTTCTTAGGCGTACTTTCATGTCTTGAATAAAAATAATTGCCATAACCTCGCCCCCAGATGCCTTTCGCTGCTCCTCCGAAACTGCGATCTCGAGGGTCCCTTCAAACCAAGGATTTCCTCGGAGGGTCGGCTTCACCACGTTTATGAAATGCCTGGAGACCTCGAGTGGAGGTGTTGCCCTATCCTCCACTCAACGGAGTGGAGGAAGCACTTTGAGTGGAGGAGGAATTCAGAATACGGGGGTAAGTGTGCTTCCCGGAGAGGATTCTGGGGGTTCTGGACAAAATCCTAGGATGGTATTCGGTGGAGGTCGCCAAGCATGACAGCTCGACAAAATTTTGGGGGTGGGGCACTGCAGCCACACCAGCCCCCAACCGCACACCCTTACAGCTGACAGAGCAGTCCCTAAGTGATGCTTTAAGTAGCTACACTTAGCTAGACTTCAGACACGTGAACAATAAATGTTCCTGCTAAGAAAACGCCATTACGGCCAACAGAAGATAGGCCAAATTCTCCCTTTACACCTGACACAAAAAAAAAAAAAAAAAAGCCACGAGAAATAATGTGCACTCAACCCGACTACATTCACATTCACAAAACAAGAGAAAAAATATCCTAGCGTATTACCCGCACTACTGACCAATGCATCCTTCCATGTAGGCAAAAAATACCATGCAACGGCATTGTGTCTATCCGAACAACGAACATGCCAGTGTTTATCCACATTTTTTGCAAGCGTGTGCAGGAGGCTTACCCGAGGGAAAGGGGGAAATGCGCCATACAGTCAAACCTCGATATATCGAACACGGGTATATCGAATTATTGCCTGTATCAAGCACTTTCTATATCACGCGGAAATCACATGCATTTTTAATTTTTTTTTCAAACTGGACGGACATGAAATGGGTATA
This sequence comes from Haemaphysalis longicornis, assembly GCA_013339765.2. NCBI lineage: Eukaryota > Metazoa > Arthropoda > Arachnida > Ixodida > Ixodidae > Haemaphysalis > Haemaphysalis longicornis. Next base: position 186,498,512 of record CM023453.1, read on the forward strand.
TCGACTCCGCCACCCCAGACTGCCCAGACCACTCGCGCTCTGTTGACAGGCGGCAAGCTATCCCGCAGTACCCTCAAGGATAGTGGTGGCGCGATGGGCGTTCCCGACTGCTGCACATCGGTTGCACCAAAGCAGAATTGGACGGTGCAAAAGAAGAATGCGAGCTTGAAGAAACCTGGGGCCAGCTGGAGCGCTTTGTTGGGGCTGAGCCACGAAGCATGTGCATTGATGACTTTGTTGGCGCTTGGCGGTCATGACAGCACCGGAACGACGGCGGAGTAAACGGATGTGGAGATCCTAGCGGAGGTTACTACTGAGCGCACCAAACGAAGACGCAGCTGAGGTTGTACCCGCAAGCGCTGCTAGTGCCCCCGCTCCCAACTTCGACCAAGGCTTCAGCGGTTTTGGCCCTACCGCACCGCTACTGCAGCGCTATAGAAGGCACCGGCCTGTCGCTAGTGGAACGTTTGGACTACGTTGAGGAAGTCGTTTATAACCCGCCAGGCTACCCTGCTGTAGTACCTTAAGCCAAAAGAATAAATACTTTGTTGAAGCACCAAGTGAGTATTTACGGCAAAATTCGTTCATTTGTTGATTTGTACCAGTTTATGACGCGTTTTCTACGTGATTTTATATATCGAATTATGGTTATATCGAACTATTTCGCGGGCACCCTGCTGTTCGATATATCGAGGTTTCACTGTACCCCTCTTCCCACTGAAAGCAGCCGGTGTTGGGCAGGCACACCTGCTGAGCTGATTACTTGCAGACAGCTGCTAGCCTCACTGAATCTTCCCTCTCGCTTGTTGTGCCAGGGCATCGCCTGCTATCTTTTCCTGTTCCACACTGCACTGCGACATCTCACCTTTGGAATGGAAAGTGCACTCGCATTATTAGACAACAGGGAGGGGTTCCGAGTGAACAGTAAAAGTAAGGGGAAAGATTGCAATGACGTCTGGTGCTGACGCATGCATCACGGTGCAGCGTGCTGCGCGGTGAAGCTGCATTTTGGGGCAAAGTTTGCGCATTACCCGCACCACAAGGTCACTCCAAAACCCGGCCGTAAAACTGCGCCGCCACTTGGAGACCAGGAAATTGTAGCGAGTGAATGAGAGCGCTAGTCCTTTAAATTAAACAGCCAGCCAGAGCTGACTTTTTAATTTATTAAAAAAAATTAAGTTAAAATTAAAAAAGAAAATTGATTACATAACTAGTACCTACGTTTTTTACTAGAAAGATAAGGCTTCTCTTAGCATCTTTATTGTATTAAATTTGAACTTTTAAAACCTTGTTGCAACTTTTCCCCACATAACAGACCCTGCTGCCAAATTCACGGTGAATTTTCTGAAAATAAAGGAGTGGGTTCATTGTGTGGGTAAACAATACTTTTCTTTAAAGTTGCACTGGCGCTTTCATTGTGTGCTGCTGCTCTACGCAATGCTTTTTGGGTGTCGGGCAGTTTTCTGCCTGTAGCCCTCAACCCAAGACAATGCACATGTGGAGGAAATGTTGACACGAATGAAGAATGTTCACAAGCGGCCGCATGTTGAAGCCCAGGGGAAGAAGCTGAGGCCCTGGAATGTTGCTGCACACGTGCTGCTGCTCAGGGGTGCTTCCACGGGGCCACAGCTCAGCTTGTTTCCACCGAGGTGCAGAGGGCAATGAACCGGCATTACCCCCCACTGGCTGTGGCCGACCCGCGTGCGATCACTAGCATTCCCGTGCTGGGAGAAACAGAGGACGACCAGGCATGGACGAGGAGAAAGAAGTCGCGCGAGCTGCGCCTGTGCCGAAGCATCCGGGAGGCCTAGCAGGGAGGTGGCTGGAGCGGGTGCCCTTCACAGAGCTGTTCGTGGACAAGGCCTAATAGGCAGGAGAGCCGGCAGCACTGCGAAGCTCAGTGTGTGCCCAGCAGGCCCAAGAAGACATGCCGTGGGCACAGCACGGGAGCCCAGAAGCCCTGCACCCAGCCTCGCACCGGGGGCCCCGAGAAGGCCCACAGCAGGACGACGCTCCGAGTGAGGCTCAAATGCGACAAACCACGAACGACTGGTCAATGTGGATGACAGTGGCCCTGCGGAGAGGGCACTTGCCACCCCCACCGCAACAGTGGATACCCAAGAACGGGTCACCAGCGACTCCCAAGTGGCCTGCCATAACCTTCTCACAAGGGCAGTGGCAACGCTGTCAAAGATGAAATCAAGGATGAAATCAGGCTCACCATCATGCAGGCACTGGGGCACGACTCCTTGGAAGACAGCGAAGTGGCAGAGAGTGCAGCCATCCACCATCCAACCCAATTAGCAAGCCAGTGCCCTTCAGCTGACTACCCAGAGAAGGAGGCTCCGGACTGTGCCACGTGGCATGGGAGGGAACCACCAGAGGTCCTGGTGACCTAGGCAGGCCACGGACTAGGGACGCCACCCGTACATTCTCTGGGACCGCCTCGCAAAGGCAGTGCTTGCCCCGAACCCGTGAAGCTAGTTTGGCGACACCCATTACACACACTAGCGCCTCCACTGTTTTCACACTTTTCCAGCAGGCCCAACGTTATGCCCAACCCATCCTCTCGTGCATGGGTGTGTTCTTTCACGCGGACCCACAAGCAGAGTGAGCACGATGCCACCACGCCATGCAGGGGAGGGCGATTCCTGTGCCGAGTTTTTCCCTAGCTCAAGCTGGCACGCAGGTCCCCTGTCCCCCGGTCCCCACAGCCTGGGCCACCGTACCTTGCACCCTTGGCCGAGTCCTTGGCCATGGTGCCGTCGGAGGACGTGCGAGCGGCTCATGCACAGGTCCACGAAGCGCAGCAGAGCTCTCCTCCAGCACGGCCTCGTCCGAGCCTGCACCACAGGGGGGGACGGGTCAGGCCAGTGCCCAGCCCAGCCTATTTATTTATTTATTCATTTACCCTAAAGGCCCTTACGGGCGTTGCATAGGGGTCGCAATGAAAAAAAGAACACATTGCAACATTAAAAACAGCAACACCCAAAAAAATGCGAATACAAATACATTCATGTCGAAATGCATAGTTTTCAAAAAAAGGGTACACAAAAGGCGCACAACAGTTATCCAATCCCTAAAATGCGAGGGTTAAAAATGACCCAGGTTCAAAATAACACAAACATCGAACATTGAACCAATCTAAGAGGTTCAAAAATGACACAAACACTGAAAAATGATTCATACATTGAGGAATAACTGCAACTCCTTGATAAATGAGTCGTGGATTACTGAGGGTGACGATGTTACCTGGGAGCTGATTCCAGTGACGAATAGCAAGTAAGAAGTGGCGAAAAAGAAAAATAGGTTGGTACGCGCGAATATTGGTTGAACTTTGAATGCATGATCTAAACGGGAAAAAACGCGACCAGCGGGTCTTATGTGCGAGGCAGCGAAGGAAGACTGGCTGTGGTACAGCCTATGAAAAACCGATAAAGACTATGAAGCCGGCGTTGTTGTAGAGGTGGTAAGTTCAGGGATTGTTTCATTTCTGTTATACTTGATGTTCGTGAGTAGTTCCTGAGAATGAATCGGGGCAGCTTTATTTTGGAGTGCCTCAAGTTTATTTACGAGATACGACTGATGGGGGTTCCAGATTAGGCGGCTGCATATTCAATCTTTGAATCGAACAAGTGTTTGGTAGGCCAGAAGCTTTGTGGATGTGTTAGCTGAATGCAGATTGCGCCTAATGAATCCGAGTGATTTAGAAGCTTTGCTGGTTATTGTATCGATTTGGTGATTCCAGGTTAGATCAGACATTATGTGGACCCCCCAGTATTTTACCATGGTTACGGTTTGTACAAGGCATACTTATTGAGAAAATAGTGACGGGGCTCAGACGCGCTAGTTTTGGCAAATGTTATGGCCGTTAGTTTTGGGCACATTTTACATTCCATCTGCCAATCCCTACACCATTTCGTCAGTTGATTAAGGGTCTGCTTTGCAAGGATAAGAAATCTTGGGTATTTCTAATTTGCTTATAATGACGCAGTCATCCGCAAATAATCGGATAGTAGAAGAGATATTAGTGTTAATGTCATTGATATATATTAAAAATAAGATAGGACCCAATACTGAGCCCTGTGGAACACCGGAAGTTTACTTGAGATAAAGAGGAGGACTGATCATTAATGGTTACTGACTGAAACCGATGGGTTAGGAAGTTCTAATCCACCTGTTAATCTTAGGGTTGATATTAAGAGCAGAAAGTTTTCCATTAGACGGATGTGAGGGACTTTGTCGAAGGCCTTGGCGAAATCTATGAATATAGCATCTATTTGTGAGGACGAATGTACTGCATTATGGAGATCAGTCATTAATTCGAATAACTGAGTTTCACAGAACGGCCTCTCAAAAACCATGTTGATTAGAAAAAAAGAAGCTCTGTTTTGTTAGGTAGCTCATTACGGCAGATGATATTATGTGTCTAGAAGTTTGCAAACTATGCTGGGTTAAGGAAATCGGTCTGTATTAAGAGGCACAGATGGGTCGCCTGACTTAAAGATGGGGATAACACGGGCAATTCTCCAAGCAAACGGTACGCGCATCCTGTGTCTATCGATTGCTGAAATAAAGCAGCTAAGATCCGGGGATATGACCACTTTAGTCATTTTTAGTATTTGGTGCATATTTCACTCGGGGCCTGGTGCAGAGTTGGTCGGGAGTCTATCAATGGCTGCAGCAATACCCTCCTGAGTGATAAGCAAGTCATCCATTGCTGAATCTAATGACTGTAAAGTAAGAGTGGGGCTGGTAATGGGCTTTCATTTGTAAACACAGAACAAAAAACACAATTGAATTCCTCTGCAGCCTCTGATGAGGAAAGGTCTGTACCATTTTTTAGACAATGATATGGACGATGATGATGAGTACTTTGGATTTATCACTTTCCAAAATTTTCTCGTGTTGGTCTGCAGTAGGTTTGTTTATATCGTTGTTGAAAAAATTTTTCCTTGGCTGCCTCGATTTCTGCTTTTGCACAGTTTAGAGTGTTCGTTGTAGCGCTTCCAGTCATCGGCCTGAATCCAGATCGTCTGGCCTTGGAACAAAGTCGCTTTTTCTTATTGATGCAGCGTTTAACGCCGGTCGTAAACCACGCGCTTTGCGTCGATGACGTGATACTGATTCTTGGAACGTATTTTTCTTTCAGTTCCAGAAGCTTATCGCGAACAATTTGCCAGTTTTCATTTACATTTCTGAGAGCAAAGGAAGTGAAGAACTGCGCGGAAAATGATAACAATTCGGTTTCTATCATGGCGGGGTTTTGCGCGGCTGTAAAAAAAAATTTGTTTTCGTTTTATTCTCGGTTTTGGAGCTTTCTTGTTACCCCACAATGCACTACGTTGTGATCGCTGATGTTATCTAAAACATGTACGAGCATATTGCTTGGTTCTGTGGTCAGCACAAGATCTAAAATTCTGTCGACACGTGTAGGCAATCTGACCATTTGACTCAAACTAAAGGCAGACAACACATCGAGAAATTCTTGACATTCATGCCTTTTTGTGCTGCCATGTGGTATGCCTGACCGCCAATCAATCCCTGGGTAATTGAAGTCTCCAGCAAGAATTATTGGGTATTTTGGGTACTTGTTTTGTATAAAGCACAGCGATTCGTTTAAGTGCTCAATAAATTCGGGGGAAGAATCTGGCGGAGGTAGCAGACCCCGACAGCACAACGCACAGAGGCAGATACGCGCATAGGATCTCTATACATGAAATTGTATCGACCTAAATGGGCTTGCAAATTCTTTTTTAACGGCCACAATCACACCACCACCGCGAGACACTGTTCTATCTTTCCTAAATACAGAAAAGTGTTTAGCCAATGACAACTCGCAATCACTAAAATCAGAGGAAAGCCACGTTTCAGATCCAAGCACAATATCCGCCGAACATGATTCAGTGAACGAGCATAGGAGGTCCTGTTTATTAAATAGGCTGCGAAAATTTGCCAGGAGGATTGACAGCTTTGAGGACGAACGATTATTTTTTCAGTCACTTTTCTTTAGCAGCCATGGCGCTTGACCTCCTCTAAAAGTGTCTCACCCTGTTCCGTAGCAGGGGTTCCGACGCCTCGGCAAGGGCACGACACTATTAGTTACCGGGTCGAGGTGGTAAAGTCGGCCATTCAGGAGAAGTTTATCAGAAATTACCTTGTATTTTCACCTGGTTGCTTCGTTGCGTGGGCAAAGTCTCTGAGCTGTTTTCTGATTAATTGCATTCTTGGAGAAAAGTCTTCCTCGATCCATACACGTGGCGCCAATACGTCTTTCAGCTTCGATGCATTCTTTAGGATTGTTATGTTTGTCTTTAAAGTTGAGAAATTTTACAACTACAGGGCGGACAGTTCCTTCTTTCCATTTCACCTATTCTGTGTGCCCACTCGATCTCACCGACGTCTATGTCTAGTTTTCGCTAACAAACTTGGGTAATTGCTTCCTCAGTCTCTGCCCACGTTTCCGGGCTGGTCTCAGGAAGGCCTCTTACATATGAGGTTATTTGCGCCGTATGCGGTTTGTCTAGGTCGTCCACAACAAGGCTCGGATCGCTGAGTCTGCCTTGAATCAATGTTCCTAAGCTGATCGCATGATTCCTTTAGAAGGGAGCTGACACTACTGCATGTCTACACGGAGGTCCCTGACAGAATCAGATTGCTCGAGCTCAGACAGCGTCTTTTGATATCCGTCACATTTAGCTGGAGGTCTTTCAATCTGCCAGATACCTCCTCCTGAAATTTGTGGTTTGATGTTATCAATTCCTTAACAAGTGTCAACACCTGATCTAATTTCTCCGGCCCGGGGTTTGTTTCCACGTCGCCAGCACAGACAAGCAAGTGGGCAAGGCAAAACAAGACCAGCGAGAACCTTGCCCCAGTACTCAGATGTCGAGTAAGACTTTCGGCTTGAAGCCACACCGGACAATCATTGCGCCCAGCCTAACTCTACCTTTCTGTTAATTTTAGGTATGGTGTCCCCCACCAGAGTTTGTTTGCAAACTCGCAGTTGTTTTTTTAGTGACATGTCAGGTTATCGCTAGCTTCCATTTCATTGAGAAACATGTAAATAATGTCTGTCTGGCATGCCTGTGCCTTCAAAAATTGAAATTTTGTACAGCTATTGTATTATTTTAAAGCTTACTGGTTGCTGAAAATAAATTGCCGTATACACACGTGTCCGCATAAGTATAATAGGTTCATGCAAGCCTGCATATGGTAATGGGGTGACCACTGTTGGAAGCACATCTTTGTGTTTTCATCAAAACCAAATATTTATCAAAAATACAATACCGTAAATGGCGCTTACTGACCTAGGTTGTGCATCAATTGGTCCTCTAGTGGCCTACTGAAGACACTCAATGAGGTCCAATTGGTTCAAGGTGAGCTTCACTGGACCCCAATGGTGTCCCACAACTCTGGCTTATTGGACATGATAAGAATGACTGTATAGCCAATGAGGTCCAATTAGACCCACGCAAGCTCCCGTTGACTCTTATTGTGTCTGTATGGTGTGGCCAGTTGGACACCATTGGAACACACATAACACCAAAGGTGTCCAACAGGATTTAGGGAAGTTTCAATTGAGTCCAATTGGGTCCCATTGTTGTGTCTTATTGGACCCAATGGTCTTTTTTGACTGGGACCAAGAGGGGGCTCCCACAGCCCCTCTCGAGGCAGGGGCGCTCACCAGCGAGCTCCACCAGCAGGCAGAAGGGGTGCTCCTGGTCCAGGGGCAGGCGCAGACGCAGGTTGTCGCGCACGCAGCGCAGCGTCTCCGCATCCATCACCTCCACGGCCGACAGGAACTCGGGCAGCTCCTGCCGGGCCAGCCGCAGGCTCTCCAGGCACGCCTCGAACCGCGGGCATCCTGCGCGGCCCCAAGGGCACATCGCACTCGGTCCCACACGTGCCCCACGGCACAGGCTTCGTTCCCAGGCTCATTATTTCACACACATTTAACCACAACACGAGTTTGCGGGCACGCACTTTCCTAACACACACACAAAGTGATGTTGGGCCTACTTTCTGGTGCACATCCTCCCCCTTCAAGGGGCATGTTTCGATCTAATGTTATAGCTTTTGAACACGCCCAGTGGTAACTGGCTACTTGGAGCAGCCAAAATGAAGATTCGGAGCACACTTTCCACCTTTTGGAGCAGGTTGTTTTGGACCACCTTAATTGTCTTGAAGCCATGCTATTCCTCAACACCCAATTAAAATGGGGAAAAAAAAAATAAAACCAACAGATCCACAGAGACCATTTAAAAGCACCAAAAGAAGACTTTTGCTGCTTTTCCAAAAATTTATTTCAAGCACAAAAACATTACTTCAAGAAAACAAACACAGTGCAAGCAAAACATATAAGCCTAATTATCTGCATAACAGGTTTAGGGCTTCTTTTTTTGCAAAGAATGCAGGTATGACAAAGCTGCGAGCTCCCTGTGGCCCTCCTTCAGAAGACTCTGGCCACTTTGCACGTCAGTGAAGCACTTTCTTCTCCTGCCTCTTGAGACGAGGTGATCAGCATTGCTCATCATCTTGTTAGCTCAATCGATTTCGGCCCGCAAACCTTACTCTTTGCTAGCCTTGCTTGTAGCACTGCAATCACCTGGGTTTGATTTGTTGTCGCACGGTTCTTCTCATGCTTGGCCCTCAAGTCGCTGCATCAGGGCTGATGATGATGGTGGTTGGGTTTTTATGGTGCAAGGCCAACTAAGGGCAAAGAGCGGCACGGAAGAGAATGAGCTCTCCATCCAGGGGCACTGCTGCTGCATCTTTCTGAGAACAACATTACAGACCGGAGGCCGTTGGCACTTAAACTGAAGAGACTAGCTCGACCCTGAATAACATTCCGTGAATAATTTTCCGTGAAGCCTCTCTCTACTTCTTTGCTGCCATGCGAGAGGCCTCACAGCGCTTTTACACGTGCTTCCAGTGACGGGTACCCCATCACATAGCTTTAGCTCAGAGATCTGCCAGAACTCATCCAGCCGATCAAGAGGGGCTAATGTCAATGTTTTCTGTCGTTACAAGACTAAACCCATCCACTAGAGAGGCCACCTGGTGGGGTGCAATTACTTGCGGAAGCTCCTTAGGCAACATCCTCATAGATGAAGCAGAACCTTCTGCTGCTAATGTATTTGAAAACCTTGCTGACCTGGCAATTGACTAACTGGGTTACACCCTGGGTGCCGAACCTTAGTGATCGACCCATAGTTGCACCCTAGGGAGCAAAGCTTTGCGTGCTCTAATCACGAAGGCTTGCTGGCTTTGAATGTCTTCCATTCCAGCCAAGTCTGTCGCTTGCCACCTTGCGTGGAACCATAACCCCTCGCGGCCATTGTATGCTGTACAGCACATTTGATAGGTCAGTCGGACCTCTCAAATCACCCAATGGTGCAGTCCCACCAAATTTACGTTCAAGCGCGAGGCGTTGGAAAAGGAGCGTCCCGGTGTTCTAGTATCGTGACTACAAGAGACGACAATGACAGCAAACGCCGACATCCTGGGGCTTCGCCGCTAAAAAGGGCAGCCTACCAAAATGGCTAGAGTAGACGTGATGCCAGGGCCTCTCCTAAGCGTTTCTTTCCTCCGTGCAGGGGCAGCCAGACAGGCAAGGTTCCCACGGTGTCCACAAACTTCGCCACCTGGGCTTACACACTGCAAGCGTAATGCGGTGGCCCCAAGGCACGCAACTGTGGAACAGCAGCGCTTTGCTGCCATAATTGGGCGCGTGGTTTCGAAGCGCCCTGAAAACCTCATTACGGCGGCAGCCGGAAAGACAAGCCGGAAAGGTGGCAATGCGCACAGCCTGCCAGCGTGTGCATCCTACTTCCCAATCTCCCCTCCACCGGCACGACCAAAGGCGTCTACAGTTGGTCAGTCAAATCCGTGGTTACATGCATAACATGTGCTCACGTACAAAGTTAGCTCGGTGCAAGCCCAGCCGGGAAGTTAGCAGCCGTGCAAGCCTGGCACAGCGGCGAGTGACCGGTTGGAAAATAAACCCGTTCGTTCTGGCACCTCCATGTTCTCATGTCTTTCGCGGGCCTGATGGCCACTGTTTGCAGTAGTCACTCCTACGCTCGCCATTCGTACTTCTACACATCTAACATCACGTCATGCCAAACAGGAAAGAGCAAAGTGGAAAAAGCTTTGGCAGCACCTGACAGAAAATGCAGCAGACATGCAGTTTCATTTCCTTTCCCGGCACAAACCTCCACTACCCTGCGACTGTTTTGGAGCAGACATGGAGCAATCGGTCAAACTGACATGCTTTTGGAGCAGGCTGGGGCAGCTTGGCGCAGTTGGCGCAGCAGTTCCACCTCTGCAGGGGTGGAACAGGGCACGGGTTTCGGAGCAGCCAGAAGGGTTGTTTGGCAGGGGGCAGGCTGCTGTGCCAACGCGCTGCCAATGAATTTATTCTATTTTTAGTTTGCAGCAGTTTGGCCGCCACTACTGTGGTTTCGTGGTGGAGACGGCCTCAGAGGTGTAACCGAGCAAGCGAAGACAGAAACAAAACGGCAGAGGAAAGTGCGGCAAAAGTGTTGGGGGGCAGACGCTCGCTAAAGCGTCTGGCGATACTGTGAGGGGGAGGCCGGCACACACTACTAAGGCATCATCTCACTCACTGCCTCCCCCTCACACTTTTGCCAGATGCCACTCTTTTTCTTTTGTGCGTGGCTCGTCGAAACCCCGTCACATTTGCGCAAACATGGCTCAAACATGATTTGCAACAACATACTTGGCAGTGGCAACGCACTGTGAGATAACGGCAGAGTATCGCACGCTGCCGTGTGTTTGCTGATTACGCGATCACTTCCTCAAACGCAGCAGATATGCGCCGTGACTTAAAAGAGTGCAGTTCGTGCTGTGCACAAATTTCGCATTAGGGAGCATAGCAATTGTGAGTGTGTTTTGAGTTGCATGTTTTTTTAAATGCAGAGCATTTCTTTAACTCACGATGTTATGCATCCGTAAGTCGGCGTCCGCAGCCAGCCAGCACGTGCGCCCCTCCCCCGCTCCTCCTCGCTCTCAACAACAGGTGCGGGCGCGCATGCGCGTGCTCCGGCGCTGAAAGAGGCGTTGCAGCAGCAGGTGCTACCTCCTCTCCCTCTACTGCGCGCGCTACGAATATACTCAAATAAGAGGCCTCGCTTCGTGTCCGGTGGACAGCAGTGTGAAGCGAACTCACAGCAGCACGCTGTAAGGCAAGGTGTTTGCCCGCATCTTTTATATCGAACCGCAGTTTGAGTGCGTGCAAAGCAGGAACGTAGCTTTGTCTTTTTCCGTCACGGGGTTGCAAGACTAGAAGAACAGATGCCGCAGACTACGTAGATGCAATTAATGCTGGACCATTCCCAACATAAGTAAGCACAGCTAAGCCGCAAGTCCACAGGCCACAATGAGTGACTACCTCGCAGCAAAGGCGGGCCGAACTAACCAGCGGGGGCAAAGCATCCGAGACCCTGCTTGTTCATCACATGCAGCCATAATGGCGACGGGAGAGAGGCGGCGGAGGACACAACCCACTAAAGTGCCACGATGTGTTCCTAGTTGCAGACCAAGTGTTTTTTCACCAACATGTTGCAGACAACCAGGTGAGCAGTTCAGAGAAAGGCCCCTCTTGCTGGTGCTCTTGGAAGGGGAGAGGTCGGCTGTGGGGAAAAGCCACACTCCTGCTAAGGCGGCGGCGCTTATGCAACCCCCGAACAAAAAGTTACAAGTGACGGCTGCTGTGCTCGCCGCGGTCTCAAAAATTGCACGGAGGGTGGATTATGCTTATGGATTATGGTGGAGGGTGGTCGTTTATGCTTAGTGGTGTCGCGGCTAGAACGCGTCGAAGCGGATAACTTGGGGTTAGCTAAGCGAGTTGCAGAACTGGAGGCAGCGCTAAGTAACGAACGGAGGGCCATTGAGGGAGAGTTAGAAGCAGCTGAGGACTGACCCTAGATTAATTTTCAGAAGAATTTCGATGGCAGCAGGAGTCGTGGCCGAGCAGAGCAGAAACCTGGGTGTTCTCTTTCTGGCGCACGGCTCGTCCCGAGCGCAGAGGCCACGCGCTGCTGACCCTGGCACAGCGGCCACAGCGGGCACTTGCGACCGATGACCAAGTGGCCGCTACAAAGCAAAGCAACGAAACCGATGGAAAGGGAAGAGAAAGCAGACAAGTTGGTGGAGTAAGGAAATAAAACAGGCTATTCACCAGCGAAAAGAGGCGTCGAGAGAACACAGGGAAGCAAAAAGAACTGGTATGGAACCGGAGGCAGGCCAATATTACTTTTTCTAGTTTTGGTTCTATTACTGTGCTCCCTAGAGGCAGTGGTGCTGGGGAAACACTCCTCCTCTCATTTTTTTTCTTTCCGCTTCTCTCCGGCACGACTGGGGGCGCGCATGTGCAAAAACAGTCACCGCAGTTGCTGCTTCCACACGGCGAGGCAGCGAGGCCGACGCGCGTGTCATGTAGTGGGAGATGTCTCGTGCGTGCTCCCTCGGACATTACAGTGCTGCAAAAGGGACTCCAAGAACACCAGGATGAATCGTAACACGAAGTCTCTTTGAGTGCTGTTAGCAAAAGGTAAGAACCTCGCTCGTATGCCATACGTGAAGCTGAGCTTTACGATAGGACTTGTGTTGTGCGTGTTCGGTGCTTGATGGCAGACAACCTTGTCTGTGTTGTAATGGGCATCGGTGTTTCTCGCCACACGTCGCGTTCGCGCATGTAACGCGAATAAAGTGTTCAAAAGATACTCGAGCTGGCGTGGTTACTGCTCAAGCAGCATACCCTGGGCAGCGTAGCTGCGCTGGCTGCGCGCCGGTCCGGTGAAGGCAGCGGGGCGGCAGTTGCCGGGTGGGAATGGGGGGCGGTGAGGGGGGGAGGAATCCAACCGGCATGAGAGGGGAGAGAATCACCTCTCCACCACGCAAGCTGCTTCCTTCGCATTGTTGCCATGACAATTGTAATGCCTTCAAAGCCAACATGGCGGCGGCATTGATAGGGCAATAACAACACAGTAATGTTTCCCCAGGCTCACCAGGAGAGAATATGGTGCTACAGTTTAACCCGTTTACAAGAGACATGTACCGGGGAGCAGTTTCTGTCTCTCATACGAGATGTCTCTAAGCAGAAAACCACGTTTTCACTCACTAATCAGACCCTAGTTCAATGTGGGCACCGTATGACTAAAATAAGCTCAAAAGAATGCTACAGCATGTTTAAAAAGATTCATTCTAATTAATGTTTGGCTTCCAGAATTTATTAAATAGTTCTGAATCTTTGTTTGCTTCATGACTATTTCCACTGTTTTTGACAACATGTTCTACAAGCTTTCTTTTCTTTCACTGTCTGCAGAAGATGAAGAATCGTACGCACTGAGTTTACAAGCCTTACAAATAGCCAAAGTGCACAGCTTCTTCCGCCGTGTGCCCTGGCTATTCATCACTAGAGGCCGGAACTTTAGGCAAAATGCCTATTTTTTCCTTCAGTCCGTATCAAGCCTATTTAACATATAAGCACGAACTAAGATAAGGGGAGCATTTTAAACAATAGTGCCTATAGTGCCTTTTCTGACTATATTGGCTTTTTAGAGCCTATTTTTACTATATGGACTTTTTGGCGCCTATAAATGCCTTCTTTTGTGTTATACATGCCTTTTTTGGGTAGTTTGAGTCGGTGTCCTGCACAGACTGTTCTCACTTCAGAAGCCAGCAA
>CM023453.1:186512322-186629822 GCA_013339765.2 Haemaphysalis longicornis
GTGTGAAAGCGAGTATCATAACAGAGCGCCGCCGTAACAAGTAATGGCAAATACTGATACGTTTAATATACGCCAAGGCCTCCACAACACGCAGCTCGCCCATCGGAACCGTTTCGCCCTCCTGATACGCGAATCTCTGAAAATCTGCGATACCTTTTTCAACGATTACGGGCACTCACAATTTTGCGCTTCAGAACAGCCGGCCATTTGACAGCTGCAGCAAGCCGGCCAATTATGGTACCCAAGTACTACGGCACTAGACCACGGTGCTTCTTAATGCCTCCATCGCAGCGCTCAGCGGTAGGGAAGTGCAATCGCTTTATTGCGACGACGTTACCGACACTAATGTTACACAAAACGCTGCGAGCCACAAACATCATTCGGCGAGAGTGCGCACAACAGCCCCTCAATGAGTCATGACTGTAAGAGTATCAGCGCATTATGGCGTCAGTCGTCCATCCAAATCGTATTCTTCAATCAACAGGTCACTGGAGATTTGGTTCCACGGTGCCTTAATTATAAAGGGGGAGTAGCCACATATTCCCGAAGATAAAGGCAGTCGTTCCATTAACTAGTGGCTGTGCGTACGAGTGCACGGATATCGCAAGCAGCAATTACCACAGCAAGCGGATCCTGCGACGGATACAGCGAGTGATGCTCACCGCGTAAGCCCCGAACATCGCGCAAGAAGCGCACATTCACTCGCCACTCATGAGCTTTGAGGGGAGCTCGCCGCGACGTGGAACTCGCACTCGCGAGTGGTGAGTGCGGCTCACCGCGAGTGCAACTCGCACTCGCGAGTGGTGAGTGGGGTTCACCGCGAGTGGCTTTGGCAGTCGCGAGTGCTGAGCGGGGCTCACCACGAGTGGAACTCGCACTCACGAGTGGCGTGTTCCAGTCGCCGCGAGTAGCGCTCGCACTCGCGAGTGCTGAGCGTGGCTCGCCGCAAGGGGAACTCGCACTCGCGAGTGGTGAACCGGGCTCACCATGAGTGGCGCTCGCACTCACCAGGCCAAAACGACGGTGAGGCTCACTCACCACTCACTCGTGAGTGGTGAGTGGGGGGTGTGTGAGTGCACTCATGGGTGAGTTTGCCGACCTATGGTCCCGAACGCGGCAGCATCGGCAGAAAGAAAACGCGGAGGAGCGTTTTTCGAAGGGCGAGGAGGAGGGTGGCACACGCAGCTATGGCGTCATCTCTCATTGCCTCTCCTCACTCTTGTTTCATGTGTCGCCCCCAAAAAGTGCCCTCGCCCTCCCCAGACGCTGAATCCAAACCACCATCTGTCTCCACGTCTCCACGTGTGGGCGTGGCTTAGCTTTCAAGACGACGGGTCTCTCTCCGCTTCTCTTCGGGCCCAGGTTCGATCCATGGCGGTGCAAGTAGTTTGGGTAGTCTGGGTGTAGCCAGCAGCCAGTAGAAGCCTGGGATGTTTCTTTGTATAGCCAGTAGTAGCCTGGCAGTTCTCTGCAGACGCGGACACGAAACGTTCCTTGGTTGGTTAAAGGTACAGTGCTTCGCAGTAAAAATGTGCGAACAAGTGGAAGTAGACAACGCAGAAAGGTTGAAGCAGATAGTAGACAGACATGAGTGAGTGAGCGTCACTGGACTGAGTGACACCCCGCGTTTTAAAAACGGGTTTCGCTAGGTCTGACAGTCATTGTACTGTAATTTTAATGACATTGCATGTACTATATCAAGATTTTTTATTTTGTGGTATAACATACCAAAGATACGATTAGAAGGAATGCCGTAGTGGGGTAAACAATAATTCAGACAACCTGGAGCTCTGCACCTGTGTCTATGTACACGTGTGTTTTATGTCGTACCCATCGAAATTTGGCTGCTGTGGCTGGGAATCGAACGCGCGTGCTAGAGAAACAGAATCGCTGAAAAACCACTGCAGCTCAAAGATTTCAATACACGTACATACTCGCGGCACCAAATAATTCAGCATTCCAACTTGTGGTAAGCTGAACTTGGGGTCAGTATACTTACACGTCACCAAAAATTTCAGCATACCAACGTGGGGCCAAAATATTCACGTGACGTTGTCAAAATCGGTTCCTCAAAGGTGATGGTGTCTCTGATGTAAGAATACGAGCTATCATTACGCCAATGTGAGGTGAACTAAAGAAGGTGGAAGCTAAAGCACGTACACTACCATAACTTTTTGCATTTAAATGTATGGCGTGCAGTACAGACTAGATACCCCGTCTAATTTCCAGCTACGAAGGCACGCAAGCAATTATAATAAACGAATTTTCTTCAGCGTCTAAGCCCGGGCCTGGTTATGGCACTCAGCTTTCTAGTTAGGATTTCGTTTGCTATCATTTGAGTTTGGAGCTCGACTCGCAGGCAGGTTGCACTTTGATCGTTGAGGCTTGGACTTTGATTGCAGCAAATAAAGTATGCAAATAAACAACGATACTGAAACTCAACTGTGTCCGGCAATGCTTACCAACCACAGCTTCTCCATTCAAATCTTGCGCGTGATTGGAAGCTTCCCTGATTTTTTTGTTTACTGCTTTTTGTTTTATATGGTGTTGAAAATTAGGAATTAAAAAAAAAAAGCACGTTAGCTGAATCGTGCAAAAGTAAGCAATGAGGGCTCATTATTTTTGTCTTGCTTTAAATGAGGTAGTAAATGGTTGTGTGGTATTACTACCAGTAGTTTACTTCTACGGTACTCCACTGCGCCACTGCTCGTTATAAGCATTCATGAAGCGCTGTTTCTAAATTCGCCTAAAGGCATTGGTAACGCGTAAACCTTAGAAGATACCCTATGTTGGTGGAGTATTTATTACAATTTGTAAGGTATTTGTAAGGTATTACAAATGCTGGATGAGGGTGGATATTACATAAGGTTTAAATTATATCACCTACTTCTGCGAGAACTATCTTTTTTCTATACTTTTTTGCATATTTGTTCATGAAATACTGAATAATTTTCTTCTGCAGATCTTTTGGGAAACGCCACAAAGCCACCATTAGGAGATTTGAATGCTACAGATAAATTAGTTCTTGCTTATGATTCATGCACGACAAAGGGTGAGAACGTGTCTTTCAAGGCACACCCTTTTTTTTTACTTACGGCATGCAGAAAGAGTTCCCCGAAAGATAGCGTGTACGGTGTTTGCATGTTTTAGAAGTCTGTTGTAAATAATTAAGCACTTAGAGAAAATAGCGTGACATAGTTAACCACCAAAGTTTTTATTAAGAAGCTTAAACAAGATTATTCGGGAAAAAAACTGCTTGATACTTTCTTCAGTACTATTTGCAAGCTTTATTTCCCCTCTGTTAGGTCGTGACCTGAAAGCATTAAGGACCTCCGTCAAGAAAGTTCTCACTCAATACAAGTGGACAAAAGGAGCGTGGCCAAAAGGGGCGTGGCCAATATTCGAAGATCACTCTTCATTACTCGTGAACGCTACCTACCAGAAAATCCTCAAAAAGGCAGGACCACGGCCTCTGTTTCCCTACTCGGTATCCTTCCAACAGGGCAAGCCAATCATTCTCGTGAGAAACCTATGACAATATAATACTTTGGATTGTTTAACAACACTTGCTTTTTTATCAATCTTGCAACATTATTTTGTGCAGATGACCAAACCATCCGACCTCTACAATTCAGTGACTCTGGACTTCAGTTCCAGAGAAGCGGACGATGTGGAAGAATCATCAACGGATTACAGTTATCCGGACTACTCGAGCAAGGAGGCCCAGGATGAGGAAAGCTATAGAACATTCATAGAGAAAGCTATAGCCTTGCTTAGTGAATCTGCTGCGAAAAAAAAGGCAAGGGAAGCAGCTGAAGCGATCGTCGCCTTTGAAAAGAGACTCTCAAAGGTAAGTGCAGATCATAGAATTTCAATCAACGAGAACTGTCATAATTGTGTTTATAAACAAGAAAAAAAACCCTGACAAAAGTTGAGAGGACAACATTGGCCGCGTATCTGCTTGCTTCGCTTAAAGCGCGCTCTAAAGCAGGTAGGGTTTCTGCCGCTCCTGTCATGTGACGCCCCCTCTTCATCCCACCTCTTACACTCTTCACTTTCACTCTACATCCTCCCATTCCCCAACTCTTCGTTCCTCTCTTCTCTCTACCACCCGAGACTCAACTATACCTTTACCCTCTCTGCTCCTCCCCGACCTTCTGATCATCTTCCCCTATCCGCCCTGTCCCCACTCTAGTACGGATCTCCCTCGCACTTGAATTTTCTTTCCTTCTATTCCTCGCATTGAACTCCCTTTTATCCCTTCCATTGTTCCCCAACTCTCCCTCGCTCCTTCCTACCCCTCCTCCAGCGTCCCCTTCATGGGCCCTCTCTTCTCTAGCCTTTTCTCTCCTCATGTGCTTCCCCAACTCTTCATCCTCATGTTTCACCTGTTCCTCCAATCTTTCCTCTCTCTCCTTTTCTCCTCACCATCTCTTATTTCTCGTGCGGCCCTGCATATCTCTTTTCCTCATCCCATTTCCCTAACTCCCATCACCATCACCCGTACTCCTTTTTTTCTCCCTCCCCACTCGTGCCCTATTATATTGCCGTTAACCTATTCCTACTCGTCTACCTCCATTTAATTAAGATTTTCCTCACTTCTCTCCTCCCGATCCCTTCCGCTACACTTTTCAATTAGAAAATGTTACATGTCCCATGAGCGAAAAGCGCCCGGCGTCTGTAGCAGACTCCTAATTTCCTCATGGCTGCGGCGCATCATGTGGCTCCATAACGCGTGCCCTCGAACTTCTGGTGCCACAGAAGGAAGCGGGAACTCGGGAACACACGGGCGCACATTAAGCTCAACGTTACGCTTTAAGCGCCCACAGGCTCATGTTCAATAACGTTGACGTATCTTGGCACGTCGTTAAATACAAGGTTGAGACTAACCGGCGTTTGGCCGTAATATGGCCCAGCAAGGGCAGTTGGAGAGGGCTCTCAGTTATAGCTACAGAGACAAGAGGGGAGGATCGTATAGAGAGAAGTATGAGGTAAGGAGATAAATCGCGAATTTGAGCACTTCCCACGTTGAAATTTCGTACTCATCGTGCTGCTTCATCTAACGGCGCAGCAGACACCAGGGCGCTCGACGGGGTGCACCGCAGCGCTTACTGCCGGCGATGCGGCTGCATCTAAAAAAAAAAAGGGGGGCCCAAATTGTGGAAAAATCTAGACTGATACAGCCCCGGTGTAAAACGGTGCCCGCAAAGGCGATAAAAATGGGAGGCGAGCGGGGTGGTGCCGGTAACTGTTTTTTTGCTGGTGTTTCCTTATTAAGGTTAGTTCAAGGACGCTTCGGTGCGGTTTGAGGTTCGTGGAAATTGACAGACACTAGTTATATCCAATATTCTCTTTTTCTCAAAGGAAGTAACTATCACTCACCGCATCCTAACGTGATTCAGTGAATTTGCTTTTCCCGCTTTCTGAAGAGTCCTGCAAGTGATCGCTTGCAATTTCTTGCAGTGTGCACAACTAAGATGCATCTGAACTTGGGCTGATGGTGCCTGACGAGAGCTTGTGGCCACTGTAATAATCAGGTTTTTCCCCAAGTGTCATTTCTGCGTCATTGAACATGAGGGGGCTGACACACTTGCCTTACTGAAGTTGTCCCACTTGCCCCTGGGGAGAAAGAGAGAGCAATTCCAAAAGTACTCTAGATGCTGGATGACGAAGGCAGGTGTTTCAGCGCACGGTCGGTGCTGTTAACAGATGCAGAAATTTTGATTGTGAAACTTATGCTCAACGGTTTCGGCCATGGGGTACTGCTGTCAGGAGTAGTTGCTGGATGATCAACATACCTTTCTTACACAACATTGCTTACGGAGGTAATGGCCAACCTCATAAGTGACACCTTAAGCTCGGACCAGCTGTATGTACGAAAAGATGCTTATACTGCTGAACTATATTAATGTAGAAGAATTTCGGGATATAATAAATTTGAGGCATACTAAACCATTAAAGCACGACCTTTGCAAAATTCTTTACTGTCTCCAAAGCCGTGTATTTACGAGGCTTGCTAGGGAAGAACCAGGAATAAGAGTAAATGGGGAACGTTTGAGCGACTTGAGATTGTTGGATGACATCATTTTTCTTGGTGGGGTGGGAAAACACCTAGAAAATACGGCGCAGAACTTGTTGATTAAAAGCAAGCTCGAAAGGTTAAACCTGATGAAATTATTATTAATTTAAAACGGCATGCAGCGAGAATGTTCTTCAGACGAGGTTATGAAATGTTACGATAAGATGATTACATGATAATGTGGAATAGGCTCGCACGGCTGATCCGAACACAAGAACTGGATAAGCGAGTAAAAAATGTAGGCCGCGTGCGGTGAGCACTTAGTGTTGTGAGGGCGTTATTAGACGCAAGAAAACTGGGGTGATCAGATGGAAGCAGGGGACCATCAGATGCAATTCGAGGTTGCGGGGAGGTCGCAAATGACTTTATTCCCTTTCTGAGTCATTGCTAAACTTCTAAGAAATGAAATACACGAATTACAAACATATAAAGGCAACTTACCAGAGTAAAGAAAAAAATTATCGAAACGTTGTAGAAAAGGGCAAAACACATCACCGACAAGACAAGTAAAAAATTGGCGCAGCTTGCATTAGTGGTGCAAGTCTGGAAAAACAGCAGAGCTGGCGGCCCCCATCTGCCTTCGTCGGGGAACCGGCTGTTGCACCTCACACGGATTTCCAGACTTTCCACTGAAAGGAGTAGTCCTTTCCAGTGAAAGTACTGGCAGGCCCGAATCGTTTCGTCCACAGGCTTTCACATCTCTCCCAAAGTGGACTGCGTTAGCACGCGCTATATAGAACCCGCGGCAAAGTCCAAAGCCAACGCTCGCGCTACGAAACCAAATGAAATGCTGTGCGCCAGGAATGTCAAGATTCGTAAATAGTTCTTGGATATAGGTTTCTCTTCGTTTGAATTAAATATAATGGCAGGAAAAAATATGATTGCTCAATCGGATAGATGCCGGTTTCATAACTTGAGAGACTCTGGTTAGATTTCGACCAGGGAAGCGTTTTTTTTCTTTCCAATTTGATTGCGTCATTGTTCCTCGCCGCTGCTAAACCCGTACCCCCCTCGGTACTTTTCGGTGGCCTAGTGGTTATGCTGCCGGATTCTCGGCGTAAAAGTCCCGTGCTCGATTCCCGGGACCTCTCTAACCACATTTTTTTCTTAAGGTTAGACGTTTGTCCGTGCGACGTACGGACAAAGCTCGGCCTAAACAGCTCTGGTGTTAAAAAGTAGCCAGTTTGGAGTAAAATAAATGCACTCGGGCCAGAGAATATTTTTCAACCTTTATGAGGAACTCGCACCACTGAGACAGCCCGAATTAATGCTCCAACTTAAACACGCACATACACTCAGAAACGCTCCTTAAAGGGACACTGAAGACAAAACCAAAGTTGGTCAAACTAGATAGATTGACATCCCAATAAAACGAAAATACCTGTCGCTAGGGCAGTACCTTCCAAATAATGTCGTAAATAATAAAAAATGAAGCTATCAGCCGCCTAGCTGAGAGCACGTAAACGGCGACTGAGCGGATGTGCCATGATTCACGTGACGAACAACAGAACGAGAAGTGCGCACACAAGCTTTCAAAGAAACGCGTAAAATTCTTCTTGATACATTCAGTTTTATACGTCATAAACAACTATAAATGCGCAGGTATAATTCCAGCCATGCCCACATTCGCAAGCTGCCATCTTAAACGTATTACTGATCCATCCACGCCCACTATGATTCGTACCTGCAGAACGAGAGATACCTGTCCGGATCTAACTTTAACAACAAACCTCTCCAATGTCAGCTGGAGGAGCCGTGAAGAAAACTTGGGCAGTGATCACAAGATGATCGAGACCAAAGTACATGGGCCACACTACAGAAGAAAAATAGGAGAAATTAACAGACTGGGACGCGATAAGGAAAAAGAAAACTCAAGCACATACCAACAAAGACATACGAGCATGGACCCAAGAATTATGCAACGGAATTATGCGAGACACTTAAGAAAATTCAAACGTCGGGTGAAACACCGGCGGTAGACAACACGTGCTTCATCTCCGGGGCCCGGCGCTGGTTACTCCGGAGATGGAGAAAGCAAAGACATAACAGGAAGCTCCGCTTAAGAATTGCCGAACTAAACACGGAAGCGACCTAGTACGGGGTGTACCTCGGTCGCCAGAATTGGCTAAACGTGTGTGACAACTTCAACGGAACACTCACCACTTCCAAGGCATCGAAGACTCTTAGAAGCATTATAGACCCCACCAAGAGCAGGGGATAAACTAAGAAGACCATTCAAACCATCAGACACTAATTCCCCGGTTCCGAAAAAGACCTTATGTGTACCCTGAAGAGCGAATATTTCCCGGCCACCCCACAGGATCCTGCACCGACATACACTGGATTTCCGAAGTCCACTCTTGATCAGGCAATAACAACGGTTGAGGTGAGGGCGGCCCTGGCTAACATCCGGTGAAGCACATCACCGGGTATGGCCAAAATAACCAACAAGGCCCTAGCAAACGCAGACGACGCTTCCATCTGTGCTCTGATCTCTTACATAATGAGTGGTGGGCGGCCAGCATCCTCCCGACTGCATGGAAGGAGGCAGAGGTGATATTCCTAACAAAACCGGGCAAGATGCCATGCATCGACGACCTCCGCCCGATCTCCCTCACCTCCTGCCTCGGGAAGGTTATGAAGCACGTTGTTATAAGCAGGCTGGGAAGTTATTTAGAAACAACTGAATAAATGCCAGATACGATGTTCGGGTTTAGTCCCCACCTTTCAAGATACGACATCCTACTACAACTGAAAACCTACTACAGTTGAAATCAGCCAGTAAAGGCACGCCCAACGCCATCATCACGTTAGACCGCAAGGGCGGTTTCGACAGCGCGGCTCATGCCGCTATCCTAACGAACCTCAGTCACTTCGGCTGCGGCGAAAAAATGTACAGATACGTTCGCGACTTTCTTACAGACCGTCAAGCTGTCATCAAGGTGGGCGACCTCCGATTCGACCCCTTAACATGCGGAAGTAGGGGTACGCTGCAAGGCGATGTCCTATCTCCAATACTTTTCAATATCGCCCTGATAAACCTGCCAAAAGAGTTGAACAAAATCCCGGACCCTAAACACGGCATCTACGCCGACAATATCACTATCTGGGTAAGCAAAGGGTCGGCAGGAACCATGCAGGACCGCGTCCAACAGGCTGTAGACGTGGTGAATGCCTACTCTAAAGGGTGTGGTCTCACCTGCGCGCCTGAGAAATCGGAGCTTGTCATGGTGCAAAAACGTCGCCGCGATAGAATCACGGACATCTGTATCACGCTGGATGGGACCAAGATCCATCCCACCCCAACAATCAAAATACTCGGCATGACATATCAGGCTGATTGCAAAAGCACCCAACTAATAAAAAACTGGACTCGTCCCCCGCCCAAACAGCAAGGATGCTCTGCCGCATTGCCAGCCAAAAACATGGCATGAAGGAACAGGACATGCTGCGTCTGGCGCAAGCCTTCATAATTTCGAAAATAACGTACGTCGCTCCCTAAGCCACTTCCAGGTAACAGAACGCCGGAAGATTGACACCATCATAGGCAAGGCCTACAAACAAGCCCTTCCACTTCTGACTCGCACTTCTACCGCTCGCCTGATGGCGCTGGGAGTACATAACACCCCACACGAACTAATGGAGGCGCCCTTGAGTGCCCAAAAAGCGCTACTAAGTACTACGCCCACAGTACGACAAGTACTCACGAACCTAGGGTACGTGTCTCCAACGGAAACAGATACTGACGTAGGCATGCCCTGGTAAATAAGATTCAAGCTAAACGTCCCCCCACGGCCACTAAACATAAGCCCCCAGCACCACGAAGGCAGAAGAATGGCGAGGGCGCTAGCCCTCGAAAGACAATACAGGGACTCGGGTATGACAGTCTTCACGGACGCGGCAGACTACGCGCGCAAACACCAAAACAGCGGTCGTCGCTAGCCCCACTCCTCTCATTACGAGTGACCCTTCGTAAGTCTACCATCCTCGAAGCAGAAGAAGTGGCGCTCGCACTAGCCATAATGCAGACCCAAGCCACGACCACCATCAAGGACTCGCAAGCGGCGTGTCGAACGTACACGGTTGGAAGAATTTAAACGGTAGCCGCACGAATTATAAACCAAACCTTCTCCCAAGAGAACAGTCAAGATTATCTGGACGCCTGCCCACTCGTCTCTTCGCGGCAATCGAGCGGAGCCCCCTCACGTCCGAGAACTCTCTCGCCGGGCAACACAAGAAGATGATGATCACATACGACATCACCCAACACTACATGCTCACATGACGCACCTTCCCGCCGCCGGCCGACCAGCTAACAAAAGAAGGCCCCTTCGACTGCTTCGAACTAACTTCATTTTCACATCCTACGCGGCTACATGCCATCCACCCCCCCTTATACTACCCCCTGTGCAGACACTGCGGCAGCCCAGCTACGCTGTACCGTATAGTTTGGGCATGCCAGTCAAACCCAGACCCTGACCCCATCCCTAATGTAGCTCACGAGCAGTGGGAGAGGGAGCTTGCCAGCTCAGACCTGAGTAAGCAGCTTTGGCTCGCTGAAAGGGCGAAGACGGCAGGCCGCACCAACGGAGTCCTGGACTGAGGACCCCGCCCACGATCCCGCTCGACTTCACTGTTGATAAAGTTTTGCTCTTCCGCCTCCTCCAAGTTGCGGCGCTATGGGCGGTTGCGACGGTATTGCAGGTTCGGCGTAGTCACATGCCTCTTACCTGCGCCGCATAAGCCCATCTGTCGAGCCGTATATTTGAATGAAAAATTTTAGCGTACGCAACCGTACACAAACAGTTAGCTTATGCTATTTTTTGCGCTGTCCGCGCGTACGCCAGGGGGCTTGCGATGCTTGCGTATCTCCTTGTTTAGATTTAGCGGCCGGTAGAGTGTCGGCCCTCCACAATTCCGCTCTTCAGTGGACAGTAATTTGCGTCTGATATAACAAGTTTTTTGCTCCGTCACGTAGCGCTGTCTGCCCGACTAAGTTTTGCAGCCTGGCCGGCGGCAAAAGCTGTGTGTGTGTTGTGTTCGCGTTCGCTTCGCGGTGAAATGCGACGACGTGCTCCTTCGGGTTGACTGCGCTTTTTTTGGTCGGAATTATCACTAGTGACGATTAAACGCCTCACCTGGTATGTAGAGTATGCGCGATAGAAACGTTCTCGGTTTGCGCCGGAGTGAGTGACTTGTTATTCGTCCCCGTAAATCGCAAGAAGCGAGTACGACGTCTACTACGAGCAGGCGGTAATCGATCTCCTTAAAGCGCATGCCGTGACGATGTGTTTGTTCGAAACCATTTGTTGGTTGTCTTAAAGTTGAATAAATAGTACGCGTCAAACCGGGTCTTTTGGTTCAAGGCGTTGTGTGCTGCTATGCTTCCACTACCGTGCGTACTTACGTAAAATGATAATGGTATCATGTTATGGACATTTTTCATTCTATACTGGCGCGAACGCGTTTGTTAGTAGGGCTTTGGGCACTCGTAAAAGGAGGAAGAGTAGGAGGTAGCCTTTATTGTGACAGGAAGACTCTGCGTCAAGTGGGGAAGGGGAAGTAGAAGGTGGGGGGTTTATAACTTGGGCCATCCTAAATGTGTACAGTTCGACCCAAAACAGGTGGGCTCCTTAAGAATGCTGAAGAGGCGGCGTGGGGTGAGGAGAGCAGGCTCACGACTCTAGACTGCTCGCGCTCGACCGCTTTTTAGGGAAAAGTGTGCAATTAAAGCAAGCATGGAGGGTTCCAGTGTACGAGGGTCGATGTAAAGAGAGGTTGTATTTGGAGGAGGCTTGAAGGTTCTGTAGCGCGCGAACTTCGGGCAGTGCCAAATTAGGTGCTGGAGATTGGCGGGAGTGGTTGGAAGGGACATCCAGGAGGTAGAGACGGGGTGTACCATTTACGGAAGGTCTCAGGGGTAAGGCTAGCATTAGCAAAATATTGTTTAGGAAAATTTCGGCTGATCTTGGGAGCGGGGGCAGGGCGGATAAAAAGCCGGTTGGAGTCAGGGCCTTGAGGCGGCCTTTTTTCCCTTTTTGTAACGTAGAAGCTGTATCGGTGGTGGTAATGTCTCAGTAGGTGGAGGAGCCAAGTCGGGTAGCAGCGGAGAACTACAGGTTATGCACTGCCGCGCAGTCGAGTGGGCTGCCTGGTTCCCCGGTGATGACTCCTTGTGTCCAGGAGACCAGTCAATGCGAACATGAATGCCGCTAGCTCTAGGCACATTTCGAGCAGATGGGTTAAAGGGAGCTCGCTTCGCAAACCATTCAGCAGATGGCGGAATAAGCATTACAATATAGCTACAGTAAACTGACGAAACGTTTGACTAAAACCCAAGTCGTGGTGCCGACGCCAGGCTGCAAAAATTTAATGTTGCACGTACGCAAACGCAGCTAACGGTATACCAAAACTCTCTATCAGATAGTTTCAGTATAGCGTTTACTGCCTTTACGTACGCTAAAAGTTAAATTTTTGTGGCCCGCTACGTCGGCACCGCGGGGAGAGTTTTAGTGCAGCGTTTCGTCGGTTTTACCTTGCGACACGCGAACGCTTAGTGCGCAATCTGTTGAACCAAATGCGAAGCGTCAAAACAAAATAGACCACAAACTGCGACCTTCGTGTAAAGTTTGAACGCGAACTGGGCATTAGTTTGCTCAGGAAAAAAATTAAACTGTTCCAATTTTCCTCGTAACACCCTGCATAAAAAACTGAATTGATAAGCTTGGATTTATTTTAAGATTGAAGGTAGGATGCTCCTAAAACTGTGGGTAATGTTGAGACCGTACTGAAAGGGAAATTCTCTACGTTGGTCGGCTTCTATATGTTTATACAATTCATTTATGTATGTATGTATGTATGTATGTATGTATGTATGTATGTATGTATGTATGTATGTATGTATGTATGTATGTATTGTGGGAATTGTGGCTGCCCGCGATCCCGACTCTGTACGCGGCAGCGCTCGGAGGGCCGCACGGCTTGCGCGGGATTGCGCTACAAGATGGCAAGAATAGAGGGGTTCGCTTGCGGGTCGCGAGATGGCGCCACTGGCGCGCTTGGGAGCGGGTAGCTGGGAGTCGCTTCGGTGGGGAGGCGGCTGCGGAGAGCGAGGGACTTCTGCTGCGGCGCTCCGCGGCGGCGGGCGGCCGCTCCGAGCGAGGACGAGACGGCGTGCGGCGGCGGAGCGACCCGGCGTCTTCCCCTCCAGCCTGGACCGACCATCATGCACCGGTAGCGGTGGAGTCGGACGACTCCGGCCGCTCGACCACAAATTGGCGCCCCAACGTGGGGCCTCGACTGCAAACGCAGTTGAGGCGCATACAGGCAAGATGGCAAGCAACGCCAACGAGCGGAGCGACCGGAGGAGGCTGGAGGCACGTAGGCCTACTGTCAACATAGCGGCGGGTCGGCTCCCTGGCCGCGCCGTGCCCGCGCACACGCGCCGGCGGCAGCGATGAATTGACCCCCCAAGCACCAAATGGAGCGGCGGACTCTGCCTACAAGGATGCAGCGGTTGGGAGTACGCAAATGCGCACCATAAACCCGTGACTATGTATACAGCGCTTCGACTTGGCCGATGCGACGTTGACAAAGAGCGAGGAGGACGTTGAAGGTCAGTATTTTCCTTTTGCGACGGGTGGTGTGAAGGGAGACGAAACAATCTCCACAATAGTGGGTGCCTGCGTCTCGTTGTCGGAAAGGTGAAGAAGGTACCGCCCGAGATTGCATTCAGGCAGTAAGAGCTTCGCGTGGCTCGGCAGGGGGCTCGTTCTTTTTCGGGAGGTGATCGTCAGTGTTTGTAAGAGACGGACCTGAGGCTACTATCACCGGAGAGCCGCGCCCGTAAGCCGCTTGTAACGCGGTGGGGGCTGGCGTTACGGCAGCCTGTATGCTGCGATCGGGGATAGTCCGTGTGTGGGCGGCGCCCGTAAGCCGCTCAGATTGCTGCGGGCGCTGGGTCTAGTGCAGCTGGTAATGTTGCGACCTAGGGTGTTTGAGAATGCGTGTCTGAGTGCGCGCCTGTAAGCCACTAGTATGGCGGTTGGCACCGGCAGCTGATATTGCTGCAAGTGAGTTGTAGGAGCCCTGCCTGCTTGACGCTAACGCAGGTTTGCCGAGTAACTCACCCGAGCAAAGAAAACTTGAACGGGTATTTCGAAGCCACCACCCGTGTTATGTCAGACGAGCTGCATCCGAGTAGGCTATCTCGCCAGTGACAGGAGTTGGCGGAAATCCGCTGCTCCCTTCGTCAAGAATCGGAATCGCTCGCATTGAAGGGTGAGAGCGGAGCCCTCCGCACACGGACGGCAACGGGAGTCACGCCAGTTGCCAGTCGCCACCGCCATGGACAGCAAGGACGGACCAGCTGAACCACCCGGCGGGGCCGGCCAGTGAAGGTGGCACCGAGCGCAGCGTGTTGAGCTGTCGCCAGTTGCTACTTACGGGGCAACCATTCAGCCGTTCGGGAGGACCAGCCGCCGAAGCATCCACGGAACTCAGGAGGCCGAGGGACCCGCCACTGGGGAGAACGCCTTGCACTGGGAGCAGAGGTCGCGTCAGCAAGCGACCTCCGCATTCTTCGGCTGCGGCTGCCGGCTTCTTCTGGACCTGCCAACCTGCTGTCCTTCCAAACCGTGATAGACACGGACCAGTGCAACGCGTGGCACGCTCATGAGGCCGAGCTTCGCGGATACGGCATCATATGGCGAACATTGGGGGTGAACTGGCATGGGGATGACGTTTGTTGGCGTATTTCGTAACTTGAGGTTTGGGATTGACTTGTGCTTCGCGGCACCGTTTCAATGCGGGTGACGTCGAGAATTTAGGGAGGAGGAGCTGCCCGCGATCCCGACTCGGTACGCATCAGGGCTCGGAGGGCCGCGTGGCTTGCGCGGGATTGCGCAACAAGACGGCAGGACACGGCCGGACTGGAGCAGCGGCGAGCGCGCACTTTCATACGGCCTGCGCACCCAACAAGGAAACAATACAGCAGATTCTTGACAGAGTGAGGGCGCTTCGAACCAACCCTCTACCCTACCAAGCCTCTTTTTTCTTAGTCGACGCATCGCCTCTGGCCGAGCGAGCCGACAACGCTTGCCGCACGTGTATTGGATCTGTCGCGGAATATTACCGGTACCAATGAATGCCTTCGCTGCTATATCTCACCAAAAAGAAGACTCGTTGTGCACTTCAGTTGCATGATTAAGAGTTTTAGCTGTATGGTTTTGACAGTGCGCTCGCTGCCAGCGGTCCGCTCAGCTTGACCGGAGCATGAGCAGCAGAAACACGCTTAGCTAAGCGGTAACCGTATCTCCCTCGGCGGGAAATCATTCGCGCCACTGGTCGTGCCCTGTGCGCGTGTAAACCAAGGCATCATCCTAAAGAAAAAATAAGAACTGATATTTTAGTTACGGAAAATACCGCGTTGATTGCCTGCCTCACCATTTTCATATAATACAGTCGCTGATAAGATATGAAGGCCTCGCATATTTTTCTTCATGTGCCCCCAGTTAAAATGTTTCTTTCAATTTTTTGATTAGGCGCTTCCGAGTGATAATGTTAGGCTGTTTGACCCTATCAGACCGAAAATTTAGAAGGGGGGAAGGAGTCGCCTATTCTAATGACGCACATGTAAATTTACACGGACAGGTATCACGTGTAGCCACCGCAGGGCTAGGGCAGTGGCAAAAGCGCGCGCGCCGCCGCTCTACCCCGCTCGTGCTGTAGCTCAACCGGCGAGGGTTGGTCCGGAGCGCCACGAACTAGCGGCGGTGAAAGGTGGGAACCATACCCGAAGCGCAGGCCGTATGAAAGTGCGCGCCCGCCGCTCCTCCAGCCCGGCCGTGGCAGGAATAGAGGGGTTCGCTTGCGCGTTGCGAGATGACGCCACTGGCGCGCTTGGGAGCGGGGATGGCTAGGGTGCCTGGATGTTCCTCCTCGCCGCCCCTCCGTGACGGGTGGAGACAACTGCGTCGTCTGCTACGGAAGCCGCCATGTTGAGTCCCGCCGCTGGGGCAGCGCGCTGCAAGCACGGGGATGTCCTATCGGATTCTTATATGCACACGCATTCCGTGGCCACAAACCGCTTCCAGAGGGAAGGAGAACTTATTTGTGGGCTTGTTTGTACGTCTTAACAGTGATAACACTGCGCTAGCTAAGTCGACAAGATGAAATAGCGGGAGAAACACGGCACACAGAGGCGCATCCGCGCCTACCGCCTATACGTGCGTCTCCTACTTTTTTGTTTTGTAAACTTAAGTCAGCGCAATGTCTCTACACTTTTAAATGTAACACGCATAATAATGCATCACTGAGGCTCGCTTCTTGATCGTTAGTTTTGGTGTTAAATCTCATCTGCGAAAAAGTTGCGTCTTATATAAGTGCGTTCGACCGGCAATGTATTGTGAAAAGACTTCGCGGGAGAGGTATATTTACATGAATTGCCCTGTTCTTCCACTAAGTCTGTCTGATTTCGCAGTTAACTGATATTATCATGAGCCTTCTTTGCCGAAAATCATAGCCGCAAAAAGCATACCTTGCATATGCAAGATAATGCGCAAATGGCGAAGCGAGGACTCAGTTGTTGTAGTAGTGTATGTAGTTGTTTCTCCAAGGGGAAAACAAAAGCTAAAAGTGAATGAACGAAATAGCAGAGGCTTATCTAAAGCACCGCGGTTAACACATAAAGAAAAATCTGCCAAGAAGCCCCAAATGTATACGCCTTTGTAACTGAAGAAAATGCCTAATCGGCGAAGCCATTTAATAGGTACAGGAAATAGTGGCGCAGCATGCAGATGTTAATTTTGGGTGAGGCGGTGGACCTTAGAGCTGTGAACAGGCCGAAATTTCTAGGCCCGGCCCGACGCGCCCTCAATTCATAAAAATTGAGCCCGGCCTGAGCCCGACGAATATTTAAAATCTGAGCGCGAGGCCGGCCCGAGCCCGCCAGAGTGTTGTTAAATATCATCCCTAGTCCGACAGGATATTAACATGAACTTGAAGATGTTTGTTGTTAACCTAAAAAGCGTAAGCACAAAGCGAATACGACTGTCTAAGATTTAAATTTCCTTTAAACTTGGACCGAACTTTGTACAACTTATCCTCACTTAGAAGCTTTTTTTTTTTCGGTAGCCGTGTAACTTCATTTGCCAGCCTTCGAAATCAAGGCACACCCGAGGATACCTTAAATGGTTCCGAGTAAGGTGATTTTTTTTATTATTGTAATTCTTCAACAGATATTGCACCTTGCGTTCTTCCATTCCTTGCTGAAATTTTTGTCTTTCCCTCTAGTTACGTTGGCAGCATGATTTTATCTGCGCTTCAGTTCTTTCTTGCCTTTAGTCATGGCTTTAAAAAATTCTTGCCCGAAATAATTATGGGCTCTGCTTAGAAAATTGGTTCTTCAAACTCTGCACACACTGCGAAATCCAGGCCACGTTTGTTCTGTTTGTTTTAGTTTGAAAAGGAGAGCAAATACAATCATGTTGTAGTCGGTGGCTGGAGTGTCCTCGTTTCCTGGCCCGCTCTCTCCCACTAATCTGATGGTTTGATTGATTGTAGGGTTTAACGCGCCGACGCAACGCAGGCGATGAGGTGCGCCGTAGTGGAGGGCTCCGGATTAATTTTGACCACCTGGGGATCTAACGCGCGCCGAAATCTCGTACACACGGGCGTTTCTGCTTTTCGCTTCCATCAGAAAAGCGGCCGCCGCGGCCGGGAATGGAACCCGCGACCTCGTGCTCAGCAGCAGGAACTAAGCTGGTGGGACCCAGACGTTTCTTTTATTGATGTGAAGGCTTTCTAAGTGCACTCGTTTTTTTATCATATCTTTTAACGGCGCGGTAGTGAATCAGCACTTCCTTTTTTTTTTGTTTTCACTTTACCGGAAATATCAAAAAACTTTCTCTTGCCAACAATTTAGAATTTGCGCACAGGATAGCCGTGCCTCAGGAACTGCCCGGGCCGGATCGGACCGGCCCGGCCCGACAAAATTTTGGTTCAAGCCCGAGTCCGGCCCGGGCCCGAAATATTGCATGCTACCCGGCCCGAGCCCGGCCCGCGGGTCGGGCCGAGCTCGGGCTTTCGAGCCGGCCCGGGCCCGTGCACAGCTCTAGTGGACCTGGGAACTTGCAAGAAAACTATCAGAAAAAAGAAAAATCGATCCACAATTAAAAGTAAAAGGATTGGGGTCATTTGGTAAAAAAGTTAAAACAAACAACAACAACCAAACAAAGCGAGAAGTCATGAAATATAATTCAAGGGAACTGATTACAACAGAAAGTCTCCCAGTTTGCTACACACAGCCACATCTCGTTATAATACTCAAAATGATGCAATGAAATCCCAAAAGTACGTGTCTGGTTCAGCACCTTCACTTGATCAATTAAAAATATTGCACAGATACCACCACAGAAACATTCGCCAACCATTCCTGCAGTGGTTTGTGCACAGAGGCACGCAGCAACCAGGCATTTTGAGCCGCTAATCGCGGCCAGACAGTTACAGCACGTCGGCCGCTGCACGTCGGCGGCGGTTCCGCCGCAGTAGCGGGGAACGTCATGGCGGTCGGCGGCTCCGAAAACCGGTCGAGGCGGCGAGGGACCCTGCAAAGAATGTCTCCACCCTTCACGGAGGGGCGGGCGAGGAGGAACATCCAGGCACCCTAGGGATGGCGGGGAGCTGGGAGTCGCTTCGGTGGCTTCGGTGGGGAGGCGGCTGCGGAGAGCGAGGGACTTCGGCTGAGGCGCTCGGCGGCGGCGGACGGCCGCTCCGCGCGAGGACGAGACGGCGTGCGGCGGCGGAGCGACCCGGCGTCTTTCCCTCCAGCCTGGACCGACCATCGTCCCCCGGTAGCGGCGGAGTCGAACGACTCCGGCCACTCGAGCAACGCGGGACCCGTCGATGACCGAGAAGACAGGGCCAGCTAGGGGAGGGTTTTGGTAATAAACCCCCCTTGGAGGTACGCGTCGGTTGCCTTTGTCTCTTGCCTGCCTCTCACGCCGGCGCCGTCTACACGGCAGCTGCGTGAAGAGGATCATCAGAGTCAGACCGTTACCACATCATGTATGTATGTATGTATGTATGTATGTATGTATGTATGTATGTATGTATGTATGTATGTATGTATGTATGTATGTATGTATGTATGTATATTGATTGATTGATTGTGGGGTTTAACGCGCCGACGCAACGCAGGCGATGAGGCGCGCCGTAGTGGAGGGCTCCGGATTAATTTTGACCACCTGGGGATCTTTATCGTGCGCCGAAATCTCGTACACACGGGCGTTTTTGCTTTTCGCCTCCATCAGAAAAGCGGCCGCCGCGGCCGGGAAACGAACCCGCGACCTCGTGCTCAGCAGCGCAACGCCTTAGCCACTGAGCCACCGCGGTGGGTTATATATATGTATATATGTATGAGCGTATGTGTATATGTATGAATGTATGAATATATGAACACACAATGCATAAGCGGTTTGATTTCTGATGTAACGTAAATGATAATTCTGGTGTTTGGAGCAAATTATCCAGATGATAGGAATCTTGCTTTGTTTTTCAGCTGGCCGCTGAGGCAAAAGATGAAAAAGAGAAAAGAATGAGCCTTTCTGAACTGTCCAAAAAGATGCCTGGAAAGGTGAGTCCTGTCGCACTTAGCATGTGAAGTAACAATTTGCTTGTGCACTTGTTTTTAGCAGTGCGTAGGTTCTCACAAAATTATAGCTTTTGTTTCTTACCGCTTAGCAAACGCTATATAATTCTAAAAGCCACTAGCCTACACAGGATTAATTTGGGCGTAATTTTTTTCTCAATACGTCGAGGGGCGGGTCAGAGGGGGATAGCGGTGCACTTTCTCAACCAAAAAGCGATAGGCATGATCACAAACATGTCAGGATTTGTTTGGCATAGGTAGGAAGCGTCTTTACTATCCCCCTCCCCTGAATTTGTACATTGTCTCTGCACAGGATATAAAGAAAAGAGAAAAGCTCAGTCTTTAAAAATGATTCGTTGGCGCCACCATATTCATTTTTGTTAAGTTACTTCACGTTGATGCTTGTACAAGTCCTTACATTCTGTCAGGCGTTCGGTTTATAGACAATCGTTGATTCGATAGTTATGTAATTGAGACGTCACAATTGTGTGTGATGAGGCTTTCCCCTACGATTTCTCAAAATGTTCTTCTGAACCTATTCTCTCTATATCAAGTGTACATAATTTTAAACCGAAAACCTTAAGTGCCAAATTCAGCGAAAAAGCGCCGTTGTTGTAAAGCCACCAGTTGCAAAGAATTAAAATACACGTGTGATGTTGTGAGATTTCCACCTGGGTGCCCACAGTAGCAACATGATGCTCAGAAGACTGTGCTACTCCAGTACTCTTTTTAAAACGAAAACAGGTTTCTTTGCACAATAAATATTCAGGATACAGCAAAGAAAGGACAGATGACTATACATTTACACACATTCTGTTACCTATAGACAGATTGAGGTGGGGATGCCGCTTGCTGCAAGATGTTTTTTATTTGCTTATCCTGTATTTGTGCGGCTTCCTATTCTACTCACGTGTCATCACATTCAGGCATCAAGCGGCACACACTGTTCTACAACGTTTACGTTTCCAATTCACAGTTTTGTGAATTTTGCAAAGCGGGCACATTTGCCCGTCAAAGCTGGCGATTTCGGGTGAGTCCTTCAAACGGTCGGCACGTGATACGAAGAAAGCAACAACCATGACAACTTTTGTTCTACCGCTCGCAACGTCCGGGAATAGCATACCCCATGTGGGCATGGGCTACGAAGAAAGCAACAGCTGTTGTTCTACCGCTCGCAACATGCTGGGATAGCACCATAGCAGCACATAGTAGTACCAATAATGAAAACTTGCTGAGCCTAAGGTGAAGGTGGGGGAGCGGGCTCAGCATCCTTCTTCAAGGAGGCCACGAGTCCTCACTGCTTCCAGGGCTATATGGCCAGCAGGGCTTGTGAGTGCTTTGGCGATGACCTGTTCAGCCGGTACCCACTACTGATCAAAGGAGGGGTTTTGTGGAGTGTTTGGGATGTGCACATTAAGAGCTGATTAAGGATAGCCAAGATTGAAAAGTGGTAGCTGTAGGAGAAGGCGGATTAGCGATGTGGTCCTTTCCTGGGTTTGTATCATGGTTATTTGGCTGGTGCTTGTTGTAGGTTTCCTATAATAAAAGGTTCGTCAACACTGCGGTCGGGTTTTCGAGTATACGTGGGGTGCGTAAAATACAATGAGTGGAGGGGTGGTCAAGGAGGTGGTCGCGTATCGATTGGATGGAGTCCTGCCTAGAATGATCGCTGCTGCGTATGATCCGGAGGATCTTGAGATCGGTGCCAGTTCATGAGAGAGAGCTGCCTTTGAGACAGAGGAGCAGCTTCCAAGTTTGCCACTCAGGGTTGCTGTAAGCCGGTCGCAAAAGGACCCCCATTTTGTAAGGCGAAAGCCTCAAGGGCCATATTCTGCGAAAAAGCATCGTTGTTGTCCGGTCAATAAAATGGCTGTCACTTCAAAGAGTAAATTGCGAAAAGCGAAAACGCCCGCGTGTCGAAATTTCGTCGCACGTTAGAGAACCCAAGGTGGCCAAGATTAATCCGGAGCCTTCCGCTACGGCCCGCCTCACGGCCCAGGTGTAATTTCAGTGCGTTGAACTCCACAATCAACAATTCAACAAATCGACCAATCAATGAATAAATCAACCAAGCAAGCAGTAAATAAATAAAAAAGACGCATTTGTAATTCAGTGCGATTGAGCGGGATCTTCACAGCAGCAGCCCCATGCACTACCGACTGCGCTATGCCAGCATATTTTTCTTATTACATGGTAATCATAAGGATTTTTTGCTCCTACAAGTCGCACTCTATAAGTAGTTTAAGCACATTCACAGCTCAAGAAGGGAAACGAGTCAAAAGTAAAGGTCCTGAAGGCACACGCCTGCATCAAAATGTCCGATGCATGTGCCTTGAGCCGGCTGCGAAGTCATTCTTTAAAGGGACACTGAAGTGATTTGTAAACAATGCGGGATTACGAGCGCAAACTGTAGTCCGGAGTCCCTGGGCCCTGTTTCGACCACTCTGTGCGCGTTTACGCGAATTTATTTAGTAGAAAAATCAATTCGAAAATGCTGTCCTCCTCTCTTTACGCTCGCCCATTTTCTGTGGCGTTTTTGTGTGACGTCAGCAGGAGAGGAGCTGACAATTGGCTGCGCTACTGCACGGCTCGCCGACCTTCCGCGACCGAGTCAGTCGGCCCACCGTTTAGTCCGCCGGCCGCCAACGGGTCTTCGCAATTCGCTCGATCAGTTTAAACTAAGCCACAACACGTTTGGGAATGGAAGCATGCGCCTTTATTTACTTCGTTAGTTTGTACGCTGTATCTAGCTCCAAGTCAAGGTCGCTTCACACAAGCGCTGCACAAGCGCACATGCGACGCTTCGCTGACTGGTACGCCAGTAGGAAAATATAAGGCCTCTTGAAGGGGGAGAAGAGTGAGCAAAGTCAATAAAGGTACTAAGGAAATAATATCAACTGATATTTTTACCGTACAGCGTAAAACTAAAGTGCGGGAAGCACTTTCTTGCTCTGGGCGAACAAGCAGAGCGGTCAGCAGCACGACTACGCATCTGCGAACGCTTTCCCGTCTACGAAATGCAATTGCTAGACGTGAGCTATTGTGGAAACTCGGGGGACGCTTACTGCACGAGCGCAATACAACAAATAGTCACCTAAGCTGCTTGAAATACTATAACTAAATAAAAGTGTAAACTGGTTATACATTATATACCTTATCTTTTCCATCGCCGCCAGCGGCCCCCTGTGGCTTAGTCGTCTGGGGTGCTAGGTATATAATCGCAAGTGTTTTGCCAGTCACAAGTTGGAATCACCGCGGGTACATGCTTTTTTTTTATGAGTTAACTTTTTGTTTTTCGCCGATGTTTTCTATACTGAGTTCACCTTTTTTTGGGCCGCAACATTCATTGCTCCACGAACTAGTCCACAGAACTCGCGCAGGCTGGCACTGCCGCGCTAGCGAGTTCTCGTTGGCGTGCTGTTGCCATAAGCACCGACTGCTTGCGGGCAGTGGGCACAGGCCAGAATCAACAGACCCTTGGCCTGGTGCGAACACGCTTTTTACGATACAGGCATGAGCGAGGCAAGCTCCAAATATGGGGGAAAAGCGCATGCATTTGAGCGTCTGCGGGGACGCGGAGGGCGTTCGTGCACTGCGTAGGCCTCAGATAGTGAATGCTACGATTCCAAGCCGTCCTGGGAGGCTTATCTTATGCATCTTACAGCCGACAACATGGCAGAAGCGCGGTACTACGATAACTGGGATATTGAGAATGCCCATCCAACGACGCCATCGAATGTCAAACATGTTGTTTTACAGACCGAAACCGAAACCGAAACTTGTTTGATTGCTAACCTTGGGCATCGTCCAATCACGGCGCCCCTCCTCCCAACGTCACAGCTTAGTTTGTGCGGCCGCCGCAAACCGCGCATGGTAGTTTTTCTTCTTTCGCGCTTTGTAAAATAATTACCGATTTGTCAACCGGATAAACGATGAAAAGTGTGCTACTTTGAGCCAGTCTACACAGTGCAAGCAAAAACGGGAGCTTGACAAATTCACTTCAGTGTCCCTTTAAATTACATACGTCAACTCTTCCTGCTAAGATGTGGCTACACTGTAATGGATTTTTTGTACGTTGGTATGTGCACTGTGGGTTGTGTAATCCACCTGAAACTGTGGAATATTGTTTTGTGATATGCAGAGACGCAGTATTCGTCTGAGACACTATACAACAGCCACGTAAGAGGAACATAGCCATCATCACGTTCGTTATCCGATTTGTTCAGGTGGAAATAGACAGTGTACTTCTATATGATTTCTTCTCCCTTATGGGGTTGTTTAGCTTGTGGAAGTGCCACAGATTCTCCTCGTTCAACGAAATCACTCTTTCGGAAGCCATGTGCGTGGGTGCAAAGAGGCTATGCTACCCAAAGTGAGCCCCCACAATGACTGTGCTATCCCATGATGTTGCGAGGCCTCGAACAAAAATGGTTTTCGTCGTTGCTACTTTCTTCGGAACACATGCCCACTTTGGGGGATTGGCGCGCAATCGGCAGCTTTGACGGGCTAATGTGACCGCTTCACAACATTCACAAAGCTGTGAATTGGAAACTTTAAAGTTGTAGAGTAGTGCGGGCCGTGTGATATCTGAACGTAATGGTACGTACTTCAGCAGGTTCCCATCAGCCACGCCTAACCCTGATTCTAGGCATGTTGTGAGCTGCGTCCGTCTGCTTGCTGGCGTAATTCGCGCAGTGAGACCACTAAATGAAAGTGAAGAAACAAACGCAAGCACGGTGTAGCCGAAACAAAGTTGGTCGAAGTAATCTGTGCCAAAAGACAATGAAAGACAGCCAAGGAAGGGACGCAAAACGATGCAGCAGGAGAGAAGTTGATAATAAGTATCGCCAGGCTTTTGCTTTCAAAGTACGTACGCAGAATTAAAGGGAAGGTGAAGAGGTCTTAGAACTAAAAGAAAAGTTGACCAACAGCAAATACACATGGAATAGTTCCCGTGTAAGAAATAATTTCGCAATACCTGCAATAGAAGCGGTACAATACGGAAACAAAAGTGGCCCGATGCTCCGCCCTCATCTTAGCGCGCGAAGACGGAAGGGCGATGAGCGGAGGCGAAAACCGGCCGGGAAACGTCATTGCTGGACTTCCGGCCGGAGCGGCCGCCCGTGCTACGCCCTTTTCGTCGTGTTTCCTCTAGAGGCTTGCCACAGGGAGAATTCCAGTCGTTTTTGGACGTTGTTGTGGTTGTTGATAGCACCTATTCGCATGATTTCCGTGTTCAGAAAGTATGCCCGAAGTTCAATTTAAACTAGCCGTCGGCACCATGCCGTGTTCCTAAGCAGAATAATACCATGCCGGGAAGTTTTATAACATAGGAAAGCGTCAGCCGATGTGGCCGTGCTTGATGACAGATAATATACTGTCCTACGTTGAATGCTTTACAAAACGCTCTAATTTGTTTCTTCCTGTTTTTGTCAACTGCAGACATGAATGTTCGCATTTGATACTAGAGGTAAAACAGAAAAAAAATGGTGCATGATTGTATACATCGGGGCGGGATCTTTCATTCATGTTTCAAAAAAAGCACATCTTTGCGAAATACCTGTTTCTTTAGACGCACCGGTTTTCTTCCACTGCGGGGTTTAGAACTGTGTTCAATAACCCAAAGCAACATTAAAGCAAGGTTCCATTCCTGATAGAACTTCTATCCTGGCTAATAGATTGAGAAATAGTATTCTCACAAAGTAAAAGAATAAAGGTCACAACACTACTAATTTTGCAAGTATATATGGCGTGAGAAGATAATATTGGTCTGGATTGTCAAAATACCGTTGCGAATCACAAGTACCATCAGTTCGGGAATTGCTAAGGGGGCTTAATTCTTTCACCCAAGGAGCGCTGCGTTATGTTAGGGGCTATTTATGCTGTGTGCCGGCATATTATAACCTGGCATGCATAATTTTCCCTTGAAGCTCACCTGTGTTCTAGTGATATTTGTTGATAGTCAATCAAAATAAAAATCAACCCGAAATCAAAATGGCCCAAAAATCGCGATCTTACTTTAAAAAAACAACAGAAGGATCGAAGAGTGAATATACGGTCTTTATCAGACTAGTGGAAAATGCTGAAATCAGGCGCTGGTGAAACAGGCCAACGATTTTTTATCGCAAATCCTTGGCGATCATTAACGAAATTAACGAAACTGCAATCGAAGTGCGTTGTCCGGCTGGTATGTTAAAACGAGGCGGCGTTATTATGGTAGCAGAAGGCTCAACGCACACGCTCAACAAAAAAATAAAGCCCCACTAAAGCCGCTAATGCTGCGGAGACACCACTATGCTACGAAATTTCAAAAATAAGTGCAGGGGATCGAACTGCACGGACTGAGAAGGCACCGTAGCACCGCTTCCGAAATCGCGGCGGTGCGCGCGGGCGTGTGTGTGAGGATGGGTTGCAGGGTGGTGG
Source organism: Haemaphysalis longicornis (assembly GCA_013339765.2). Classification (NCBI taxonomy): domain Eukaryota; kingdom Metazoa; phylum Arthropoda; class Arachnida; order Ixodida; family Ixodidae; genus Haemaphysalis; species Haemaphysalis longicornis. The sequence continues at coordinate 186,538,473 of CM023453.1, forward strand.
AGGAGGTTGACAATGAACAAAAAAAAATTGACAACACAGGCAGTTTGTTGGTTTGCGTATCTTCCGTTTACACGAGTACAATTACTCATATGCATCTACAGCACATGAACGCTATATTTTCACGCAGTGCACGTATCTGCTTTTCGCTGGTGCATACGTTATAAAACATCACAGGAACTTGGGGATAAATGGTTTGTTATATTTTAACGAACAGTTCAGGCAGTACGTAATATTAACATAAGGAATATAAACCCCCTATGCTGGTTGCCCAGTTCGGACATAGTCTGACGAAAACCACCAGCCGACACCACAAAGACTGTTTCGGGGTTACCGGTCGTCTAAAGCAAATTTTAGCTCCAAAATACTTGAAACAATAAGTCGGGAAGTTAAACAATGAATCTGCAGTGACGTGCAAACACTTAACTGCAAGATAAATTGCGGAAAAGGCAAGCGCCACTTCAGCGTGATCGTTTCCAGTGCTTCGGACAGACAGCGTGGCCTAAGGGGGTCCTCCTCCTACGTCATAAAGGGTGCGTCCAACCAGAGGCGTCAAAGACGAAGTTTCAAACAGGAGCGTGTGTTTGCAAGATAAATGAAAGTGAAAGTTATGCATGATAAATTCCAATGTGATATTCGGAGTCAGCATGCGAGAAACTATATATCGTTTAAGCTTAAGAGAAACTATATCGTTTAAGAAGCTTAAGTGTCGTTGTGTACCAATGTGGAGAAAAATGAAGGAATGAACGTTTTATTAATCACACACACAAGCTACACGTCCACCTTAATCTAGTTTTTAGATTTCAACGAACAGCTGATCACTCGACGGACGCATGTTTTGAGCTATACAAGTTCAGAACTGATAAAAGGGGCTGTTAGAGGAGTGGGATATCTGATAATGCCCTCTGATTTCCGTTTGCGCTATATTCTGCAGGTTTTCTGCGTCATATGACTATGATTCGAAGAAAAGTTTATCCGCGGTCATTACTCTAGAAGCCCTTCTCCGCGCTTCTCGCGGAGGATATATGTAATATATATGAATGTTTGCGGGCGCTCAGCTGAAGACAATACGCCCCCAGCATTAATTTTTAAAGACGATAGTCTTTCTTGGGCTACTTAAAGGCCAACTGCACTCAAAATTTCGATCGAGCGAAATCACTGTTCCTGCAAAGTATGACTAAAAATACCGCGATGTACGAAGTATGACGCCTAAAATGTGCGTAATTACGCCGCAAGCGACCAGCAAAAATCGACGATTTTGAAAGCGAAACTGGGCAAAACGCGGCCATTACGGGCAGGCGGAAGTGACGTTTCAGCCAGGAGGAGAGTGTGAGCGCGCGTGTGCGGGTGTGCGGGAGGCGCGCGGAAAAGCGAGCGCTTGTCCTGCAAGCACGACACTATTCGTGCGCTCCGACAGCAGCACACAGCGTAGGCATGATGTCGCGACGACACTCGAAACGGAGAGAACCGTATGGTTAACGAAGCCTCTTCGGAGCCATGAAAGCCAGTCGTACCGGCGCGAAATACGAGTTTCCTGGATTCTCCCGCTGCGAGGCAGGCCGCTCGGCCTGGACGGCTGGCATGTCACTTCCGCTAAATGGCTGTTTGCGCGACACGCCGGCAGGTGCTTTGTCGTCTGCGTTATTTTGAGTGCCTGAAACTGAATAACCACGCATTGCACAGAGCTACCGGTCGCGTCGCAGTAGTTCTCATATTTCGAAGGCATTTCGCCAGGGTGAAATTTGAGTGCAGTTGGCCTTTAAACCCAGAAATTTTGGTCTGTCTGTATGTCTGTCTGTAACTCGATTCAGCCACCCGGCCAAAGTAAAATACTTACTGCGCAATAGTCTTATATACTTACAGCCAAATGTAAACGTCTAAGCCCAGTTTATATGATCATACTTGTCAAGTTTGCTGAACAAGAACAAGGCATTACGCAAATATAAGACAGGAAATTAGTACACAAGGGATATTTACAGTGTTCCTTTATTAAAAAATTCCTGGGTGCTTGGTTTTTCGATAGCAAATGATATTCTACATCTACTGCATAAAACCGTCGCCTCCTGGCGGCATATGAAAAATCACGCGGCAACAGCAACGAAAGGTTCCACTAGCTAGGTTCCACGTTCTGCTTGGAACGCACGTGGAGCACGGCCACGCGGTTGTATAAACCTTGTAGTCGGCCGCCTCCATTCACGCGTGTCTCCGCCGTACTGCAGCGCTGGCATCGAGGAGCCCCACCTGTAGCAGTGGAACGCGGTAAATTCAAATCGCCTTGGCAAGAGCAAACCTTTAGTGTGTTTACTTTGGGCTGAGCACGACGGAACAGGAATAGGATGATATGTGAGCGGGAAAGCGAAGGGGGGGGGGGGGGGGCCATTTGCTTGGCAAATGCCTACGAAGACTATCGTCTTTTGACGACATTTGCGACGAAAAGAGCAGATACGCGGCCAATTTTTTGTCGTGCGCTGACTCCGGGCAGATTAGCTTTAAATTATCCACAGTGCTTATTTCGTAGAATATTCGTGAAATTTATGTCCAGGGTAGCGATCAGTGTCTGAGGTATGATATTGGCAAGCACAACTTGGCGTGCTGTCAGGTGCTCCGTTAGGTTATATAAGCGCACAAAACTGATTTACATCGTAGTGTATAACTATAGCATGGCCATTTGAGGAAACTGTGCTTACGGAGACACCCTTAGTAAATTTTAGGGAAGTGGAATCACAATCATCTCCATATGCATATCCCGTTTCGCGACGCCGACCTGTGATGCACACCTGGCGCTTCTACCTACCGAATTTACCAGACTAAGATCGCGTCAGACACATTTACACTCTAGTAAATACACCACATTTGCGAACAGAGCGACTGCTCCACATAAATGTGTATTTCCAACGCATACAAACGAGAAATATCAGGGGAGAATGCCCCGGCAAAAGCAACGACGACAGTGGTGAGCGGGCAGGAGACTCCCGGCGGCTGCTTTCGAAAACGGTATACGCCTCGAGCGCGGCCTGTAGGGGCGCCACTGAAAATCCCCCTAGCGGCCCGTTTCGAAAGCAGCACGGGAGTCCCCGGCCCGCTCCCCCCTGTCCGCCGTTGCTTTTGGGGGCTCGTTCAGAGACAGCGATTTATCGTTTGTCCGCGTTCGAAATACCGAATAACGTGGGGCAGGCACTCTGTTTGGCAAGCGTGGCATGTTCACGAGAGTATAAACGTTTATGACGCGATCTTAGTGAGATCTAGATGAGCGCCGGGCGTGTGTCACAGTCCGGCGTCCCGAAGCCAGCATTTGCAATGCAGCTGATTGCATTCCCGCTGCCCCTGAAATTTAGTGACAGTGTCTCCGTAGCAGTGTTTCCTCCGATGGTCCATGTTGCGGCCATACACACTATGATGTAAATCGACTTTGTGCACTTACAAAATCTAGCGGGACCTCATACCTGACAGCACGCAAGTTACACCTGCCAATATCACATATCAGATATTGATCAGTACCATGAACAGAGCCAATGCGGCATAAATTTCACAAACATTCTACCAAAGAGTACGACGGATAATGCAAAATTACACTCCGGAGTCAGCACACGACGACAAATTTAATGCTGGGTCGTCCTTGTCCGAGGTGAGCGCTCCAAAGATTCATCTGTTACATTTTATCCTCCACGAGAAGCGCGAAGATGGGCTTTAGAGTAATCCGCGTCCGTGAACCAAACTGTTATTCGAAAACATCGTCGTAAGAGTCTGACACAGGGAGACTGCAGAATATAGCATAAACCGAATCAGAGGCCCTTATCAGATACGACACTCTTCCAACGAGCCCGTGTATACGAGATTTTGGGGCACGTTAAGGCTCTCCAGGTGGTCGAAGATTAATCCGGAGCCCTCCATACGGCGTGCTTTCATCGTCTCCGTTGCGTCGGCGCGTTAAACCCGCCAAACAATCAATCAACCTTTTTCCAACGACACCTCGTATCGCTTGTGAACTGCCTATCCTGTATTTTTAAAAAATGAGTCCGCCGAGTGACCAGCCGTTTTTCAAGGCTAAAAAAAAACGAAAAGTGAACAGAATTTTTTGTGGGCGATTACTAAAACGTTCATTTGTTGATTCCGCTCCGCATTTGTAAACAACGATAGTTAAAGGGGCACTGACACAAAATTTTGAAGGCGAGATAACTTCGGAGATAGATTGGTGGGAACACATATACATCATCTGCAAAATATCAGCGGCGAATACAGCCTAGAACATATTTAAAATCAAATTTTTAAGTGTGCGAAACGCAACCAAACAGCCAGCAGAGGACCACGCGCAATTGTAAATAAACAACATCCCACACGTCACAGTTTTGTGTTTTTCCGCTTCCGCACTACCGGCGTTTTTTTTGCCGGCTCGCCCGGCTTGCCGCTCCAATCGGAGGGCCGGAGGGCGGGGCTTCTGCTCTCGAGAACGAACGACCCGAACGTTGGCGGCGGAGGCGCCGTGGCGCAGTGATTTCGTCAGCTAATCGGGCAGCTGGCCGCGACCAAAGTTCTACAGCTATTCCAGGCACTCTGTTTCTATTACTGTTTATTACCATTGGATGCGAAAACGCGCCGGAGGCACGAAAAGCTCACTGAGCTAGCCGCACGGTCGCTGTGCAGGCGGCGGCCACGGCCGCGAAGTGGCCCAGGCCGGCGCAGGTAGCTCGAGTGATAGCTTGTTACCGCTGCACGAAATTGTCCCCAAGTCCGACCGTGGTGGCTTACATGAGAAAGGAGTTAATGATGCGATGGCGGGTTGCATTAAAAATTGTCATCTGCACCGCTTACGAGAGCGGCACTCGAATATCCGCCGCAGTGCTGAGCCGAACACATCTGTAGGCGGACCCGTAGGCAGACGGCCGGCTGCTCCCAGCGCGCGTCTTGCCACCCACCGTCTCGAGCGTCGCGCGTCGTTCTTTAGCCGCGGTAGCATTGCACTCGCAGCGCCTGCGTCCATCCACGGTCGCTTTTTAATTAAGCGCCTCACGAGATCAGTACGTGGGGCATTCGCAGAAACTGCCGTCGATGCGGATTCGACAGTGCTACGGCGGCTCTGCTTTGTGATATCCCTCCGATGGTCACGTGGTCAGCTTTGTTCACACAAAATCCACAAAATCCATCGTTTCGCGGCACTCGCTGAAACCGAAACTGCGACTGGCCGCATTGAAAATGCCTCTAATTAAACAACCGTCGCACGCTGAAGCAAATGAGGTTTCTACAGGTTATAAGTAGGTCACTAGCTACTTATCGCAACAAAAAAAAACAAGATGCAAAATTTTTGTGTCAGTGCCCCTTTAAGCGTCCTCCTCCTCACCCCCCCCACCCCCCCCCCCCCCCATGTCTAGCGAAATATCAGTGCATTTCGCATCTAGTTGGTCTGGTGAATACTACCTTGCTCGAACAAACGTCTTTAGCATTTCAGAAGCTGCACTCGTTTTTTTTTTCATTCCCGTACGACTATTCTATTTATTCCTTACTTGCAGACCATTCATTTTCCCGTGGTTTCATTAACATATACCTTGGTTCTTACTATAAGGCATGAGTGGGCACATATCTGACAATGCACAGCCTTTGAGTGTACTTAACATTTTCGCGTGGCTTATATTCCCATAAAAGGCACAAGTTTTTGTCAGCTATTGGGTTATCACGTCCCCGAAACATATTTTTCTACGACGTACATATTCGAAGCAAAGCCGCATTTGTTGTCTGCGCTGCAAAACGAACCAACCACTTACAGTGCCAATATCAGGTCTAAGCGAGGCGACAATAAATAGAATTCACTTGTGCTGACGTGTTCGAAGGTGACAGCGGTGATATGCTGCTGCCATCGCCGACGCCCGCAAGAGCGGCCAAGAAGCGCGCAGAACCGCCTCCCCGGGTAGCTCTTGTTGGCGTTAGAGCGCTCTACCAAGACGCAGCTGTTTTTTTTAGGTGCCCTAAACGTGCAGTTAGCTTACAGATGTCACCATAACAAGTTGTTTAGAGCGCGGAAAGGCAAAGAGAAGCGAAAGAGAACCAGAACACTGCATGACCACCTATCAGCCACGCAACGCTAATCCCGCAAACGCCGCGGAGAAGCGGCGACAGGCGGCGCAGCGATCGCGAATCTCGAGGCGTATAGCCACTGTGGGCCAGTGACCACCATTGAGTTTTTTAGGTATTGTTGGGAATGACGATCCCACCGCTGGCACCACTGTTGGGAATGACTATCCCAGGGCGGTCGCCAAGGTTGTGACTCGCCTTCCTGCTCGTCACCGAGGTTGGGAATCAGCCATCCCGACGCTGTCTCCGCTGTTGCGATGTTGCCTTGCTCCGTCCGCTATCGACGCGGCGCAGAGCAGAGCGACGAAGTTCTCGAGCCGACGAAGAGTTGAAGTAACATTTATTATATACAGTATTTACAGGGTAAGCAAACGTTACATCATTCGCACAAAGGCGACAGCACCCTTTCACTCGGTGCTTCCGAAGAGACTGGTGCCGGAGAGAAGCCGCCGAGGAAAGCCGACGATGAGAGCCTCCGGGCTTCTTTTATAGCCCGGGAGTTCGTTGTGGCCCCAAGAAGTTCGAAATGCTCCAATCAGGGCTCTCGCTGCCTGAAGTTTGAATTCCGACGAATGGTAGCGAAGCGGTGAGTCAGCTGCGCCGCCAATGGGGAAAGGGAGAGCGATGCCGCCGCCGTCTCCGTGACCTCGCCTCCGGGCGTAGCGACATGCCCTTGTTTGGGTCGTTATCCGCTGAGGGATTCGGCCACGCCGCAGCGTTTCGAGATGCAGGAGTCGGCCGCGCCGCAGCGTTTCGAGATGCAGGATTCGGCCGCGCCGCAGCGACAAAGGGAGAGGCGTGACTCAGCCTCGCTGTCGGCGCGTCGCCTCGTGCAACGCCTTTGGGCCAGGCGCTCTGGCACAACAGCACCCCCGCCGCCAGACAATGCGCCGTGAAGACGAGCTGCCTCCACGTGGCTCGGATGCTGGGCGCGCTCGTTCGCCAGGCTCAGCCAGGTACACCTCCAGTGCCCCAGGAAAAGGGCGACTCCACCCGGTCCCTCTCCATGAACTATCCGTTCGGATCGCAGGTACCTCGCCGTGCTGCCCAGGTGTCTCGACCAGCTTCGTCCGGCTCTTCCGGTCTGTCCTCAGCACCGGTTGCTCATCGTTCTGGAGCTTGCAAAGAACCGACCGACAACAGGCAACACCCAGCGCAAGCAAGCACCCTCTGTCCTCCGTCAGAACACCAGACTCTAAAGCGTGACAAACTCTCCTAGCTAAGTGTCTATCCCCAATTTGGACCCTCTACACCAAGAGGCCCATGCGGGACGTAAAACTCTTAAAAGAAGAACTCACACTAAGTGTCAAACGTAACACACGACATTAAATGATAACTAAGATTGATTACTTGAAATCACGCGGTACGGAAATAATCAACTGAGGCAGCAAATGAGATTTTGCTCCCATCTACCTGCTACGCTAAAATCTGCTCACGAAGAGGCGAAATGAAACGAAAGACACGGGGAGGATGAATGTAGCACTAAGAACGCCCGGCTTAGGGCGTCTGCGTTAGCGTTACCGGCTACAGAGCACGAAAACTTCTGCACTGCCCTTACGACGCAGCCACATTTCTTTCCGGAAGTACTGTAAGCCTCTTCCTTGCAAGTTAGCTTGCGGCTGAAGTACAAAACTGGTCGTTCCCGGCCGTTCGCATCCTCTTGGCATAGTACAACTTCCATGCCACGATCGCTCGATCGCACTGAATAACGAACCTTTCGAAAAGCCGGGGACCGTTAGAACTGGCTCCTCGCTCAAGGCTCGTTTTAGCGCTCAAAACGCGTCCTCCTACTTCTTGTCCCATTCCACCCCAACTGGCTCTTCTGAGAGCGTCAGTCAAAGGACTAGCCAGTGTGGAGTAATCTCTCACATACGCTTAGCCATATCCAGTCAAACCCGAAAAAGTCCTTATCTCAGACTTAGTCGTTGGTCGCCGATAGCTTACGACTGCGGCCACTTTACGACTGACGGTCTTCGTCGGCCGCGCTACCACAACCACCTGCCTTAGTTACGTCTCTTCGGCGCAACCTATGTGACACCGACTGTTTGACTGATAGTCCTGCTTCTTTGCGTCTGCTCAGCACGACTCGTGAGTTCTCTACGTGCTCCTACCATGTGCTAGAAAAGCTGGCGACATCGTCGAGGTAATGGAGCGCGTACTACGACAGGCCACGAAACACCCGATGCGTTAGTTTCGAGAAGCAATATGGCGCGCTTTTGAGACCGAAGCTCAACATGACGGAACAGACTGTTCCGAATGGGGAAACGAAGAACGCAGCGTTACAACTAGCTCTTCCCCACAGGCTAGTTTCGTTATTCGAAACGCGTTCTCTTTCCGCGGTCATATACAAGCTTCGCAAAGCTGACACCCGTAATCTCGCGCGGAGCTGACTTCAAGGCCAACATAGCGGCCGGCACGCATGCCTCGCAACCGCGTTTCGGCTCAAAGCAGAAAGCTCTCAACTCTCGCTTTCGCCCTGAGCGCCTTCGTTCCACTGGCTTGGAATGCGGGTGAAAGTGCCCCACCCCGATTTCAAGCAAGTCATCGCGAACTGGGGACAACATCGAGTTCGCCTCGCAACGCTCGGCCACCTGGGTTTCCCTGCCGATGGGGATGACGCAACCCGCTTCGGCCGTCGGCGGCTCCACTAAGCTACTGCCAGAGCTTTCGGTCCGCTCGCCGCTCGGCGTTCGTTGCTCGCTCGTCTCTCGTGTCCCGCTCGCAGGCTTAGCCACCACATCGCCCGCGTTAGAGCTCGCACCCGAAGGAACACCTTCTGTTTCCGGGGGCTCTAGCGGCTTCGTCCGGCTAGCCTCGCTGTCCAAACTTTCACGCGAAACCTCGCTATCTCGCGCAATGTGCGCGATCATGTTGGAAGCCGTCTCTGAGGCCTCCTCTGATTCTGAGCGTTCTGCCAGTTCTGCCGAGATCGTTGAACCCGAGACCGACACATGAACGCGATCAGCGGACTCGTACGGCCCTCTATCGGACGTCTCAGCAAGTGCGTTATCTACTTTAGGTACGTCATTGTTCTCCGAGACGGCGGTACGGTCTCTGTAAAGCGTCATTCGCTACGAGCTCACCGGATTTCTCTGTCGGCCCTGTCGGCAGCGCTTCGACCTTGAGCTCGTCTTCGCGTAACCGCTCAGCTCGCGGACTGTGCGCGCGTTTCGAAATCTTTATTTCGAAGCGGCTTCTCTGCCTCCGCGCCGTTCTCGCTTTCCTGGCTCGCTTCTCTGTCCAAGAATACGAGTGCGGTCGCTTCGCCTTTGGCCTTGGACGCTCCGTCTTCCGGCCCTGACCTCTCAACAACGAACGGCGGCCGTTGGTCCTGACTTCTCGGACCGCTCGCCTGAACCGTTGGACAAGTCACGCTAGGCGCTGGCGAACCCTGCCGGAGCTCCGACTCTAGCCTCATCAACTCGAGCTGCCTTTCGGCTTCCCGTTTCTGCCTTTTGGCTTCCCATTTCTGCCTTTTGGCTTCCCGTTCCTGCCTTTTGGCTTCCCGTTCCTGCCATTCGGCTTCTTCGCGCTCACGGCGCTCTTTTTCTTCGGCCTCCTCACGCTCGCGGCGCTCTTTCTCTTCGGCTTCCTCGCGCTCCCGGCGCTCTTTGGCTTCCTCGCGCTCCCGGCGCTCTTTAGCCTCCTCGCGCTCACGGCACTCTTTCTTTTCCTCCTCCTCGCGCTCACGGCGTTCTTTGATATCATCCCTGGCCTCATTGACTTCCTCAGCCGTTACGTTCTCCTTCCGCATGATCTCAAGGATCGCATGCTTCCGTTTCGCACAGCCCAAGTCAAGGCCCAGCTCCTCGCAAATTTCGATGAGTTCCTTCACTTTAAGGTCCTCCATCGTTTGCACAGGCCTCTTGCTGCTTACCCGCGTTAGAATTCCCTTGCCGCTCCTATACTATCGAGCTACTAGTAAGGCACGCGCAAGTAATTCTCTACGCTCCTTTGTTTACCTCTCGGCACTAGCTTTGGTTTCAACACACTTTCTCTAGGCTTGAAACACTCAAAGCTATACACAGTGCTTCACCCAGCCCTTCTCTAAACTACCATAACCTGTGCTAGAGAAGTCTGGTGAACTGAGAGAAAACGTCGAGCGCTTACCACACCAGGTAGTAGCCGTTGCCGGTCGATCCCGCAGCTGCCATCCACTGTTGGGAATGACGATCCCACCGCTGGCACCACTGTTGGGAATGACTATCCCAGGGCGGTCGCCAAGGTTGTGACTCGCCTTCCTGCTCGTCACCGAGGTTGGGAATCAGCCATCCCGACGCTGTCTCCGCTGTTGCGATGTTGCCTTGCTCCGTCCGCTATCGACGCGGCGCAGAGCAGAGCGACGAAGTTCTCGAGCCGACGAAGAGTTGAAGTAACATTTATATACAGTATTTACAGGGTAAGCAAACGTTACATCATTCGCACAAAGGCGACAGCACCTTTTCACTCGGTGCTTCCGAAGAGACTGGTGCCGGAGAGAAGCCGCCGAGGAAAGCCGACGATGAGAGCCTCCGGGCTTCTTTTATAGCCCGGGAGTTCGTTGTGGCCCCAAGAAGTTCGAAATGCTCCAATCAGGGCTCTCGCTGCCTGAAGTTTGAATTCCGACGAATGGTAGCGAAGCGGTGAGTCAGCTGCGCCGCCAATGGGGAAAGGGAGAGCGATGCCGCCGCCGTCTCCGTGACCTCGCCTCCGGGCGTAGCGACATGCCCTTGTTTGGGTCGTTCTCCGCTGAGGGATTCGGCCGCGCCGCAGCGTTTCGAGATGCAGGAGTCGGCCGCGCCGCAGCGTTTCGAGATGCAGGAGTCGGCCGCGCCGCAGCGACAAAGGGAGATGCGTGACTCAGCCTCCCTGTCGGCGCGTCGCCTCGTGCAACGCCTGTGGGCCAGGCGCTCTGGCACAACAGTATACTAGAGGGGAAACTGGCGCCAGCGTCAATTCAAAACGCTGGAGGCCGTCCATTTCGCCATGGGAATTATGGGAAAAGCATAGTTTTTAACTTTGTTGCGTAGTCAGCTTCTCTTGTAACTTTATATTTAATGTGAAAATATGCAGGGTGCATAAAATGAACAATTAAATTGTTTATTTAAATATATAGAAAAAAGGAACACGCCATAGTAGTGAAATAAAGCGAATTTCTTGTTTTCTATTTGATTTTGCAGTTGGAGGATTAGGTAAGCATTATGGTCAGCGATCGTCTGTGAATTTGACGGGCCAAGCTAGTTGTTACAAGAACTTGTAACTTTCGCAATGCTTCACAAATGCACATTTTAGTCGTTTTATTATTCTTTTAAAATAAATTATTAGAGCAGCCCGAAAATGTATATGCACGAAAGAACATTTGCACCACGGTGAACCACATACAATTCGTCTGGGGGCATCGGTCAGCTATGGACTGGACCATGGCATGCTTCAACGGAACCACCGCTTCCGCCATCAGCGGCTACTGGAAACGAATGGCCTCTTTTACTTGCCTGCTCAAAGCAGTTATGAGCAGGTACGAAGCAGCTCCGTCTTTTATTCGCGGAAGAAGCTCGGCCCTTGCTCTACCCTCCAGTATTTCTTTTGCACCGGGGAGCAGCCCATTACTGAAAAAACTTCTCTCGGTGTCCCGGCGGTGCAGCCCGCAGACGACTGACAGGCGAGTAGACGACGTGCGATTTGACGACATGCAAAGGAGACTCGCAGCACGGAGGACGGAAGACCTTTTTTCCTCTATGCTCGTGGTCTCGTTGGCATTCTCACTCGTTCTCAAGTCTGCTTATGTCAGGCACCTTCAGTGTTCCTTAAAAAAAATGACTAAAAAATGTACGGGCGAAAATACACTAATGGATTCATTGTAGAAACCATTTTTTACCTGATTTTGAAATCGCTTCAGTAGCTATTTAAGCGTCCCGAGGAGTTTTTTTTTGTGGTTCTCCAGGGAACGGGGAATGTTTAATCTTAAGAAACACAGATCATCATCGTAGAATCAAGCAATACTCATACTTTTTTTTTGCTCTGCAGTTTCCAATGGTTGGTATTCTTAAAAAGGATTTTGAAGGCCTAAATATTACCATTAGTAACGAAACGGAAGTGCTTGTCAAGTATATGGATTACTACAGCAGAGTGGCGGAGTTCATCAGCTGCAGTGATAAGTAAGTGGGCCACAGCACTACAACAAAATATTACAGCATTTTGAGCAATTGCATGCAATAACAGTGGAAACCAACGTCAGCGTAACAACAGAAAATAAGAAAGTTTAATAAATAAAATACCTCGCTAGAAATTTTACTCGAGGTGGAGCTCTATGGCGAAGATAATCGGTCGGACCAAGAGAAGGTTAGGAGTAGCTCCTGAGACGTTAAGGGGAAGTAATGTGTAACAGCTGCTTGGCCTATGTCGGATGATTATAGTGTCGTGAATTCAAATATGCGGCTCACAGTGACATAAGTCGCTAATTAACCGAGAAAACGCCAAAAGGGCGAAAGCAGGTGTCGATGCCTGGTGCACTTTCCCGCACAACAATTCGTGGCATCGCGAATAGCGAAAGCATGGTGAAACGGTATTGGTGGAACTCGACTAACGTTTTTCTGAAACAAACACCGAGCGGCAGGAACATGTAAATAAAATTGTGCGCAAGAATTTTCGCTGGTCACGCGATTTTAAAAATATCAAACTTGAGCTAGCCAACATTATGAACGTTACACATCAGCCCGGCTTTGTCTCAGATTCAATTCTGTTTAAATGTTTCGTCTGGTGCATGCACGCAGGTTCACGAACGCGAAAGCTTACCGCACCTACTGATCCCAAGCGCATATATATGAAACAGCCTGTTGTAAAAGCAGATATTGTTAGCTCAATCAACATTAATGAGACGGTCGTCAACTTTTTTGATCAACTGCACATGCATTTTCAACAACTGCTCCCAGATGGCAGCACGTCCTGGGAATTCCCGTGGAGTTGTGCTCGCGTCGCAAAGCCCCACATATACAGAGCTGGTAGAGCGCCGGGTCTGGTGGCGGAATTTTGCCTTACGCATCTACACGAATATGGCGCTAAAAAGACCCTTAAATATTGGCTGTGACGAAAGGGGAAGCCAATGAGAGCACTCTTTCAAGAAGATGGCGACGAGTGAGTAAAATCTGGCTCCTCTTACTTGGGCTCTTTCTGATGGGCACTGAAACATCACGAAAATAATGGGAGGGAAGCGGCTGAGGGAAATGCTAGCTTTAATTATTTATTTCTTAGACCCGCCGCGGTGGCTCAGTGGTTAAGGCGTCGCGCTGCTGAGCCCAAGGTCGCGGGTTCGATTCCCGGCCGCGGTGGCCGCTTTTCTGATGGAGGCGAAAGGGAAAAACGCCCGTGTGTACGAGATTTCGGCGCACGTTAAAGATCCCCAGACGGTCAAAATTAATCCGGAGCCCTCCACTACGGTGCGCCTCAGTGCCTGCCTTGCGTCGTCGTGTTAAACCCTGCAATCAATCAATATTTATTTCTTCGAAGATTAGGAATCGTTGGCCAAAGAACAAAAGCCGAGAGAGCTACGAAACACACGATATTTCAGTTAAACCAGATCGTTATTCCGCCTTTAATGTCCTTTTTGATGGGACCTTAAAGAAAATGCAACAAGAGTAATGTGAGAAAGCTAGTTTCTAGCAACGCATTATACTCTATTGCGGCGGCCCCGACAGGCATTGTTTTTTTCGAGAAAAGATACCGTAACACTGGGAAAATGCAATGAGCGCGCTATCCAAAGTCAGCAGGGGCGTAATAAAAAAATAGAAAAATAACAGCGTTACCAGCGTATTAACTACACATTAGCATTTAAAAAAAATTAAGAGGTGCCATTGAATGAAACTAGAGACCCCACTTCTGTCGCGCAGTCATGTTATGTGTGGCAGCTTAGGTCGGTGGACTGCTCAAGGCGTTAAAAATATTAAATGCTCTAAATAAACCACACTTCACAGCGAAGCTTCTATAAGCAAGGTAACTGGATGAGGTAAGAAAAAAATGTATAATTTTCGCTTTCCTTGTGATTCTAACCAGGTGGTGGTTCGATGTACGGGTGGTGGTCTGTTGAATCACAAGGCCGCTTTTATGACGGAGACGAAAAGCGAAAACGCCCGTGTACTCGGGCACACGTTAAAGATCACCAAGCGGTCAAAATTAATCCGGAAACCTCCACTAGGGCGTGACTCATCGCCTATGTAGCGTCGGTTAAACCCAATAACCAATCAATCAACTCATATGAATACAAAAACAGAAGCATACGCGACACGCACGCACACAACCAGGTGAAACACTCATACGATTAAGCATTTACAATGTTCTGTCGAGTCCATTGTCATAAAGAAATGTTAGCACTGCTTTTGTTACGCTACGTGACGTTCTTCGAGTTCACCGCGGGCCAAGAAGTTCCCGTAAGGAGATCTGTACGGATAGAGGCAGGCCCAGAGAAACCTTCAAGATGTTTCTTTCTAGTTGAAAGCGAGTACATGAGCAGAATATTGCCGGAACCATGCATTGGGTTTGTTTATGTATTGTTTTGTTTTAAACGCGGAGCGTTTCTCAGTCGCACGATGTCCCTCGACCGTCGGCGGTGTCGTCCACACGCTCACTGCGCGTGCGCGTCGCGTCGCGGCGAGGTGCAGGTGCGCGTCTCTCCCGGCCGTACCCTCCTCGCTCTTAACAACAGGTGTAGCGTTGTCCGTCCGCACCCCTCCCCCTACACTATATAAAAAATGGGCCCATCTTCCCTCGAGGGGGACTCGAGTAAATGCGTCGAATCACAGACAGACGGACGGACAGACAAAGAGACGTACAGACAGACAAAAATTTCTGGGTTTAAGTAGCCCAAGAAAGACTATCGTCTTTAAAATCACATCTCCCCGCGAGGGGGTCTCGAGTAAATGCGTCGCATAGGGGGTGGGTGTATTGCGTTAACGTTTAGTGTTTGGGGAGTTGGTGGTAGTGAATGCGTTGTATCAGCAGCTTCTTGACGTAGTTTGAATGAGTCAAGGATATAAGGAGCGTTCGTAGCCTTTAATTCTGTGTCGGCTTTTTGGCGCAGTGGAAAGACATGTACCTTGCGTTCCGCCCGCAGGGTCGTGGGGGCGAAACCTGGCGCCGGTAAGTATTATTTTTTAAATTCAGAGCATTTCAGTAACTCACGATGTCACCCGCGTTGTCCCGTCGTAGTCCGCACCGTCGTTGTTCGCACCCCTCCCCCTACACTATATAAAAGAAAATACTATCCGGCGCCAGATTTCGATCCCTCGACCCTGCGGGCGGAACGCAATGTACATGGTGCTCTACCCACTGCGCCACAAAGCTGACACAGAACGGGACGCTAGGAACGCGCCTTATATCGTTGACTCATTCAATTACTGCTGACGAGCGCTCTCTCGTCAGCAGTTGCCACAAGTGCAACAACATTAACGTAACGCAAACTACTTAACGTCGTGCGCCCCCGGAAATGCTCTGCATTTGATCGTGCTCCTCGCGAGGGGGATGTTTCACTGCCTCTTCCTACTGGCCAGTACACTTTACTCGGTGACAACTTCAGAACGGCACCAGGGGCGGTATTCTCGAGTTTTGTCTCTTTTGCGTCCCTTTCAAAAGTGTCCCTTTTGGCGATCCCTGATTGGCTAAAAGCAAACAACCGGAAGTGACGTAACGCAAGCGAGGCAAACCTACTGCCAACGCCCACTGCTTAACCGGAAGTACGTCACGATGAAAGGGACGCAAAAGGGACGTTTTCAAAAGGGACAGTTACGAGAATACCGCCCCAGAAGTTGCCGCTGTGCCTTATCACCGTAGCCGGATGTTTCTCCGCGCGGCGCAAGTAGGGCGTTACTGGGAATATTTTGAACATGGTGTGAGCCGTTCCCGTGATTTTTTGGACTTAATATGCTTATAAACGACTCCAGTGATGACAAACAAACTGTGTGAGGCAAGGCAGACGATATCACGCAGTCATAGCAAACCCCTTTCAAAACGCGCGCGCAATGACATCACGGGTCCGGCGCTTTGGCGGAGTGATAGTCGCCATCTGTCGGATGTTGTGCGAACCCTTTGCGGCTGATGGCGCGTGATTTGAAACGACATTTTGTCAGCGCCACTCCTCGCCACTCCTCCTCGCCGCTGACGCTGGCGCGGCGCCAGCGGCAGCTCGTACATGCGAGACGGGTGGCTTTCCCACACGACCTGGAACTCAAGATGGCGGATGGACGCGCAACTCTGCTCCCCTAGGGTACAGTGTACTAGAATTGGGAAGTGCGTCGTCCGCGGGGCTGAACAATGGGAGCGGAGGGGTCACTGCCGCGATGAAAATCGCGGCGGGCCGGTAGGGGCGCCACCAGCAAGAGGGATGCTACTGCGGCTGCAGCAGCTCCGGCGGCCGGCCTAACGATTCGTTGCAGTGGCGCTCGCTTGTTTTGTTGTAGGTGCGTAGTGGATGAAATTTCTACCGATTTTTTGTTAAGTGTTTCTCGTCTTTTTCGTTTTTTATATAGTGTAGGGGGAGGGGTGCGGACCTGTTGTTGAGAGCGGGGAGGGTAGCGTGATGCGGGAGAGGAGGAGTGGGGGAGAGGGCGCGCCTGCGCGCTGAGCTGTTGCGGACGGACGGCGGACGCTACATGTGAGTTAAAGAAATGCTCTGCATTTAAAACAGCGGGCGGCAGAAATTTCTCGCGCATTCTTGATTGGCCTTCGATGCATGGGGATGTAGTATAGCAGCAGCATGAATAGTGATTGTTAATAATAATGATAATAAAGGGGCGGCTCGCACGGGCACGGGGGCACGGGCACAGCTCGCTCCTCGCGCTCGTGGCAGTGGCTCGTGTTTAGCCCTGGGAATCGGGCGAACGGCTGCTTGGCTCCTTTCTCCGTCGCTTTCCGCGACATTCTGGTGCCGCCAAACCCGGGAGCCCGAACCACGAGCAGAATCGACTTGACGCGGCGCCGACGCCGAGGTACGCTAGGCTAGGAATTCCTTGGGATCCAGCTGATTTGACGCATTTGAGACGCCTCGTCCTCGAACGGTGCTCGCCGCTCGTGCTCGTGCCGGAGCCACCCGGTCGCCCGGCTTCGCTGCCGTCTGGCATGGAGGAGCTACGCCGCCGCCGTAACTTCGTGAGGCAAGCCGTCAGAAGGGGCGTAGCTGCAATTGTTGCTAGAGGATGCAGACTCATCGACCGAGCAGATCCGCTCGCACCTGCTCGCCGTCAACACCAAGTGCGAAGAGATGAAAGCCCCTGACAAGCGCGTCCAGGAAATCATCGATTTAGGTAAGTTGGAAGCTGACTACTTCACCAGCTTTGAATACGAAGGAAATGTGCACTAATACGCACGCACGTTTCCTTCGCCCGAAGTTGCTGCTCAGAGTACCGGATCGCCGAGCCCTTATTTTGCCGTCCCCCGGCACGGCAAGACTGCTGCGCCCCCCGGTAACAGCAAGACAACCGTGGAGGCCGACAATGAGGCGCATTTGGACGCTGTGTGTGAGCCGCGCGTCTGCGATCTACACGGCCGCACAGCCGACGAGGACTCTCATCGCCCTGAACATCTGGCGGAGCATCGCGCCAGATTTCCTTGATAGACAACTTGGTGTCCTAGCAGCCCGCCTAGCGACGACTGCGACGTCCTCACGGACGGCTGGGGCATTAGACTTCCCAAAGACCCGATGCCTACGACGTGCAAGGATGCGGACGTCCCGGAACCACCCAACTTAATTTTCTTCGACAGGTCGGATGGCGCGGGCGCAGGTGCACGTTTCCTGCTAAAACATCGCGCGGGTAACCGTCGCGAGCGGGCGCCGTTGCCACTTGAAAGACGGTGGTCGTGTTTTCCCCGGCGCTGGCATTTCCACTGGCCCCTCCGCTGGTGTTTACTCCTGCTGGTATCTCGATCGCTGATCGAACAACGGCGTCCCAATCTGCATTGCGCGAACTACCAGATGAACCTGGTTGCGGAGCGCTCGTGAAAGGAAACCCGGCAGTTTCAATGACCGTACTCAACGGCTCTCCGAAAGGGTCCTGGAAGCTCCCCTATCTGCTGCAGCGATCGTTGTACCGGAAGCACTGTGGCGGAGCTCACTATCCTGATCCGCGTTGCAGCTTACGAGAAGTGACCACATATGACCAGCTGCCGCCCATGGTAACCTGCGCTGGCTACGAAAACGCATGCAAGAGGCACGCTTCGAAGCTCGTTAGCCGGAGACTGTACACCAAGCAAAGAGGATTTCCGTTTGATCCCGGTGGCTACAAGAGGCCAGAAGGCGACCAAGGTGGCGATCGACGTACCGAGCATCATCATCGTGCCAGCCACGACCAGGAAACACTGCCTACTGGCCCGCGTAACTACGCCATCACCAAGGACAACATCTTCAATGAGGATGGTGAAGAAGAACGCCGCAGCCGAGAAGGAAGCTTGACGCACAAGTTAAACAAGATGACAGCAAGTAGCCTGTTCCTGTGGTGCCTGGTGCTCTGGGTGGTAGACATCAGCACGTCATCCGCGGCTGGCTGGACTGCACCGGTCTGCAACTGACGAGAGAATGGACTGTGGACTACTTCGTGGTGCGGGGATCCTGACGTTTCTGCTGCGTCCGACTTCCACAATTTGGAGCTCAAGAACGGAATTCAACTACGTCGTGACGTCGTCGAGCGCGCGAACGCCAACGTTTGAGGCCTTACACGTGTGGTTGTTAGAGCCACAATGAAGTCGGATGAAAAGTTGTGTTCCGCTTTTTGAACTTGGACATCCTGAACTGTTTAGGCGAACTCGAAGGGCGGGGCGAGATGTTCATGCTAGTATCAGCCCTACAAATACTTTCTCTTCCCTTTGGCTCCTGCATTTTCGTCACCGTCCTACGTCAACCACCAGTTTTCGTGCATGACATGAGCACATTTTCTGTTATCGGCTGGCGCGAACTAGTTGCTTCGTCCTGCTCGGTCATCGTATCTTGGCGGCGGCGGGAGTGTGTTAATAATAATGATAATAAAGAGGCGGCTCGCACGGGCACGGAGGCACGGGCATAGCTCGCTCCTCGCGCTCGTGGAAGTGGCTGTGTTCAGCCCTGGGTAGCGCGCGATCGGCTGCTTGGCTCCTTTCTCCGCCGCTTTCCGCGACAGTGATTCTTAAAAAAACTAGCTGCAGTGGGTCTGATACCGCGCTTGTTGGTTACAGACGGCTTAGACAGCAGGCTCGGCAACAAACCTAGCCAAAAGAAACGCGTTCACGAAATAATTGCGGAAAGATCATGCAATATTTCTCACCGTACTTTAAGTGAGCATGTCCCAGGCGACTGTATTTGTTGCGTACAGCTGAGCAAGCCCGGAAAGCGCACGGTAAAGGCATTTAGTTTTCACCAGGCACGGCCGCTCAGTATCCCCGGGGGGAGGGGGATCGAGCGGCCGCGCACAGCTGCGGTGGTTCAAAGAGATATCCCGAAAATGTGGTTCTCACCGCAAGCATTGCTGAGGACGGCTGCCAAAGCCAAGTTTGTCAATTGTTGGGCTTGTAAGCCACCTCCGACGAAGCTCCTGCATACGTGACGCCCGAGTTATGGTAAAAACGCCGCAGCCGCTGAAAAGGTTGCTGTTGATTAGTGTTACTTTCGCTTAACGGCTTATACTGAGGCGTCTTCAACCATTTTTGGAGGACAGAGGACTATTCCCCAATACCATGTATGGGTTCCGCAAACACCTCAGTACCCACGACATCCTCCTCCGTTTGAAGGAAGAAGTCTTGGCGCCGGCTACCCGTCATTCTCCGAGGGCCATCCTAGCACTTGATCTTAAAGGCGCCTTCGATAACGTTTTACATTCAGCTATTCTCTCCCGGCTCAATCAGACAGGATGTGGCCATCGCGTCTATTCCTACATTTCAGATTTTCTAACCCAACGCCAGGCTATCCTGAAAGTTGGCGACCTCACGTCGGATCCTATATTGCTTGGTGATCGAGGCACGCCTCAAGGTTCCGTATTGTCCCCACTTCTGTTCAATCTGGCCTTAATTGACTTGCCCAAACAACTGGATGCCATCCCCAAGATACATCATGCTCTATATGCAGATGATATCACCATATGGACAGATACAGACTCTATAGGAAACATACAAGATGCTTTCCAACAAGCCACGGACATTGTGCAATCTTACGCATTGTCAGTGGGTCTTCAATGCACACTTCATAAGTCAGAATTAATAATTGTGCGCAAGCACCCACCTGCTCGAACTATTGAGCCCATCTCCTTACATTTGGACGGCCAGGACATCAAACCCAGCTCTTCAATCAAAATTCTAGGTCTCACCATACAAGCAAATACGCGGAACGATCTGACCTTATCCAAATTATCCAAGACATTCACTCAGGTTACGCACATGCTCCGACGCATCTCTAACCGCCATCGGGGCCTGAAAGAACAAGATATGATTAGACTGATTCGAGCACTTCTGATCTCTGGAGTTATCTACGTTGCTCCATACCTTTGCCTCACGAAAGGAGACTTGGACGCCCTTGACAAGTTCATACGCAAGGCATTCAAACAGGCATTGGGCCTGCCTATGAACACCTCTACTCAGCGGCTTCTACAACTGGGTCTTCAAAATACGGTTTCAGAATTAATTGAAGGCCACCTTGCCAGCCAACGTGTCCGGCTCGCACTGGCGATCGCACTCGCACTTATTCACACCAAGAGCGCGGTCATCTTAACCGACTTCCAAGCTGCCTGTCGGAGCTTCTTGGCGGGGAGGGTGGCCCCACCAACTTTCCGCCTCCTCTCGCAACACCAGCCACAAAGAAACGTCGCCCTCGTCTGGACACACGCCCACTGCACATTGACAGGCAATAATTTTGCCCATCGTCAAGCCTGCGCACTCTCCTCCCAGGCCCCACAAGAACAAGCGGAGTCCGCACCACTGGTTACGTTTTAGGACATTACACAGTAAGGCAACAATTCCCTTACCCGCCGCGGTGGCTCAGTGGCTAAGGCGTTGCGCTGCTGAGCACGAGGTCGCGGGTTCGATTCCCGGCCGCGGCGGCCGCTTTTCTGATGGAGGCGAAAAGCAAAAACGCCCGTGTGTGCGAGATTTCGGCGCACGTTAAAGATCCACAGGTGGTCAAAATTAATCCGGAGCCCTCCACTACGGCGCGCCTCATCGCCTGCGTTGCGTCGGCGCGTTAAACCCTACAATCAATCAATCAATCAATCAACAATTCCCTCAACCTCACTCCAAGCTGTCCAAATCGGAAGAAACGACTCTTCGTCGCATCCAAACGAATACCTTCGTCCATCCAATTCGCTTACACCACGTTTCCCACTCAATTTCCCGCCCAATGCACTTTTTTGCTCTAAGCCTGGCACACTCGTCCACATTTTATTAGAGTGTACGCATAACCCTGACCTCCCACCCTTTCCTTCCCCCCTCCCCCTCCATGAGCTGTGGGAGAACCTGATCACCAGCGATCACCTGGACGTCCAGCAACTACTGGCATCTAGGGCGTCGTTCGCCCGGTCGTCACTTGGAATCCCGGACTAGGGAACTACTCCTACTTTAAAGGCTCATTAAAGTTTCATACTACTACTACTACTCTAACAATATTATGTTTTGCCGCAAGAATGACGGCGCTTCCACGCACACAATGGCACTATTGGGGTTTTTATATAACTTCGAGCGTTCCCTGTGAGTTCAAAAATAAAGCTCCTTAACGCAAAGCGAAAGTCGACAGTTTCTGCATGTAAGGGATCCAAGCGCAAGCGACGCGGAATGTGTCGGACGCAGGGGGAGCGGCTGTTCCGGGAATGCGGAATGAATGGCTTTATGACAGTCAGCTTGTTAAGAGCAAACGGCGTCTGGGTCACGCCGCTCGCGTGAGGACACAATAGAGAGTTTTAGCAGTCAGTCCGTTCCGTTCGTTACGTTGTTACCGGGTTTACCGGGACCGGTCTGCGCCTGCGCGCGCGGAAGGGCGAGGAGGAAGGGCGAGGAGGCGCGGACATGGCGAAGGCAGGCCGGCGGAACTAATCCCCCTACCGTGACGAATGCCTGAGTGCCCAGACAGGTCCCGGTCAACACGCTTACTACGTACTGGACGGAACGGACGGACTGCTAAAACTCTCTAATAGTAGAGAGTTTTAGCAGTCCGTATGCTCCGTTCGTTACGTTCGTTACATTCGTTACGTTGTTTACGTATGTACCGGGACCCGACTGCGCATGCGCCATTTGTTCCGTACGCGGCCGGCGTCTCTCCAGGCGCTCTGCTTCCGTGTTACCGTATCCGTAACTTGGTGGCCAGCCGTGCCTCCTAAGCGGCTGTTACGGAGGCGTACACAGCCGATCCACAGCCACGCGGAAGTGGGATCCTCAACTACATCCGCTATAGACGTCAGCGCCTCCTAATTTGAAGATTTCATACAGTGATGATCGGGCCTAGTAGCTATTATGTTTATTTCGAACTGAATCGGGCAAGGCCAAGGCCATTCCTCCACGTGAACGGCGTGCGACCATGCCATCACCTGCGCTCGCTCTGGTGCCGTCGCCGCCGCCACAGCAAGCTTGCGAGGGTGACGCGAAACACTACCAGCAACGCGATAAACAGATCGAAAACAGAAGACGCCAAATGCACAGCCACTGTCTCTAAGATGCACTGGGAACGGCCCATGCACGACGCAGCGCGCAGGTAACAGGCCCCCGCAACACGTCGCTAGCAGTCTGCTAAATTATAAATGTAACCGTAAATTGGTCTTACATTGATTGGAACAACGATTGTTTACTTTGTGTAAGGTGCATTTTAGATTTACAATGCTTTAGGGCAGTGGTTCTCAACCATTACTGCCCCGGGGACCCCTCTGGGGCTTGCGAAAGTGACGGGGGACCCCACGATGGAGCATATGTTGATCGGTGTCGTAATGTCAAACAATTTGTACTTGCAGCTTACGTCGCCCACACACTTATCCGATTCCCGCCTTTTCTGCTTGACGTTAATGACGATGCGCGTATGCCGACGATATGAAGCTCTATCGCACTATTTCTTCACCTTACGATCGTGTACTGCTGCAAAATGATATCAACGCAGTCTCTGCATGGTGTGACTGCAACTATCTAAAACTTAACCTCTCGAAACCATCGTAATATCATACACTCGCAAGTCTTCCCCGCTCACTTTTACGTACTTGCTGCTCGGTGAACCTGTAAAACGCGCTACCGTAGTGCGCGATTTGGGCGTAATGATGGATGCGAAACTGCTCTTTAACGCGCATGTGAACTATCTGACCAACTCCTGTCTCCGTACGCTTGGCGTGATTTCCCGCGCGACCAGGGATTTCACCGACCGATCATGCTTTGTTTCACTGTATCGCGCTCTCATTTTGCCCAAGCTCGACTTTGCTAGTGCAATTTGGAATTGTTTAAGCCCTTCGTCCTCCCTTCGACTAGAAAGGATTCAGAAGCGTTTTACTAGAACCGTGTTTTCTCGCCACTCACCTATGAGCCGATATGAGCACGGTGGGCTTCTGAAGATCTTGAATTTAGATGAGCTATCAGCGAGGCGCTCCAGGCGCGACCTGGCTTTTCTGTTTAATTGTATTCTCTCGAAGTTCGACTGCCCTTGCCTCGTAAGCTCTGCCATCTGCGAGTGCCAAGCAGACCACTACGGCCGCATGGATGCTTTGATGTAGACAGATCAAATGAGTTTGGTAACCAGCCAGCCGGTGCCAGCCCACCTATAACAGTCTGTTTCCATTCTCCTATAGATGTTTTTTGCAGCGATTTGGTACTGTTTAAGCGCTCTCTGAAATGTATGATATTTTGAATACGCATGCTGTGGAGAGGTCGCTCCTGCACGTCTCTCCCTGCTCTCGTGTTTCCTCACATACAGCGCTACCTTGCCTATCTTCGTACGTGTTCGTACGTTCCTTGCCATGTTCGTACGTTCTCCTGTGCATACTCCAGGCACATCCTCCGAGCCTTTACCGTTCAAAAATGTTTGCGTCTCCTTTCGATAACACTACACACTTTTGTATATATCTATCTGCCCTTCCACATTTACCAATTTCTGATTTATACGCTGCCCATATTTGTACTGTTTGTATTCCTTGTATCCATGTATTCCTTTGTATTCCTTGTTTGTATTCCTTGTATCCATGTATGTTGCCTGTTCGTATTCTTTGTACCTATGTATGCGGTGCATCACCCGAGAAGGCCCTGTGCTGTTGGTGAGCACTTCAAATAAATAAATAAATAAATAAATAAATAAATAAATAAATAAATAAATAAATAAATAAATAAATAAATAATGCTGAACAATTTGCTCTTGAGTCTAAAAGTCTGCCTTTTCTGTGTCTGTTTCTTTTCTTCTCATAGCTGGCGTGCCGTGCAAAAGCAGATGTTAAAATATGTGCTACGCGGAGAAACTAGCGTACACGGAATGTGGCGAAGCCACCTTTTTGCACTGCAAGAAAGTGCTAGTTAGCAAAATCGAGAAAAATATGGCGGAGGGGGGGGGGAGGGGTGTAGCTTTGAGCGAGACTTGGCGGACCCCTCAAATGTTCTCGCGGACCCCCATTTGAGAACCACTGCTTTAGGGGAAACTGCGTTGTTTATTTACGTATTTTTAGCGTGTGGATTTTTGCAACTACTCGGCTAATCCGCCGTTACACGAAACGAACGGTACGACGCTACGGAGTGCTAAAACATGTTTTCCGCCTCACTCCACGGAAAGGATCCGGTACATGCGCGCGCATGCGCAGTCGGGTCCCGGTACATACGTAAACAACGTAACGAACGGAACGGCCGGAGCATACGGACTGCTAAAACTCTCTAGTTTTAGCAGTCCGTCCGTTCCGTCCGGTACGTAGTTAGCGTGTTGACCGGGACGCGTCTGGGCACTCGGGCATTCGTCACGGTAGGGGGATTAGTTCCGCCGGCCTGCCTTCGCCATGTCCGCGCCTCCTCGCCCTTCCTCCTCGCCCTTCCGCTCGCGCAGGAGGAGACGGGTCCTGGTCAACCCGGTAGCAACGTACGTGACGGAACGGACGGACTGCTAAAACTCTCTAATTGTCTCGGGCCGCAGCCGCGTCGTCGCGTTGTTTTGGTTGGAGGGCATCGTGCAGCTGTGGAAAAACATTGGCGGTACGGCGGCTTGAAGGGCTCTCAGGGAGCTTGGCAGTAGCTGGCTCTGGGCCCACCGCGTTGTCGTTTAACCGGTTGTAAAACTATTCGGTCCGTCGCGCCGGCGGAGACGGGGAAGCTTGGAGCTGTCAACTAGGTCTGGACGGCGGTCGATTTATGGGAAGTGCTCCTTTGTTGGCCCGTCCGCGCGCGGAGTGAGGGCGTGCGAGGGTGTTCGTACGTGCGACGCCTGCGGCGGTCGCCGTATCCTGTGTTGCCTACGTGTTATACTGGCGCGCGGTCCAATTAACGGAGCATCGCCTCTCAACGACGGAAAATCTTGGAGACGCGCCGCGTTTCCTTAAGAAGGATGGTTACGAGTCCCAGCTGGCGTGAGTGGCTGTCCGGTCTTGGACGAGAATCGTGGGAACAGGCGACGAGGGCCGCGTTCGTAGAAGCTTGTCCCTGGCGCTTGCACGTGTTTCCGCGAGTTTCAGAATCAACCTGCGAGTTTCAGCCTGCGAGTTTCAGGCTGGTGAGAGAGTGTGACCAATGTTTCAGGGTTACGGGGGGCGTTGCCCACCGCACTTTAAGCCCGGATGCAGTAACCCGACCAATCAGGTCGCCAGGGGCTGCTGATTGGCCTATTTATCGGGGGTGGAGACTAAGTGACCCATTAAAACCACGAGACCCGAGGTCTTGTGGTCGAATCCTCAGGGTTTCGATGTGCTATGCACGGCCGGCGTATTGCCGGCCTAGCCAGGTTCGGCTAGGGAGGATCTCACCACTTGTGTAGTCTTAAGTCAGGGTCCGTCGCTGACGGGGGTACCGCGTGCACAAAGTTGTAGCTGACTAAGACTCTAACTTTATTTCTTACTTTGTTATGTCTATCCTCAGCCTGTAAATATTCTGTATATGTCTTCCGTGTAAATATACAGTTTTAGAAAATCCTCATCAACTACAGTCGTCGTGTCATCAGTGCCGCAACCATCAGGCACCAACGCAGATCATCATCAAGAAACAACGAACCATCATTTACTCCGCATGTCTAAATAAACGAAAAGGCCTGAAAAAAGTTGGCCGCGTATCTGCTCCTTTCGTTGCAAATGTCGTCAAAAGACGATAATCTTTGTAGACATTTGCCAAGGCAATGCCCCCCTTTGCTTTGCCGCTCACTTCTGAAGGGCCAGACACATGTCCGTCTTTGCAGCCGGTTTTCGGCGCAGTTAAACGTTCCGGAAACCACTCCCAACCGCCGTTTGGTGGAATTGGAGACACATGGTGCGCGGGTGCCGTCGACGCGTCGGGCTGCCTAGCTCCGCCCCGTTCCGTCGTGCGTGCATGCAGCCTTTGGCAGCCCGCACAAGGGTCGCATTCACGCTTGACGGAGTTCTCCTGGGTGCCCCGCGATGCTCGTGATTTCCTCTCGTAGGAAATTGTTGCTTGAAGTTATTGGGGCCAATTATATCCATTAATAGCGTAAATGGATGTAATTGACCAAGTGGAGTTTTGAAAAACTAAAATGTACTACGAAAATAGAAAAAAATTAATCACAACAGTGAACTTACTAAAAATATGTCTTACATCTGCTCGAAAACGAAGACGTAACTTAAAAAAGCCAATAAACGAACGTTGGAATTATGAAAAAAAAATTGCGGAGACGAGCCAGTCATGTAGCACCCTGCAGTTTCACAAAAATGCAACTGGCGGAAGTAACACATTTAATCGTTGTAAAAGCGTAATGAAGGTAAATGGTCAAATAGAATATCCCCCCCCCCAAATACACAATATAACCATTTCGCAAAAATGGGGACGAAATTAAAAAAAATGCATCTTATACATATCCTCCGAAAAACGAAGACTCAACTAGAAAAGCCCGAAAAGAACGACGACAACACGAATAAATAATCGCGCAAACGAACGAAACCAGCCCTACGCCTGTCATCTGCGGGAAAACACACGATTAGTCAAGTAAATGTGCTTAATAAATATAATGGTGTAATTTATATCATTGGCAAAAAAACAAAAAACAAAATCAAAATAAAATACTCCAACGTATTAGGCTACTCATCGCCAAATCTGGCTCCAGAAAACTCAATGAATACTAGCAGCGTAAGAATGCTACGCATTATTGACAATTATCTGGATTTCTGCAAATGCTTTTCTCATTCAATGTATCAAGAATATGGTTTCGGGGGTTGTTCTTTTCACATGAATTTTAATAAAACCACCGAATCAACCACAATAAAGGAAGCCTTCAGTGACTACAGGGAGAAAAAAAACACTGCAATGCCGACACTTCTCAGAGATGTTTACTGTATGCAGCGTGGTCTTTTGCAGTTACAAGGCAAGCGAAATATCTTCCAACTGTGGGGAAAAAATAAATGAGTAAAATGTTTTTTGATCCCATATATTTGGTCTTGCTCGTACCAGAGATATCAGCAGATCGTTTTCGGAGATGCGGGCCGCCCTTGAGCTGCTCATGGCTGCGGCGCAGGAGAAAGCCACCTCGCAAAATCCAGGAGCGGAGGACACGCCGAATAGAAGCCCCCCTTTTTCCTAGAAACCCGCGCAAAACGTCACGAATGACGCTTCCGCGCCTCGTGCTGTTATTGCCTGCCGCCCAGAGTAGCCCAAAGAAAGAAGTCCAAGAGTAGCCCAAGTAGCCCAGAGTAGCCCAAGTAGCCCAAAGAAAGACTATCGCCTTTAAAAAGAACGCCAGTCGAGCAGGCGCTTATGGTAGCAGTGTGGTTCACTTGTGCGCGTTTAGAATAGGGGGCCCCAACGCTATGGGTCCCCCAAGCGTTTTGGGGCGTCGTATTGCGCATGCGCAGAACCCAAGCCGTCCTTAGGGTTTTGGGTTTGCGTGTAGCGCGCACGCTATTTTGCTGAAATAGCGGGCGCCCCAAAGCTGGAGTTTGCGTTCTTGCGTCGCTCTCGCAGACAGCGAGACTACGCGTGACCATGGCCGAAGCGAAACCTGCGGCTCGTTCCTCGACTCACCCGATCAACTACGACGATCGCTGAGCCGAATTTGCAAATTCCGCGCGTCGTTCGCTGGAAATGGATAAAGCAGGTAATCTTGAAGCGTTTTCTGCTGTTAGAAACAGTCCGCGCACACGCCGGCCGCGCCTGCCAGCTCGGCACACTCAGGGTCTCGAACCGGCGGAGACCACGGTAGCAGCCGTTTGTCGCTACTCTTCCGAATCAATCTGATCGTTAAAAAGAAGCTCCACATGCGAGAAAGTAGTTGTTAGTGTGATGAAAAAGTGTGCTAGGGATTGTTGTCAGGACTTATTTTAAAAGCGGCGATCAGATATCTGCCGCGATGCTAAGCCTGCCTACCACAGGATTGGGAGGAGCAGCCTACGCTGACCGGCAGCGGACGTTCCGCGATCCGACCGATCGCCCCGGCGCGCGGTGCGCCGCGGCCGAGAGATGGCGCTACCTGCGTGGAAGCATCGAAACAAGCTACGCAGATGTCGTGGTCACCGATCGCTCGAACGGCAGTTATAGGTGAAATAAAGTTCCGCATGCCAGAAAGGGGATGATAGTGTAGTGAAAGGTTGTATTACGGATTGCATTCGCAGTTGCACAGATAGCGGCGATCAAATATCCACCACGGTGCTAAGCTTAAAGCGCTTAAGGTTCCCATCAACCGAGCCGACCCGAGCAACGCAAGCCGGTTGCGGGCTGCTGGGGGCGCCCCTCTTCTAAAACTCGCCGCGCGTGAGCGCCTTGCGTTTGGGTTATCCTAACTTCTTGGGGGCCCCAAACGGCGGCTTCCCCTATTCTAAAACTGCCTAATGTTTGCATAGCTAAGGAACGGTTCTAGTCTTAACCGTGAAGTCTCATTGCTGGCCGGGATTATAGGTAGCGATCGGTACAATCGGCATTTATTGGTACGACCGCTACTCTTATGCGTGGGGTCGTTGGGCCCGCTGCGAGCGAAGCGAAGCTGGCGAGTTTGGGGATTAAACTTGGCTCCATCTGACGGAGCGCGCCGTCCCTACGCGGCAATGTTTTGGCACGCTGCCTTCCATTATCGCTGACTGCGATAGGCAAGTCGCTATCTATAAAGCCGGTCGTGGCTATGGCGAAGTGGCGTAGGTTGGCATGCTCGACATGTTCCACGAGCGCCATGACGTCGCCCAGGCTGCTCCTGCTTTTTCTAAAAGCAGACACCTGGGGGGGATATATATGTCTGTTCGTCAAATGTGAAATACCACTTCCTATGGGTAAGCAGTCGTTTGAGCCCACTATCTTAGCAGTATCTGTTTTTGGATAGTGCCGATAAAACACTAGTGTCTGCCGTTTCCTATGACCCCACGCCTCCGGTAGGAGCCCATGTATTCATACCAGGCGGGAGTTCCTAATTGTGTACGACACCATGGTGAACTAACTAATTATGACGAGTAACAAATACCTCAGCACGTGTTATACCCATTAGTATCATTAGCATAGTGGCCCACCCGGGCATCACCGGGTACTTGCTACGGATATTATCATAGGTATACTTATAACTATATATTTGCATCGTTATAATTATTGATTGATATGTCATTTGATTTCAAGGGCTCACGTAATAGTGCAGTTAAATTTCCTTCACCGAAAAAAAGTACTGGCGACTCTAGAGTCAAAGGCTGCTAGATTACAGTACCAGTCCTGGCTCGTCTGGACCGGGACATGATAAGCAGTGCTGATCAGGCTTTTACTGAAACAATACGTTTGCTCTTCTTTTTTAAACTTTTTTAGATCGGACTTAGTCAACTACATCTTATGGAAGAAAATCCAAAATATGGCGAAAGCAGAAGGAACACTGCTGCATAAAATTTATTTAGAATATAAACGCAACACGTCTCTGACCCGAGGTGGCGAGGAAGGCGCGGAACCCAAAGACATAACTCTTCTGTGCGTACTTCAACTGCTTCGAGACGATATAATGTACACTGCTGGAGCCAATTACTACATTCAGGCCAAATTTGACCAACGCTCCAAAGAAAAGGTGAGTGTCGGTGTTGAAATGTGAAAATTACGGAAGAAACGTTTTACCTCTTTTTTAACGTTTTATAGGTTGTGAAGATAATGAAAATTGTCAACTCAACGTTTAAGGACATTCTGATGAAAAACACATGGATGGCCACACCACGAAAGCAACCGCCTTGATGAAGGTGAGCGGTTAAGGGGGCCATGAAGACAAAAGACAAAATTGTTTTATTGGAAAGATTAAGTGTTTTATAGCTCCTCAGCGCTTTCCCGGCAGCAAACTATGCTTTATTCACTGAGAAATTAAACAATTTAAGGCAAAACTTTAATTCTTCCGCTAAATAGTGTTTGGTGACGTCAGCGATGACATACCCAGAAAAGATATTTGAAACGATTGTTAGCACGGTGACTAGCGCTGCAGTGAACGGACAAACGTGTTTTGTTGCCTCGTTTACCGTTCGTCCTCTCAGATGGTGCCACGATACTGCTGAGGATCTCTGCCCGCACTCGCTTTGTTTTAAATGCAGAGCATTTCAGTAACTCACGATGTCACCCGCGTTGACGTCCGTAGTCCGCACCGTCGTTGTCCCTACTATATAAAAAAAATACTATCCGGCGCCAGGTTTCGATCCCTCGACCCTGCGGGCGGAACGCAATGTACATGGTGCTCTACCCACTGCGCCACAAATACGACACAGAATGGGACCCTACGAACGCGCCTTATATCGTTGACTCATTCAAATTACTGCTGACGAGCGCTCTCTCTCAGCAGTTGCCACAAGTGCAACAACATTAACGTAACGCAAACTACTTAACGTCGTGCGCCCCCGGAAATGCTCTGCATTTGATCGTGCCCCTCGCGAGGGGGATGTTTCACTGCGTCTTTTCCTTTGACCGCATTGTGAACAGGTTGAGCTGTTCTCCAAATGAAGCGCCCACGTATCTCTAGCTGCGTTTCCACATTGGGCTGCCCTCTTATCTTGCTATGGACCAGCAGTGTGCGATGGAGAAAGTTATTTGACCGGATTTGCCCCTGGCTCTTCTTTGTTACAGTTGATACCAATCGTTTCGTGAAGCATTGGGTATGCTCGACGAACAGTCATAGAAGGCAATGTCACTTATGCCAGTTGGCCAGTGTAAGCTCAATACGCCGGACGGTTGTGCAGCTATAACCGCCATAGTGCGCGCAGTAGGAACTGGTGCTTCTATGCTTACGTGTGGGCTCGTAACTTCCATTTGTTTGCCACATTATTCTTACTGCTAAAAAGAATATGCATTAATTTTTTTCGCCAATTGCTCGTTCTTAAACCTTATAAGCCCTTGTGTTTTTAGCTGCCCAAAATACGTCATTAAGTTTTAGTGCGGGAAATGAGGTAGTGGGTCGCATGGCCGTTCTCTTTTTAAAGCAAAACTTTAGTGCTTTTGTACAGCGGTTTCGCTGAGGATACCCGTTAAACTTTTGACCAGATACACACCCTCGCTGACACACCCCTCGAAGCGCACCGCGTGATTCGCCGGGACCGCTGCTGGCGCTGCGCACAAGGCCACCTTTTCAGTCGTCCTGCTCACGTAGCGGCGAACTTGCATTTTGTGCAGTTTTGTGCGCACTTAATGAGATGTGAACATAATCGAATGATTTTCTTGCTCTTCCAGCTCGGAAAGATAGACGCTGTGATTGGATACCCTGACTGGATGCTGGAAAGCGAAATTATAAATGGCTTGTATCAGTTTGTAAGCAGCAATATTTTTACTCTGTAGCACGAAACGCACTATACTATATGTGAAACGATTGCTGAAGTGAAAGTGTAGAACTGTATTTGTTACTGTATTGTGCAGTTTAACTCATGCGCGTAATTAGTTGGCTCTTTAGAGGAAGGGTAGCGGCTAGGTTACCGTTGATGGGTTGCAGACGAGAAAACAGCATGTGCCGTTCACGGCTGCAGCAAATGTCGTAGGTACGTCACGCCAGTTTGCAATGCTTTTTCGTGTTATCTCAGCCTTCAAACTTTCAATTTTCGCCCATCTACCGGTCAATACAGACTTCTTTTTTATGTACTGGCTGTACAGGCTAAACGTGATAGAGCTGTGAACCTGCTGTGTGTCGCCATAATTCGCGCAGCAAAGTTGGCAGGAAGGATGGCGCAAATGAAACGCAGGCTTTAAACGCGCTTTCCTTGTTAAATGGGCCTTTAAATTAGTCTAAAATGCTGAGAACATAACTTAATCATCGCAGTCCTTAATGTGGTCGAATACAATGTTTACAACGTATTTCAGTGTCTTCTTAAAACAATGGGACACGAGGGACATTATATTTCTAGCCACCGTGGGCCAACGGCAAAAGAAGATTTAGGACCAATACACTCTTTGAAGGTGGAATGCCAGCGAAGCTGTCGTGCTCCCAAATTCGCCCCCGGTGCATGATATGACCGTGGTTTGGCAAATAAGTGCGCGAAACCAAACACGGTTATCAGGGGAGCAGTCTAAAATAGTGCCCGAAGCAAAACACCTTTGTAATTTACGATTGAGCGCACTTTTTAGTTAATTAGCTTAATCATACTTGGAAGGACTAGAGATTTTTCGTGGCCAACAAACATGGCGCTGTCGATTTCCCTGCCGTCGTGGCCCATGTATTGACAGCAGGCGCGAATTCTTTAACATTTACAACTCCCCTGTGAGCTAATAATGGCAAGTAAATTGAACTCGGGGTAATGCAGAGTTATTTTAACGTCCAATTGTTATATAATCTCTTTTTTTGGGGGGGGGGGGGGGGGGCGTGGGGAGAGGGCGTGGAGAACAAAACAAGAATTACAGCCATTTTCCGGCACAGGCTCGCGTAAATGCCCTTATATTGTCGCTTTGAGTTTATGCCACAGACATCTTTAAAACACCAATCTATAATACATGTTAAGTGATTAATGAAGATGTAGAACGTTCATAAACACGGTGATAGGCTGTGTCGCCCTCCCAAAGTGACCGAAAACGTACCATGCAACGTTTTTGATCCAAACAACACGTACGACTAAGAGAACATTTTTAGGGGCGAAGCCCCTTAGCCGCTCGGGCTGTCGGCGCCTCCTGTTGACGTCGTCTCATGTAGTCACGGTACTAAAACACTGAGACACTCGTTTTTCAACGTCTCGCGCTAGAACGTAACACATACTAAAAGAAAAGTGTATACGGGATAAAAACGGTTCAAAATAAACGAACATGATTTAAAGATTTGTGGAACACTCCCTGTCCACTTCAGTAATCGTTAAGCACAAGCAGAAGTTGTTTGTAAACGGGCTATAATTTGTGTTACACCTTATCGGGTCGGGTGGTCGGTCGAAAAAAAAAAAAAGCGTACTTACCTGGTGTCGGTGCCTCGTTGAGCACCGAGGACGAGCCGCCAGGGCGGGCATTGCACTGCCCTCGCGTTAACCACTGCCGCTACCCTAGACAGGGGCAGATGGGGCATGCAAATTGCTTAAATCGGCATGAACGCAAGAGAAGGCGCTACGGTCTCGGCAAGCCCGCTATTGCTCTTCCCACTGGCGCTTCTCCGGCGCCTAATCAACGCTCGCTGTGTGGAAGGGAGAGACTTACCAATTTTGAATACACTTATTCACTGCATGCTTCGCCCCTCCCCAGGTTTCACGTTAGTGAAGATGGTCAGGGATTTTTTTACAATAAAATACGTGGAATCAAAACCGTTAAAACGGCAGAGGCTGTTTTAAACAAGAGTAGCCTAATGCGTCCGTCGCTGACGCCCTATACCTTGACACCCGAACGGGACGGCCTGGGAGTAGGACAGGTGCACCAGCCATGGAGGACTCTGATTTGGGGAAAGCCGGGAATGAAATGTGAAATGTTTGCTTGCGGAAGTATTTGACACCCAAAGGTGAAGGAACGGAAGCTGGAAAAATGTCATAAGTTTTTTCATTCTAAAGGTGAATGAGCAGCGAAGAAGTTTAGTACACAACATTGCGATGACGCCGTATTTAGGCAAAAGTATGTGCGAATTTTGCTTTTCTTCAGCGTCGACGCCGGTTATCCCTAGCAAGGGCACGTGCACGCCCTCACACACTTTTATTCTGACTCTACTAATCTTGAAAATGGGGCCTTCTGATTACGAATTCCTTCTATCTACGTACTATGTGATGAGGAGTTTAAAATTTAGGTTTAAGTCATGTTTTAGCCTTGGTAAGGGTGTCTATTTTGAACTAATTTACTGAAAGATGCATATCACGGGGACAGTGCTTATAAGACATGGTGTGCGACTTTGGTGATGACCACGTGATAATACACACACCCCGGTATGTTTGGTTATGAACGCCTCGCGGTCCCGAGACACGTAGATCCTGAAGAGGTTTTGTTCTCAGGCATGGAAAATACATGGCATTCTAGCCATATAGGCGTCGCTTTAAAAAATGTGAATATATTAGACAGAGCTTATCTTGCTTAAAACGTCGTCATGATATTCGCGCCACCCAGCGAGACAGACGTCGCTGTGCAGTCACACAAGGATGCCTTCTGGCAACACATTGGAACTAAATTGCAGTTCTGCGAAATAATAAATTGATAACCACGGAAATAAATAAGAAAATTACACTGTGGCGGCAGAAACGTTGTCGTGGCTTGACGCTGTTTGTAGCAAAGTAAACAGAAGTAGGGCCCTTTTTTTACTCTGGTTTAGCCAAAATGTAAATCGAAGCACTGGTGTTACAATATGGGATATATATCTGGGAGATGTGCAACAACTTCTAGGCTTACGGTTTAAGTTTGCGCTCTTTAATTAAATGGCCGCGTAGGCGTTTATTGAAATCTAAATGAGTCCTCTCCTAATTACACGTGAACGAAGAGCAGCTGCGATTAGTGTGTTTTAATTGGGATGAGTAAAAATATGAATGCACGATCTTTAAAAACCACAGCACAAACTTCAGGAAATGTTTCAGTGAGCAAGTATTAGATGGCCTTACGAGCAAGCACGAGAACACAGACGGAGCACAAAGGACTTGGGCAGCTTATACGGGCAGCTTATGCAGTTACCTGCAGGGGAAAAAAACTGCAAAGAGCGATGTGGTAACAAACGCCAACACGAAGCCAATAGAGCAAAAAACTGAAACGCGAGAGTTTGTTGCTGGGCTAGTTGGTGCATATTAAGTTTAGAAGAAACCAGCTGAACATTAAAAACAAAGAACTAAGTGTTAACAAAGAAGTGTCAGGGACACTGCTGGTAACTTCCTTGCTAACACTTTGTCCTTTGTTTCAATGTTCAGCTGGTTTCTTCTAAACTGAAACGCGAAAACATTCAGTAGCGGTGCCCCAGAATTTCTGCGCTAAGGTAACCAAACTACTGGTGTTTTGGAAAGATATAGATGACATGCTAATATTGTCACGAAGCCAAGGACGACGCAGTTGTCTTGCGGGGAGAAACAAGTTTATTGGAGCGAACTTGTCCCCCCTAACAACTCAAAAGAATACAGAGGGGGCGAAGCAGCGGTCAACAAAGTGACTTGCGTCAGCGAGCGTCGCAGAATCGAATGCCCCGGCGTCCGCTCTGCAGGCTTTTTTTCTTTCGGCGCGCGTGGTTCTCGAAACGTCGATTCACATCGAGAACATAGTAGATCCAAGAAGATTATTCTGGGGTGTTCACGTTAGATCGGAATGCTCTCCCTATCACACAGATAACACAATGCGGCACAGAAAGAAAGAATGGAACACGCGCTTCCCTTGGCGCAGAGATAACACAGACCGGCGCAGCCGGGCGGTAAAAGCAAAACACAAATAAACAAACCCAATGTATGGTTCGCGGCATTACCCCCCTCTAAGAGTGCATCGACCCGATGCTAACATAAGCGACAGTCCGAACAAATGAAAATAAAAGTTCGTCATCGTCCGTAGAAAGGTTTTAAGCGAACCACGTGGACGACTTCGGGGCCGCGTGCGTCGTCGTGATGTGCCGGAGTCACCATCGGGGATCACTTCGTAGGTAAGTTGGCCAACACGTCGTAGAATTTTGGTAGGGCCCCAAAATACCGTCGCAGGAGCTTCTCACTGAGTCCGCGTCGTCGGATGGGAGCCCAAAACCCCAAACACACGATCCCCTGGTTGGTACTCGGCGTCTCGGCGTCGGAGGTTGTAGCGGCCCGCATCCACCAGCTGCTGGTCCGTTATACGAACTCGAGCGAGCTGGCGGGCCTCCTCCGCACGTTGAAGATATCCGTGGACGTCGGCGTTGAGGTCGTCGTCTTCTACGTGCGGAA
Source organism: Haemaphysalis longicornis (assembly GCA_013339765.2). Lineage (NCBI taxonomy): Eukaryota > Metazoa > Arthropoda > Arachnida > Ixodida > Ixodidae > Haemaphysalis > Haemaphysalis longicornis. The sequence continues at coordinate 186,574,853 of CM023453.1, forward strand.
GCATGGCGTCGAGCATCGTAGTTGGCCTTCTACCGTAGACAAGCTCGAACGGCGTCAGCTGCGTCGTCTCCTGGATAGCCGTGTTGTACGCAAACGTGACATACGGGAGCACTTCGTCCCAAGTCTTATGTTCAACGTCAACGTACATTGACAGCATATCTGCGATTGTCTTGTTCAGACGTTCTGTTAGTCCGTTCGTTTGGGGGTGGTACGCCGTCGTTCTTCGGTGATCCGTGTTGCTGTAGCGTAATACTCCTTGCATCAGCTCCGCAGTAAATGCCGTTCCGCGGTCGGTGATTAGGACTTCCGGGGCTCCATGTCGCAGCACAACTTGGCTTATAAAGAACTTCGCCACTTCTTGTGCAGTCCCCCTCGGAAGAGCGGCGGTCTCTGCGTAGCGCGTCATGTAGTCTGTCGCTACGACAATCCACTTGTTCTGTGATCGTGACGTAGGGAACGGGCCTAAAAGGTCCATTCCAATCTGTTGAAATGGTCTCGATGGGACGGCGATCGGTTGCAGAAGTCCGGCGGGTCTTGTCGGCGGCGTTTTTCGTCGTTGGCAGTCACGGCAGCTCCGGACGTAGTGGGTGACGTCAGAGGTAAGGCCGGGCCAGTAGTCCCTCGCCTTGATTTTTCCAATAGTGCGGCTGTGCCGAGATGTCCGGAAGACGGGTCGTCGTGGCACGCTTCCAAAATTTCGTCACGAAGGTCCGCGGGGATGACAGAAGGTAATTCGCTCTTGTTCCGGGGCTGAAATTCTTCTTCACGAGGACGGAGTTTCTCAGGCTGAATGCTGGTAAGCTGCGTTTGAAGGTCCTAGGAACGGCAACGTTGCATCCCTCGAGGTATCGATTATGACGCGTAAGTCGGGGTCGGCACGCTGCTGGGCGGCTAGGTCGCTCTCCGTCACGATCCCGAAGAACGCGCTGTCTTCGTCAGCGTCTTGTGGTGGTGGGTCGAGGGGGGGCGGGACAGGCAGTCGGCGTCGGAGTGTTTCCTGCCGGATTTATAAACGACTGTAACGTCGAACTCCTGCAGGCGCAAGCTCCACCGCCCAAGACGGCCAGAGGGGTCCTTCAAATTGGCGAGCCAACACAGCGCATGGTGGTCTGTCACAACCTTGAATGGCCTTCCATACACGTATGGGCGAAATTTTGAAATCGCCCATATAATAGCCAGGCACTCTTTCTCAGAGGCAGAATAGTTTTTCTCCTCCTTCGACAGACCACGGCTGGCATAGGCGATTACCCTTTCGCAGCCGCTTTGCTTTTGGACAAGGACGGCACCCAAGCCTATATCACTGGCGTCCGTGTGCATTTCCGTTTCGGCATTTTCGTCGAAATGAGCGAGCACGGGTGGCTTTGCAGGCGTTTTTGCAGCTCGCAGAATGCTTTTTCTTGGTCGTTTTCCCAGCTAAAAGGGGGGCTATCTTTCGTCAAGCGCGTGAGTGGCTCTGCAATGCGTGCGAAGTTTGCGACGAAGCGCCGGTAGTATGCGCACAGCCCGAGAAATCTTCGCACGCCCTTCTTGTCTTTCGGCCTTGGGAAGTTCGCAATGGCTGAAGTTTTTGCCGGGTCAGGTAGGACTCCCGCGGCGTTGACGACGTGGCCCAAGAACTTGAGTTCCCCGTATGCGAAACGGCACTTTTCAGGCTTCAGTGTAAACCCCGACGTACGAATGGCCTCGAGTACAGACTCCAACCTTGCAAGGTTTTTCGTCGAAAGTTCGGGCGAATACCACTACGTCGTCGAGGTATACGAGGCAGGTGTGCCACTTAGGCCAGCTAGCACAGTGTCCATGACTCTTTGAAACGTCGCTGGTGCTGTGCACAGCCCAAACGGCATCACCTTGAACTCGTATAGGCCGTCTGGGGTTATAAATGCAGTCTTCTCTCGGTCTCTCTCGTCCACTTCAATTTGCCAGTAGCCGGTCTTCAGGTCCATCGATGAGAAGTACTTGCGTGGCAGAGGTGGTCGAGGGCGTCGTCGATTCGGGGGAGGGGGTACACGCCCTTTTTTCGTGATTTTGTTCAGTCGCCGGTAGTCAACACAAAACCTTAATGTGCCGTCTTTTTTCTTTACGAGTACGACGGGCGCAGCCCAGGGGCTTTTCGAGGGCTGTATAATGTAGTCGCTGAGCATGTCGTCGACTTGAGTCCGGATGGCTTCCCGTTCGTGTGAAGAGACGCGGTACGGTGACTGTCGGGTGGGTCGGGCTCCATCTTCGGTTTTTATTCGGTGCTTCGCTAGAGGGGTCTGACGTAGTTTTGCGCTCGACGAAAAACATTCGCTATAGCGACGCAGCAAAGCCAATAACTTGTTCCTTGTTCTTGCGGTAGCGCCGGATTCACGTCGAAAGGCTGCGGGAGCTTGAAGGTTTTCAACGGGTGTGCGCTCAAAGTCGGCGACCGCGATCACGTCACTTGCTTCTTGCGCTTCTTCGAGGAATGCAATTGCCGCGCCCTTGTTTAAATGCTGGTACTCCTCGGTGAAATTCGAAACCCAAAAATGTGGGATTGGTGTTCCTTGAAGCGCGCAATGCCTCTTGCGACCGACACACCACGGTTGAGAAGCACCCTTTGATCGGTGTCTACGATAGCGTCGACGTCAGGAGCAGCATCTTCACAGTAGACGCGATCATCAAGCTTGCGCGGGGTGGCAGGGTGACGTGATCATCGGCGATCCTTACAGCTGCACGGATTTCGGGGTTCGATTCCGGCGTCATGGAGTGGTCGGAGAAAAAGTTATCGACTTCGTCTGCAGATCGATTATTGCGCCGTTGTCCGTCAAAAAGTCCATTCCGAGAATTACGTCGCGGGAGCAGTTAGGCAAAACGACGAACACCGCAGGGTACGTCGTGCCGTCTATGGTGACGCGCGATGTGCACGTTCCACTTGGCGTCACGAGGTGGCCTCCTGCTGTGCGTATGTGCGGACCGTCCCATCGGTCATAACTTTCTTCAGTTTAGACGCAAATGGTCCGCTAAAACCCCGGAGTAGTCGGCTCCCGTGTCTACGAGGGGGGACTACATCAAAGCCGTCGATGGACACCTTGACGTCGGATGCCGCCTTCCTCGAGTTCCGGGTGCGTCGGGGCGTCGCATCTCGGCTTGTGGTGTTGACGGTCGGGCACTGTGCGTCGTCGTTGTCATCGTCTTCTCAGCGGACGTCTCGGTCCGGTCGGGTGCGCGTCGCGGCGTATAGCTGTCGTCGTGTACGGGAGTCTCGTCAGGTCTGGGTCGGGTCGTCGGGATGAGGGCATGTTGTGAGTCACTGTCTTCCGCGAGTCGTTGCGTCGTTGGAGGGTTTTATTTTTCCGCGATCGTGCAACTTTACCTCCAGAAGTTGCATCTTTTAGTTTCCCCCGCGTGGGCTGGGGACCTTCCACGTGAGAACTCAGCATTGCTACGGCGGGTTTGGCGACTGGTATGGGGAGGGTGACGGCGAACGGGTTTGAAACGGGCTGGTCGACGGCTGGTGTTGGACAGGTACTCTTCGATCTCCGATGGGCGCTGGCCAGTTCGGGGGCGGGGTGCGTCGACGGAGAACCCTCGCAAACCGAGCCTCCTGTAGGGGCAGCGACGGTAGACGTGGTCGCCTCTCCGCAGTGGTAGCACAGCGGACGATTGTCGGACGTTCGCCACACGTCGGTCTTCCTTGGGGCAGGGGGTTGCGCCGCAGGTGGTCGGGCCGGCGAAGGGGACGACGGTACGGAGCCTCGTGACGATAGGGTGCAGGTGGGCGAGGGCGATGTAAAGCAGCCGCGTAGGTCATGGCTTGCGGCTCGCGAGGTGCTACTGGCGTCGTTGAAGTTCCCAGCGCTTGCTGCACTTCTTCTCTAATGACGTCGGTAAGAGAAGCGACTTGTGATTGCGGCGCCGTCGGGAGCAGTTTGCGCAGCTCCTCCCTCACTATTTCGCGGATAGTGTCGCGTAGTGAGTCGGAGTTGATAGCGCTGGCACCAAGCGTCTCCGAAACCAGCGCATTGATTGGGCGGTCGTACTGCCTCGTTTCCGGATTTCGAGCGTCTTCTCCATCGCGGCGGCCTCAGACGCGAATTCGGACACGGACTTGGGGGGGTTGCGAACAAGGCACGCGAAGAGCTCTTGCTTCACACCTCGCATCAGAAACCGTAGTTTCTTTTCCTCCGTCATTCCTGGGTCCGCACGGCGGAAAAGTCGCTTCATTTCCTCGACGAAGATTACGACTCCTTCGTTCGGGTGTTGCGTTTTGAGTTTCCAGTAAAATCGCAGCTCGTTCTTTTTTCACCACGGTCGTGAAGGTCTTTAAAGGGAAATCGCTTTTGAATTGCGTCCAGTCGGTCAAGGCGCTCTCGTGGTTTTCCAAACCAAGTTCGGGCTGCATCCTCCAAGTAAAAGAAAACATGCCGGAAGGTTTCTTCATCGTCCCACCTGTTGAAGATCCGCACGCGCTCCAGCTTCTCCAACCATTCCTCTGGATCTTCAGCGGGGGCTCCCCGGAACGATGGCGGTTCCCGGGGCTGCTGCAGCACGATTGGCGACGTTGTTTCTTGTACCATGGTGTTGGTTGCAGCGTTCCTTTTCTTGGGCCCTTCTGGCATCAAACCGAACTCGGGCGGTAAATCTTGCAGGCGGGGGCTGGCTCTTTTTGGACTGGCTTGGCGGCTTTTCGAGGTTGTAGTGGGCATGAAGGGTGCGTACCCAGCACCTCCACCAGATGTCACGAAGCCAAGGACGACGCAGTTGTCTTGCAGGAGAAACAAGTTTATTGGAGCGAACTTGTGCTCCCCTAACAACTCAAAAAAATACAGAGGCGGCGAAGCAGCGGTCAACAAAGTGACTTGCGTCAGCGAGCGTCGCAGAATCGAATGCCCCGGCGTCCGCACTGCAGGCTTTTTTTCTTTCGCGCGCGTGGTTCTCGAAACGTCGATTCACATCGAGAACATAGTAGATCCAAGAAGATTATTCGGGCTGTTCACGTTAGATCGGAATGCTCTCCCTATCAGACAGATAACACATGCGGCACAGAAAGAAAGAATGGAACACGCGCTTCCCTTGGCGCAGAGATAACACAGACCGGCGCAGCCGGGCGGTAAAAGCAAAACACAAATAAACAAACCCAATGTATGGTTCGCGGCAATATACTGTTAACCCAATCTTGCCATTTTAACGGATTTCATTAGTTTCTTCACTTTCTATGAGAAATGTCTGCCTATAAAAACTGTTTGTAAAGGTGCACTTAAGGCAACCACGGATCTTCTAGTGTATACCAGCGGGCGAGAGCTTCTCGTTGTTGATTAGCATCTGAGCCACTGACATCAACACATCTGGCAGAAAACTTTGCAGAATTCTTGAGACCGTTAGTATGCATTAAGAAGGAACTGTAAATTTCGAGACAGTAGGATCTTTTAGAGGAATTCTTGAGGCGCAGTTCTACTACTGCAATTTTTACCAGTTCACCATGCCTCTAAGTGCGCGGTAGTGTGTAGTCGTCCGCCCGGCGGTCACAGTAGCAATGGCGGTCACACTACCATTCAGTACACTACATGATATGGTGCTAGCATGAACGTACTTGTGCTCAGGCCATACTATGCGCCTGTTCGTTACAACCAATCTGCACCGGCTAGCCCAACTTCTAGGCTCTGGTAGACGTACTTTGGTTGCAAACATCACCACTTTGATTTCGCAATTCAAGTGGAACGAACTTTGATAGTAGTATTCAGCTAAGGGTTCCACTAAAGGGCCAAACGTAATTGTTAATATATATAACGTAAGTGTTGCTTCACCTGGTAACTTGAGTTTGTCCTACAAAATGCTCCTCTGCGCGCGATTGTACAGGTTCCTCCTATTAAAACCAACGCATCTTTCGTGGAGCACTACCATTATCTTTACGAGAATAATCATAAGCAGAACCTTCTTATGCTCAACGAGTCAGCGTACTTTAAAAAGACGTGAGTACAACAATAAGTAAAGTTCTCCGTTTATCAATTCGTTCTAAAATAGACGGTATCTTCGAGGTTGCTAAAAGAAATCTGTCCAGATTTTTTTTAAGATTCATAAACTGAACTGCGCGGTTTGCATAAAATGCGTGGTAATTCAATGCTGCATAATTTGTTGTGCATTTATTCTTCCTTGTCAAATGAATTAACATTCACCATATTTTTAATAACATCCATACAATAAACCAGTGCCGTTTCTAATATATACGCATATAACAAATTGACGATATAGGAGATGACAATTAGACGTAGGGGCACACGACACAGCAAGTAACAAATAATTATTTTGCTCTACAATTCAGTCGTTACTAAGCGCTAAGAATAAAAAATGACCACGCGAACCGTCCAGACAGCGTTGATATAGACAGCTTGTGGAGGGTCAGCTAGTGGTAGGAAGATTCGAATTTTCGGATCAAAAGAGCCTGCGCAAGTACCGCCTTCTTAGAGAAAGGGGTACGCGAACCCCCTTAGAAACTATTGGATGAGGGGAGGCAGAAGAGGGGGGGGGGAGAGGCCAGAGCCTGCACAATAGCCAATAACCACGTGAACGACTTTGAAATCCTAGTACGGCAGCGGTGTACAGTGCACCGTAGTGTTGGAGGGCACGCCAGAGGCGTCACGCAACAGTGGGGAATATTACAACTTGTGCCGCAGCATTGTATTAGGCGATTACTCCGTTTAAGATCATTCGCACGCAGGCACTGAAGAGCTGTAGCGTTTGAATATCAGAAAACGGTCTAGTGGGTCGGTAGCTGGCGAAGAGTGTGTCGACAGCTCTTTCATTCCCATATAGCTCCACCGAGGTGGACAAAGCGGGTCGCTCTAAGCGATATGACGATGCTTTTGTCAGCGGCAGGTTATTTGACCGTAACTAATGGGCGCATGAGTTTTTAGATTTTTTCTAAGGAATGCTCACCACGTCTGTTTTAAATACTCATTTAAGCTTAATCGCATTATCTTCAGTCCACATATAACGTTTTCATAATGAAAATGTGCTGTAGCTAACACAATAAGTTAAGTAACTGGGTCAGATACCGTAAAATACTGCAAAACACTCATCAAATCGTAAAATCAGCAGCATAGGTGAGGGAAAACCCCGCAGGATTTTTTTAGGAAATCAGTGGCGACTGGGACTTGCCACAGCGCCAATAACTAGACGAGGACGTTTGCAAAGAACATCACAAAACATATATTCTCGAACAAAAACACATGCAGCCAATCACAACTGAAACTCACGCTAACTGTCCATGACCCTAAAGGATACCAAACATAAAGAGCACACAAATAAAGTCCCCACAGAATTTTCAGGGCGATGAGGCACTGTCCGCAGGGCGCCGTGGGTTCCGACACTTAACTTTAAAAACTCACGGCTAATTCTTCTTTCGAAGGAATGAATAAGCATGCAAATCACGCAATTCATGCAATTAGTAAGCAAACTTTCATGCAATTCATGCAATTAGTAAGCAAACTTTCCTTGGTAGTAAGCATGCAGAATGCCAGGACCGCTCTGCTCACACAGGAACACGTGGCACCACCCCCCCCCCCCCACCCCCCCGCCCCACCCCCCCTGGCACAACAGCTGCGAAATGTCGACTTTCATTTTATTAAGATAAGCGTTGATTTCATGTAACTCATTTCCTTACAACTCGCCGGAGTGTGCAAGCTTCTCATTTTGCACAGGCGTTGGTATCCCATTCTATTCCTTCAATTCCTGTGTGGGAAATGTTTCTAGCAAATGCACCTGAATAACAACACAACTTAACGTAAACTGGCATTACTGGAGGCAAGACAGCGAACCTAAATAAGCTGTTCTTGTTGTGATGATTATAATAAAGAAGATCATAAGAACGATGCTTGCTCTTTGGCGGAAGCGGCCGTAGAAAGTTGGCCAATGTCAACGGTCTGTTTTTCGGGAGGCGTAGACACAGCTTCGCACCAGTAAACAGCACAAAATATGGCGCACGATAAGCGCAACAAAACAGGCGGCAAGCTTTCAAGGGTACCTGGGAGCTTCCGGCTGCTACGAGAAAACTATATTCTGCTCAAATTTTTCAGGGAAGGCAACCTCACTGTTTCTTGAGTTTATTTTCAATGCTCAAAGCGTGCTTCAAGACCATTTGAAGTACGCAAATTCTCAATTTAAACTTCCCGCACAGAAAGCCTGCAATCAAGGAATCTTCAACTAACTGGTCACTCGATAAGGATAGTCATGCTGAGGTGTCTGAATAACCGCAAAACAAAAGAGTTAGAATTGTCTTTTTATGTTACTCTCGTCATCAAAGTGTACTCGTAGCATTATTTAGCGTGATGTGAACCTTGAACGACTTAGCGCTTATCGGTTGTTTACAGTTTATATCATACGCCGTGTCATTATTGCACGGTTCATTTACCTGGTTCATCACGTGTCCCCTAGCCTCGACCAAGCGCATAGCGTCGACGCAATATTTCCGCGCAATAATAAATATCAGTGTTTACTTCCAGCTTATCGGTAGGTGAGTAAGATAAACTATCCGCTTACATAGTTGGGCTCATAAGCCCATCATATTGTGGTTGTCATTTAGACACCACTCATGATATTTAAAGCATGACTTGAGCGTAATTCTATGTTTGCAAATTTTAGCAACAGTTTATTGCTATGTCGGTGTTAACCGACTGCATTGTTATAATTTCCATTTTGTCATCCTGACACGTTGCTTTACTTATACGTGCCCTGCAAGGCTGGTATCTAGTCTACCCTCCCATAACTTTGCTTTATTTATTGAGGTTTTAAATTAAATAAATAAAAAATAAATAAATAGATAGATATAGATGATAGTAGATAGATAGATAGATAGATAGATAGATAGATAGATTAAGATATAATAGATAATAGAAATATAGATAGATAGAAGATAGATAATAGAAGATAGATAGATAGATAGATAATAGATAGATAATATAAGATAGATAATAAAAAATAAATAAATAAATAAGTAAATAAATAAATAAATAAAATTAATATTGAATAAATAAATAAAGCTGGAAACGCGCCATTATGGTTACATTTCTGTGAATTTGCATTCACGTTCATTTCTTGTGGAGGTTAATACGCTAACAGCGCAAATAATATTAAATTCATTTTTTCCTTTCTGAAGGCATCAAGAAGTCGCATTGAGATCTCACGCATTCTTCGACGAAATCAGTAATACACTGGGTATGCTATTCCTACTAATCGTTTAACGATGTTATGAACAAACGAATTTCTCTGGTAAAGGAGAACAAACGCATTTAAAAAATTGCCTAAATATGCAGAACTAGTCTCAATGATTGTTTTCTTTTTAATGTCACAATGCTGGTTCTTTATAAATATACTGTAGAGGTACTATTGGAATTGATATTTATGTAGCATTTCAAAAAATGCAGACGTTGATATTGATTCGAGGTAAAGCAGTATCTACAGAGTGTATTTACAGTCCTTAAATGCTTAAAAGGGCAAAAGAAAAAAAAGCACCTCGAAGGAATTTCGGCAGCGTGAGAAATCTGAACTTTATCGGGTTGAAGCGGCGCCTCCATAAATGAAGCCGCCATTACCAAGGTACAGATTTTTTTTTCGAAAGCAGGTTTCACGGCTTCAACGAACTGACTGTTGATTCTTCAGACACGTCGGCACCCGAAAAAATGTTTGCTCCTGGTCAGTTACCTCTTGAAAAGCTGAACGGGTATGCTCAGAGTTCAGAAATGTCAGCTCTAAGCCACTGCCAAATTGAAAAAAAAAAAAAAAAAACCTTGTTAAAGTTTCTACGCCAGGCAACAGTAAGACAACATTGTAAACGTTTTCATTTAAAAAATCAAACCGAGTCTGATTGCAGCGCATGCATCGGCAACCGAAGCTTTTTACAAACTTTTCGGCCTCAAAAAGGTGTAAAACAGTGTAGTGTGGACTGTTTTCCGGAAGTATCCTGCGGTGTTATTCTGACTGTGATGTAGCTCAGTGTTTAACACCCTTAAAGCATGAAACAGAAACCAATTGAGGAAAATAAATCCTCTTTTTCACTGTAATAAGATTATTATCCAACAGCTACTGCACATGGTGTCATATTGGTATATCTGTAGGTGGCTGAAGTTGTTAGTTTCTTTAGATATGTTCAACGTAACTTCCTGAGCTTTTCACTTTATATGCTTTCTAAACATAGCCCCCAATCTCTTTTTCAGCGTATCCGGCTGCCGCCCTGGTGACTCATTACGGAAGGCCTCCAATTCCTAGGTAAACTGCATGTTTATGGGGATTTACAAAAGCATTCTTCGTCACATTGCTTGCATCTGCAGGTCTGCAAACTTCGGAGCTATTGGAACTATTCTTGGTCAGCTGCTCGTTAACATACTGGACAGATATGACCGTACGTATACTTTCAGACCTATTTTTCCCCATGTTCTTCGTTCCGCTATAGAAAAAAATGCAATCAATGTACTTCCACCACGTTCTAATCATTATTACCATTGCGTCTTCTGTTATTGTATTCTGAGCTCAGACGAAATTTTGATTCCACGATTTTGTTATCACCATGGGAACCTTAATGTCGACGTGGTACAAGCAGAGCCGTGGTAGCAAAGCTTACCCATAGATTTAAAGATTGCGGGACTTTAGAAAGCCGCAGCTATACTACTGGTTCGTAAGCAAGGTAAGGGAGCGTTTGGGACAGCAACTCCCACAATGAGCTGTACGGGTAACCGATCGTTGGTAAATATTGTGCCCATAAAAATACCATGATCTTGAGCTTCTTGCAACTGCAGCATCCGTAGGTAACCAGGTTGAAGTTGGTCTTGTTTCTAGCGGCTAATTTAAGATCTCGCCAAGAGCCTGTACCAAACTAGAGCCACGAGCACTGCAATTAAAACAGCTGGTTTTGTTTTCTTGTGAGGCCAAAGATAAGGCAATCCCACGTGGCTAGGTCTTAAGGGAAAGTGCTACGCTTGTGGTCCATTTGGAGGCACACACAAAAAGGTCAAAACAAAAGTTTTTGGAAAATGGGTCCCACCGGCGGGCATTTTTTTACCACTTTTTTTCTGTCTCAAAAAAAAATCTTCATCTGTTTCTAGACCTACCGCATTCTCCCCTTTGCTTTCCGAAGTTTTCTTGACTGCCAACCCTTATTTCTTTCTGAATTCAACGAGCCCCTCATTTCCCATTCTGATTCGCTACATCCATAGCAAGGGCCTCTGTTCTCGCAGTCTTGGTGCCATAGGGAGCTTAAGAGGGTTCAACGCTGATCGACCACTCTCGACATGTCGTAGACACTCATTCACGGCCCGGGGGTTAAAAAGAAGGTCCCCTTCACCCCGAGTAGTCCGAGGGACGCTGGCTACAACCCCCAAGTGCAGGAAACAAAAAAAAAAAAAAAAAAAAACACCGTAACATAAATACCCAAGAAAGTGGTGGGGAAACAGCCCCGCCGGTAGCGTAGTGGTCATCGCACCAGACGCGTATTCTGGAGGTCGTGGGTTCGTATCCCACCTGGCGGGATTTTTTTCACCACTGTCTTTCTGTCTCTAAAAAATGCTTCATTTGTTTATATGACCTACCACATTCTCCCTTTTGCTTTCCGAGGTTTTCTTGACTGCCAACCCTTATTTCTCTCTTAATTCAACGAGCCCCTCATTCCCCATTCTGATTAGCATATATATAAATATTATATTTTATATATATATATATAATAATATATATATATATATATATATATATATATATAATGATCCGTAATTATTTAGTTATATAAATGATTTCTACGGCAGTGTATATTTAGTTGGGTGCACAACTCTGCGCATGCAATGAAGGAAACCGCCTCGCGGCCATTTGTACCGCTATGCGACCACGCATGCAACGTATATTTGAATAGAGGACAAATATTTTGCTTGCTCAATGCGCACAATGCCTACTTTACTGTCCGCTAGACATAGCTCGAAAAACGTCGGGAATGATGTCCAGCTCCTCACTCGCGACCCAGCTAGCGCTGGTAAAACCCGGGGGCAGGCGGCCATGACATCATATGGGCTCCAGTGAATAAGGAACCACTCCCAATTTAGACGCTCAATAAATGTATTCTCTCTCTCTCTCTCTCTCGGGAATGCTCTTCTGTCTCGGACATCTCAAGCGAAAGACTTCCTTTCAGCTGTGGCCACCGTGTTGATGTCGTCTTAGCCGTCACCACGGGAGCCGAAGAAACGACGTAGGAGGTCAATCGCATCGAGTGCCTTCGACGACGTTGGCATGTCGAACGTGTGCGCGTGGGAGACCACGGTGTCTCCGTGGTCATTTGCGTCGGTTTGAACCGTGACATTAGCGACAATAGCATCGTCGGCCGCCTCTTCCGTAACGACCACGTCGACATCGGCGTTAAGAGAAATTACCATGCTCCGCTTCTCCCTGCCGTCACCTGACCCGCTCACCCGCTCATTCTGCCCTGCATGTTGTACGAGGAGGATGGCTCACTCCTCCCAGAGAGTGGTGGCTGCACATGGCCGTGAGGTCGACGCGGGAGTTTCAAAACAGCCGCGCCGAACGAGTGTCGAACTCCGTGGAATACTTCACGCACCATGGTCGATTTATAGTTCGTTATATCCACTGACAGGTCAGTTGTAATTCGTTACAATGATGTTTCATTTGCAAGGTTCTCTGTGCGGCTCGGCCTCCACCTCCGTGACTGGTTCATGTTTTGTCCTGCATGGGCCTGGCTTGGGTTCTGCCCGAATCCTTGAGTTCCAGCACCACTCGCACTGCAGCTTTTTGCTGCGGCTCTCTGCTTGGGTCCTCTTCTGGCTGGGACATCTTCCTCCCCATATGCCTTCTCTTCTCCTGTTGTGGCTGCGGCTTTGGCTGTGACTGAGACGATGGTTTCGGTTGTCTGCTGGTGGCAGACTGTTTGCTGGTAGCAGATGCTCCACATTACTCCTCTGCTTAGGGTTATCTTTTGTAGGGTTAGGGTTATCTTTTAAATCGTGCTCTCTTATTCGTAGTCATTTGAATTGCGCTGTGTTTAGGACCGCCCTCAGATTGCTTTCTTTCCGACTTCGTATTTAGGGCTGTCAACCGCAACTTGCACAGACCACTCTCCACTCATGTTCTTAACCAGAGGCATTCAGTTCGTCCCCACGAAGCTTACACCGGTGCACTCCTGCTTTCGGGCACAGATCTGCGCCATGGCCGATTGCGAGCATGTGCTGCAGAATTGTGCCTTGGGTCAGTTCATGGTGCACCTGTATTCTCCTTGGCAGTACAGGACTGTTCTTGGTACATATGATCCTCGAAAGGTAATGAGAGCAGCTTCCGTCTCCCCCATCATTCTTGCATTGATTATCGTGGCTTCATTACTGTTGAGCTCTTCCTTGAACTCTTCCGATGTGGTTGCAGCATGGATTTTATGTACTACTCCCTTGCAGGAGTTCTCTGGACTACAATAATCTTGCGTTCAATTCCGCAAAGGCAACACTTGTTGCTTTCTCTAGTTTGCCAGCAGCGCTTGCCTTGGTAGTCTTGATAAAGGCTAGGCTCTTTTCTTCTTGGATGCCAAGTGATGTATCCTTGGTCTGTTTCCGTTGAGTGTGAAGACACACCAAGAGCAGCCATGAGATCGGCAGGCTTTACTTTCTTGAGGATGGAGTACTCTTGTGGTCGGAGAACACAAGTGGGCAAAATTGGTTTTGGGTGATTGTGCTTAGGCATAACGTCAGTCCACCCGTCAGCGTTGACTCCGTACATGACTGCCATTTCACTAGCAGTCAATGGCCCATGGGCGTGAAGAATGTTCCCCGCGCTTCACGCGACTGCAGCGCGTGATCACAGGTAGAAGGTCGGCGGGTGTCGGTGCAGTGATTAGGCTTAGCTGGCTCGCTCACTTAAAAGGACGAAAAGTCAAAGAGAACGCACTCGCACCGTGCTAGCGTCAGTCCAGAGGTTTTCGGTGGAGAAAAATTCACCGGTATGACGAGTTTCAGGCGCACGATGATGATGTGGACGCAATTAGAAGCAATCTGGATCTAATTTCCAAACACGCGTCTGCACTCTCCCGCATGGAGCACCACCTCCTGGCGGCGAAAGCACAGGCCCGGTGCTGGCTAAGATTCGCTATCGGCAGGCATCTGGTATGTTTCGAGGCGAGACAACATGAATGCGGCATTAGCGCATCGCATTGGGTTTTTTAGCTCATCGCATTCATGTAATGGGTAAGCCCCTCCATCACGGCCCCAGCCGCTTTTTAAGCAGCGCCATCCTTTGACGAAAGCCGCCACCTAGTTCCGCCGGATTCAAAAAACCTGTTCTCTTTCGTCTCCATCGTTCGTCGTTGGGCAAGAACAGACACGAACGGTAAATACGTGCGCGCTTATGACCGCTTTCCGAACGCTCTTTGGCTGTCGACGGGGACTTTCTGCAGTGAAAACTAACAATGTGTGTATCGGCACCGCGATGGCGCGGTGCGGTAATAAGTGGTGGCGGATGAGCATTCGCCGACAAAAGTATCATAACGACACTTCCACTTCGGTCACTCGCAGAAGGATGAAACCTCTCGATCACGTTCACTACGCGGCGGACGAAAGTACTGTGGGAGAGGCTTAGATATAGCTTGGGAGTCAAAGCAACAACGCAGCTCCATCCAATGCGTGTATCAACGGGCCGCGAAAAGCGCGCTCGCGGAGTCGGCAGCGGAAACGCGGCCAACAAAAACTGGCGGAACATCCGCTTCTATAGTTGGGGAGGAGAAAGGAGAGAAAAAGGGGAGAGAGAGAAGAGAAAGAGAAATTTATTATTTCTTAGTGAAGAGACTTTGGGGTGGCCTCCTCATTCCAGGAGTCCATTGGCACGGGCCGCATCTTCTGCCCTCTCCACCAACTTGCGCTGGACGTCGAGGGAAGAGCTGGCCAAGGCGCTCTCCCAAAGCTCATAAGTGTGGAAGGGATTGGGCGGGTCAAGTGGCTTTGTGTGCAGCCGCCGACCATATGAAAAAGTGTTCCGAATTCCCACAGAAGCGGCACAAACGGGGATACAAGGTGGGGGCTATGTAGTGGTATCTGCTCGGGTGGGGGTAAGTATTAGTTTGCAGGGCGCGAAGTATTTTGTCATGGCCCTTGGGTAGTTCTTTGTGCAGTGGGGCTTACGTTTGTCGGTGTAGCCGATAGTGCGCGGTAATCTCATGATACGAGACTAGAGGAAGCCGACGCAGATCATCGTCTTCAGGTTCTCGGCCGGTCAATTCTTGAGCTGCGAGATGAGCAATCTCATTCCCTGAGACTCCAATATGCGCAGGCACCCAGGTTATCATGACGGGTCTCGCTAGTGGCTTCTGTTGCAGTATTTTAAGCGCAGTCTTGTGTATTCGACCGCGGGAAAAGTTGCGACAAGCCTGTTAAGAGTCGGTAATTATGGTCTCAACTTGAGTTTGGGTAAGCGCCAAAAAGGGGAGAGCCGGTTAGCGCTCCCATTTATCACTTAACCTAGGTGTCGTACTAGAGCAGTATGGAGAGGCTTTAGTAGAGGGAACCAATGCGCTCGTATGCCGCATCCCACAAATGCGATCTCAGCGGGGGTAGGTTAAGACGGCCGGCGCATTGCATTTCCCAGATGCGCTAGGAAATGCGATGCGACACTACCGTATGAGATCTACCTTTTATGGGGAAAGGCATTAGTTTTTTCAAAGGACGCCATCGCTCCCACTATAAATGCTTTCGCTTTAAGAGATACTTATTTCAATGCCTTCATGACATGCAGATGCGCTCAACGGAACAGAAAAGTACGATAACGACACCTGGGATAAAGAGACAACGGAAAAGTTTTGCAAAAGGTCTACTTGCTTGAACAATACCGAGGAATGTAAGGACAAAGCTGTAAGTACTGAAGCCTTGCGTACGTCGTATTTATAATGTGTTATCTATTTATTATTTATTTATTTATTTATTTATTATTTATTTATTATAATTATTAAAGTTACCCTCAAGGCCCGAGGGCATTACAGAGGGGGGGGCATACACATGTACGCTACAAATCAAAATACAACACAGAAAATTTGCAATCAAGAACATCGCTTGCTACAGGGTTGAACTAAGGCTAAGTAAAATGAAATTAGTGACAGCAACTTTAAATAAAGCAGCATCTTTGTTGCCAACAATATTGAGGAAGATGATTCAACATACGGGGAAGTAAGGACAAATGAAGTCCTGAAACACTTGGTGCGCGTATTTATGACGGCGGTCTTGCATGACGGCGGTCTTGTTAAGGCTGGCAGCTAAAGTGTTTATTTAATAACGACAAATTATCACTACAAGACATTAGTTCTATTTATAATTTTTCTGAAGAAAAGAAAACATTGAGAAAAATATAGTTCCTAACATGCAGTGAGACGAATGTTCTTATTTGAATGGTGCAACGAGTCAACAAAAAAGCCCACTACAACGCGCAAAAAGTTAGTCTGCACTCCCAAATACAAAAAAATATTTTTTGTTTAGCAGACTGAGGTCCATCACCAGGGGTCTGACACGGTCGCCCTCGCCTTGCTTCGGCTCCCGATTTATGCTGCCAAACTGCGCATCGACAATACTTTCGGCCCAAAAACTGTCACCAGCGTGTGTACAACGACTAAAGGAACCGCTCGACACATCGGTGAGCCGCATTGGACCCCTACTACCGAAATTATCACCGACCAATTTTCGCGAGCTCGCCAACTCCGCTAGACCTACTCTGTAGGCCTCACCAGCACTTTCCGAACCAGCACCGGCACCTCGGACTTGGGATGAACGACGCGCTTCCGCCCCACGCATCGTTAAGCACCGACATGTATGCCGACCCCGACAGCAGGCGAACCCTCCTGCCAGACAACCCATGGATAGCGGTTCTCAAGAAACGCGCCAAGCAGACCGCTGTTACCGCCACGACGTCACGCCAAGATGCCTTCCAACCCCAGGCACATATAGGGCCGTCTCTCAAACCCTCGCCGCGGGATACTGTACTAGGTCTACCGCCTACCAACTACACGGTCATCTTCCGCCCACGAGAAGGCCTCAACGTTGCTATCCTGGCCACCGCTGCACTGTCCAAAGCTCTGTCAATCAAATGTGAGCTGCTGCTTCAGACGTTCCACTAAGCCGTCGGTGTTGCTACAACCCAATGGACTCTCCAACTCCCAATGTACTCGTCGCAAGCACCGCGGATCATGAGCTTGCCGTAAGGCTCAGCGAGATACATCTTGGTGGAAACAAAAGCGATCAAAAAACAGAGACGAAGAAAGACATAGACCGCACGGCGACAGCACGGTGCTGTCTACGTCTTCCTTCGTCCCTGTTTTTTGAGCGCTTTTCTTTCCACCAAGATGAACACCTACCAACTAGCCCAACTTTCCCATCTTCAGCGAGATACAACTTCAAATTTTAACGTCGACCTATCAGTTTTGTACGTATATGCAGCCACCACCGGGAACCTGTCGTGGGGTCATCCATGATCTTGACTTTTCGATAAACAAGGAAAACCCAAACACCTACCTCCAAGGCACATACCCGACCCTCCTCCATGCGCTCATCATGAGCAACACCCGCCCCGTGCTTCTCAAGTTCCAAGGGACTCGCGTGCCGTTCTACGTGAAGGGAGGCAGTTTGCTTCTCTGCTGCCGACCTTTTCGCCGCTCCGTGCAAGTGTGTCGCATGTGCGGTGAATCCGAGCAACGCATGGACGTGTGCCCTAACTCTAACAGCCCTAAATGCCTCAACTACAGACGACCGACTCCGTCAACAGACCATGTGTGTGCCCCTAAATGCCGATTGTGCTCCCAACCCCATACTACGGAGGGTAAAGATTGTCCACGCCGTTTCATTCCCAAATCGCCGACCAGCAAGACATCCGCACTAGTCGCCGACAAGGTAATTTGGTCTGCTCTTGCCTCTGGTGCAACCACTGCTCAACTCCCTTCCCAACGCGACATACAAAACTATTATCCCCCGTTATCCCCACCACCATCCCCCTGTCACTCCTCGATGTGATCAAAAACCTACAAAAAGAAAATGCTGAACTCCTACGCCGGGTGGAAGCCCTTGAAGGAGAGCGAGCACCCAGTGGTGCGTCCCCGCCCGTCCCCGTGATTACCACTCCCTTCCAACAACCCCATGTAGAGGAAATCATCGACGCACAATTTACGGCCCGCATCATGCCACACGTTCAGCAGCAGGTACAACAGTCTACAGAATACCTCAGCAAAATGATGAACGGCTCCGCCAAAAGTAACTCGAACTCCTTTCAGAAGGCATCTCCCTGCTTGAACGCACCATACTCCCATACCACTCATCTCAAGCCAAGAAGTCTAAACCTGATGACCGATAGACCCGCAACGCTAGTACCCCTGACCATCTACCAATGGAATTGCCGTTCGTTTAAAAGCAAAAACGCAGCCCTCGAGCTATGTCTCCCCAAACCCGCCCGATGTCATTGCACTGCACCCCATGCCCCAGTCTTCGCGGTTATGATACTTACAACAATCCCCCTCACCAGCGCACGGCCATTGTCATCGCTCGGTCACTGACAGCCAAGGTAATACCATTTACGTCGCCAGTCGATGACGTCGTTATTGAAATCCTTCCTCATAAGCCGCGAGCACCAAGCCTCTACATACGAAACGTCTACAGCCCGCCCACACGAGCCCTATCCACTGGTCATCGCGTTACCGCGGCGCATTCGCAACGCCCCGTGCTTACTCGTGGCCGATTTCAACACACCTCTCGTTACATGGGGCTATCCCCACGCCATCCAAAAAAGTTACGGCTCTGCTACAAGCAACACCGCACCACCACTTCACCCTGAAGATCGAGTTGACCCAGCCAACACGTCAAAGCACTAGCGGGGCCCGAGACCGCACACCGGATCTGAAATTTAACCGCAACACCTCCGACCTTCTATGGGATCGGCGACCACGTATACTTAAGGCACTTATCACTACATCCTTGCTCTCACCGTTCCAGTCACTAGTATCCGTCTCAAGGCGGGCACGGCACAGCTCACTGACTGGCAAGCGTGCTGCGAAGCTCCACCTCCAACCACACTGCCGACCGATAAACCAGAACAATAAACGCAAAAACTACTCAATCTATAAAACTGTCACATGAGAAAATCACACTCACGCAGGATCTACCGGCAGTAGATAACCATCTCGACCATCTATAAACGGCACCACGTAGCCTACTCACCCGATGGCGCCGAAATAAACACTGTCGCAAGCTTAAACGTCGTATTGCACAGACTACAGAAGAGGATCTCAAATACGCCAAAAAAGTGCAAGCCGAAAACTGGCATGGCTTCTGTGACAAAATGAATGGCACTCTTACAACAAAGAAAGCTTGGCACATCTACGTACCTACTGGGAAACACCCCTACCAAAACTGCCATTGCCAAAACATAGCCAGACTTATCCGCAACCACCTTCACCGGCTTATCGAATAGATTTAGGGGAAATCCCCAAGGTGGAGTAAGTTTCTGCGAAGGAACGTTTGCATCCACCTGAATGCAGCCGTACGGCTACAAAGGAAAGCTGTACAGCTTTCTCAGAAACTTCGCATTTGAAAAAATTCGTCGTGGTCCAGGATTCGAACCCGGGACCACCGCTGGGTTTGAATCCTGGACCAGCATGATTTTTTTTTCAACTGCGAAGTTTCTGAGGAAGCTGTATAGCTTTTCTTTGTAGCCGTACAGCTGCATTCAGGTGGATGCAATCGTTCCTTCGCACACCCTCACCCGCCTGATCAAGTACTCTCCCAGATCCGTCACAAGTTATTCGGACCCGCACCATTCCTGACAACTCCTTCGCACCTAGACTACGCCGGAACACCCAATCCTCAGCTCGATAGCCCTTTTACGAAGGACGAACTCGCCAACAGTGCCCGGACACGATTTAATAACGTACAAACTACTTCGTAACCTTCATGACGACCACTTAGAATCCCTCCTTGCCTGTTACAACCACCACTGGACTAATAGCACAGTACCGCCCCTGTGGCGTCACGCAGATATCACATTACTTCCCAAGCATCATAAACCCATCAGTTTTGACAGCTCATGACCGATCTCCCTTACGTTCTGTGTGGGCAAACGTTTTGAACATCTGCTGACTCGCCGTCTAACGGTCTTCATTGAATCCACCAACCGGCTACCTCACACAATGTTCGGGTTTCGTACCCACCTGTCGGCGCAAGACGTCCACCTCTAACCTAAAGAAGGGGTTCTCGACTTCCTCAGAAAACTGCACCCTAGTTCCGTCCTTGTTCTCGATATACACAGCGCTTTCGATAGCGCAATTCACAAAGCCATTCTCCGCCAACTTCAAACCACGGGCTGCGGATCTGCCACATCTGACTATGTGACAGCCTTTTTGACAAATGGAACTGCTACTCCCTGCATTGGCCTCCATCAGACAGAGACCTTTCACACCCCGGCAAAGGGCTGTCCCCAAGACTCGATTGTCTCACCCCTAATTTTCAATATATCGCTCATGGGAGTCCCGACACTGCTAGAAAAAATCCCCCACGTGTCGCATGCCTTATATGCAGACGACCTCACCGAATGGTCAAACACAGGCTCTCCCGGACAATAGCCAGAATGTGTTCAACAGGAAATCGACACTACGCTGCAATATCTCCAAAACCCGTGGTCTCTGCTGCGCCCCTTCAAAATCCGCCTTATTTGTCCTCCACAGATGAATTCAGGGCCGCCCACCAAACCTTACCCCTGCCGGAACTGGGCCATCTCACCGCAGCCACTAGTGTTGGGACTAGCCATCCCAGAGCAGTCATTGGTTTTGCGACGTTGCCTTGTTCCGTCCGCTATCGACGCGGAACAGTGCAGAACGATGAAGTTCTCGGGCCGACGAAGAGTCGAAGCAACATTTATATACACTATGTACAAGGGTAACAGAAGCGTTACCTGGCTCGCACAAAGGCGACAGCACGTCTCAAGTCGGTGCCTTGGAAAAGTGCCTCCCTCGATGTGCTTCCGGGCTTGTTTTATACCTCCGGGGGTCCGTTGCAGCCGTGAGCGGTTTAATCGCTCCAATACTCTCGCTTGCCGAAGTTTGAATCCGACGAATGGAAGTGAAGCGGTTGCGTCCCCCGAGCCGCCACGACGGGTAAAGAAGAGGCGACTCTGCGGCGCCATCAAGTTGGGGCATGTCTGCCGCGGGCAGTTTGGGCATGTCTGCCGCGGGCAGTTTGGGCCGGGCGCTCGGGTACAACATCCCAGACCTCTCACTCACTCTGAACGGGGAAGCAATCTCCGCCGTCATAACACTCCGCATTCTGGGACTACGACTATGATGGCTACGGGACCACGTACCTCCCCAAACTTCGACAGAGAGTGTCCCAACTCACACACACCTAATTCAACAAATATGCTCTCGCCGACACGTTCTCAAGGAAACAGATAACTGCCGCATTCTACAAGCAATGCTAATCCGCAGCATGGCCCACGGGGCGGCCTATATTACCTTAAAACCACAAGAACGTGCCAAGATCGACGTCCCAATACGCCATTCTTGCAAGAAATCTTGCTTCAAAAACATTGCTTCTACTGACCGCTTACTGAAACTGGGTCTGCGCAACATCCTCTCACAGATTATTGAAGCCCATCTCCAAAACGAACTACAACGCCTACAACTCACCCCCCCCCCCCTGGTCGTCATCTGTTCAGAACGTTAGGCCGGCAGGTGGTGCAAACTACGGACTCCCCCAAACGTACACCCCCATCAATGCGACTCAATACTCACTCTACATACGACGCCGGCTGTCGTCAGTATCGTACATGCCTCCTAATCTGAAAATATGGCACCGACCCGACCACCCTTTATACGGACGCCTCTCCCTACCCTCAACGACCCCCTCACTTAGCTACTGTTGCTCGCTTCGACAATGCCTTCCTTACCTCGGAAACAACTGTCTACCAAACCTCTACAACCATGGAAAAAGAAGCAGTCATTGCCCTCGCAATGACCCAAGCCAAAGTGCCAGCATAACAATTCCGTCTGACTCCCAAGCTGCCTGCCGTCGTTTTGCACCCGTATGAGTCTTGGCTCTTAATCTGTCCATCCTCTCTCAATGTCCCACCCACCCTCATGCTAGCATAGTACGGACACCCAGCCACACTGCCCTCCCTGGGAACCAGGGGGCACACGTCACCGTCCCAGCTCTCCTTCAACGGGCATTCCCAGAAGAGGCCAACAATGCCACTGGTACTGTAAACTCCCTTAGGCCCCTCTCACAAAGCTACACTGACATACTCTACTACTATAGAGCAACCCGACGCACCTATCCCCCCACCCTTTCCTCCCTACCGCAGACGCCCGCATTTGGCGCCGACTTAAAACTAACACGTACTACGATACCTCCATCTCCCCATCTCTCCTACTAACTACCCACTTAGCTGAAACCAATGCGATTAGCCTAACACCACCGCTCTTCTCGTCTGGCGTGCCCCACCAAACCTCTACTACCCAGGTACCCTACCCTTGAGCAGTTAGAGCAGTGGGAGTGCGCGTTGCAGAGCTGCCAGCTGGAAGTACCGGGAGGCACGATCTTTCGGGCGAGGATGACAGTCGCGGCACGTGGCCTAGCGGACTAGAATGGCCACCCACGCTCCTAACACTTTTAAACACGATAGTGTTTCTTAGGCAACTTAAACGCGGAAATTTTGGTCTGTCTGTCTGTCTGTCTGGGGGTGGTAACGCGCCCCTGTAATCCAGCGTGAGAGGAAGCCAGCGGGTCAATGTTGCAACGTAATCACGGCGCTCAAGCGGTACAGTTCGCACGTAGTGTTGGCGTACCATTGCTGAAGCAATGGGTAGACCACTACCGAGCCGGGGGCGTGCACACCCCTGTAACCATAGCTTGGGGCTCGTTCTGTTGAACTTGCGAACTGGTCTGCAGGCCGGGGGTTGTGACAAACCCTTGTAACCTAATGTCATAGGGGCCAGAGCGTGGAAGTACGGTAATTCCACGAGACCTCCTCGAGGAATCGGGGAGGCCGCACATTCCCTGCCCTGGGAGCGTGCAAAACGGCCGCCACTGCGGAGGTTCCTGGTACAACTGGAATCAGGTCCTACGCGGAGGTCGGGCGGTCGGGTGTCAACCCGGCACTTGGTGATGCGATTGAAGCAGGAAAGCGGATCGAGATCGATCAACTATGACTTTCTTTGGCTGGGGGAAAATGGCGAACCCCTGTAATCCAGCGTGGGAGGAGGCCGGGGAGTCAAGTTGCGAAAGTAGCAAGTGCCGCAAGCGTACAGTCGTAGCACTGGGAATACCGAGTAAATTCGGGAAACCGTTGCAGGCCGGGGGACTGGTGACCCTTGTAACCGCAAGCTTTGGCGGGGCCAGCGACCTGATCGCTATAAATCGGGGGGAGTGACATACCCCTGTAACCAAATGTCATGGGGCCAGATGTTGTACAATCCGTATGAGGCCGGGGGGGGGGGGGGTCGCGCCCCCCTGTAACCTTGCTGTGAGGGGCCTATAGATTGATCTTCTCTGGCTGCCACGGGACGTGCTACCACGAGCTACTGGGTGTTCCGCACGGGGAAAACGAGGAAAGGTGAGGTTAGTACACCGACCGGGGAAACTCTCCTGGCTTAGTAACGGCTAGTAGGCCGGACCGATCTCCTCTGCAGAGCCGCTACACCACGGCAATGCCAAAAGACTCTTGTTCCATTGAGCGAAAGAGTAGGCACAGAGGAGGACATAAGAAAAGGGCTCGCAGACCCAGTGGGACCCTTGCGAACGTGTGTTGGCTTGCCAACATGGGTTTCAGTTTACGTTCGCATACAAACTTCCGGTGTCCGGAGACCGTGAAAAGCAGGTGTTGCAAGTACCCGTGTATAGTGGAAAGCTTCACTGGTGATTCATGAGTACCTGGTGCGGGACAGTTGATCGAGAACGTTAGTACGCATCGGCCGCAGAGCTGGGGGTCGGGGGGGGGACCTGGCCGTCGCCACTAAATAGGGTACTTCCTGTCTCCGACAGTTGGGGCCCAGTTATCGGACCCTATGGGTGAGCGGTAACCCGTGGCAGGGACCGCATATTTGGCAATTGGCACTGTCTGATGCCCTCGCTGAGCAATCAGTCTTGGAAGAGAGTCAGATAAAAGGATTGGAGCAAAATTGCTTCCCTCATTCCCACACTTTTTCCCATAACCCATCCCGATGTCCAAGTTCCCGTTCCCAGCAACCCACCCTATCCGGCTTTTTCCTAGGGGGACAGGAGGGGTCCCCCCGGGCTCGTCCCCCTGGCGGTGGGTCGCAAGAAAGTCTTTCCCGTTAATTTCTCTCCACATTCGTGTGGACAAAATTCTCTTTGCCGGTTGGCCCTATTTTTGTACTGTTGCAATTGGGTATAACCGGTTGTACTTCGTGCGGTACCGGGGAGCTATTGAAAGCTCCATTTACTCATGTCTGTCTGTCTGTCTGTGACTCGACTCAGCCACCCGGCCGCAATAGTTTCATAAACCAACAGCCAAATCTAAGCGTCTAAGGTCGGTGTCGATGTTCATACTTGTCAATATTGTTGAACAAGATATCACGCAAATACAAGGCAGAAAATCAACACATACGTGATATTTCCAATGCTTCTTTTTTTTTAATTTATTGATGCCAAATCTAAACGTCCGGGGCAAATGTTCATATTGTCAATGTTGTTAAACCAGAAGTAGGCAGAAAATCAATACTTAAGAAACATTCGCATTCTCCCTTCATTAAAAAAATTCATGGATGCTTAATTTTTGCGATAGCAAATGAAATACTACATCCACAGCAGAAAAAAAATCACTCCGTCGCCTGCTGTCGCCCGCGCCACTATAGCCCCTGGCGGCATTTAAGAACTAAAACGTCAGCAGCAACAAAAGGTTCCACTAGATAGGATCCACGTTCCGCTTGGAACACTCGTGGTACATACGTTGTAGTAGGGTGCCTCAATTTACGCACGTCTCCGCCGTACGACCACGCTGGCGTCGAGACACCGGACTTGGAGCAGTGGAACGCGGTAAATTTAAATTGAATTTAGCAAACCTATAGCGTGTTATCTTGGGAGGAACGAGAGGGGAGAGGAACAGCATGAGATGTGAGCGGGAATGTGAAGGGGGGCATTTACTTGGCAGAGGCGCCGGTTGAGTACCGTCTTTCGTCAACATTTGCAACGGAAGGAGCAAATACGCGGCCATTTTTTCTCCCTTACCCTTTCCCTATTGTTTCAATAAACGTTTCTCTCTGTGTCTCTCTCTCTCTGAGTAGGCTGTCTGGGGCATTATACCGACCCAATATTAATCGCAGTTTCGGAAGGAATAACATAATGGCGCATCTTTTGTAGCCGGCCCTATGTCAGTATGGGTTTACAAAAACAGCTCTAAAGCTTGCTGTATCGTAAATTTACTAAATCGCATTACCGATTATTCATTAACAAGAATGCAACTACAGTCAAACCCTTTTATAGCGAACTTCAATATGCACCGCGATTAGTTCGATATATCCAATAGTTCGATATAGCCGAACCCGCCTATAACGAGCTTATTGTTACGAGTTCGCAATCCGCTGGAGCCCCCCGCCGCCTCCCCAACTCCGCCAACCACGTTGGCAGAAACGAACACAGTACAGTAGCCATTACCATACCAAAATAATCAATTTATTGCAAGTATCAATGCTACTTTCCGCCTTAATGCCCACGTTGCAAAAAAAAAAAAAGCCGGTGATTTTTGTTTTCACTTTCCTTTTGGCGGCTTGAACTAGCGTAGCATTCTCTACACGAAACATTGTTTGCACCAGTTGGAGTCCGCGTCCTCAAAAATCAAAGAAGCATTGGCGGAGCACCTCGACGGCCGAAAGCGCTTCATTATAAGCGTCGGACGGATTTCACTCGCGACATCATAGGAAACGTTGGCGAGCTCTTCCCACGGTTCACCGATGTTGCTGTATTGGTCCGGACTCGCTGACTGGGCGGGTTCCGTCGCGAGTCCCGCGCATCGGAAACAGTTACGGAAAGTATTAGGCGTCACGTCGCTCCATGCGAGGCGCAATGTCTCAGTCGCCGCTCTTGCTCCGTGGTCGCGGCCAATCCACATCTCAATCGCAGCTCCGAGATCATGCATTTCGGCGGCCATTCTAGGCGCCCAGAGTTCGATATATCGGATGTGAACTTCGTTATAAGGAATACGTTTCCCATGTATTTCCGTAACTGAATTATTTTTGTTCGATATATAGCATATTTCGCTCTATCCGGGTTCGTTATAGCCGGGTTTGACTGTATAACCGTTCGATGTTCCATAATTATATTAACCGCATGCGCGCGAAATAAACTATCGAGCATAATCGCATTTTCGTAGCTCACACCCATATCCCACTGCGATCAGCACTCTGCGGTAATATTACCGCTGGTTGAAGGCATACATCTCTGTTCACATTCAACAGAAATATTGAGTATTAACAGGTATAATTGGCAACATATTAACCAAAAGCAATTACGTTTTGTTACATTGGTCCGCGTCGATAGGACTGTTTGACCAGTATACAGAATAATTAAAAATGAGCTGAGTATGCAATTTTATTATTTTTTTTTTCAGCAGGAACGAACCGATAAGCTTGAGAATTTGCGTGACTACCTCGGAGTACGAATTTCCTACCGGGTTTGTATACCTTACTTCAGCGTTGTTTATAAAGTTAACAAGACATAGAGACCCCTCTATGTCTCACGCAGTGATCGAGTGGAAAAGTGGTTAAATTGCAGTGTCCTGGAATAGGTACATTGCATATAAAAAGGTTTTGTGAGAATCACATGTGCCATTCACCCAATTCGTTATTTTGAATACCATAACCAACAGTAATTTTAATTTCATTTACGAGAAGCCCTAGAGGATTTTTATTGATCAATCAGTCAATCAACCACTTAAATTAGCAACGTGAAAACTTGGGCGAGTTGGTGATGCATGTTGAACCACAGCGAAAACGACAAGACACAGGACGATAGCAAAAGGACACGCGAAGCACTTCGTGTGTCCTTTTGCTATTTTCCTGTGTCTTGTCGTTTGCGCTGAAGCTCAAGAATAATTTATTTTCATTGTCAAGGAAAAACGGCGACATCTGAGTGTTGGGACAGAATGAAATATCCGATAAACATAGTGGCATGACGCGTACAACACGGATCACTAAAATATGCTACACTGGCAGAATGAAGTTTACGATAAACCAATGCTATGGCACAGAATACGCCCAATAGTTGCAAAAAGAAATAATGTACAAAGTAAGGGAACGCAAAAACAATTAGAGCTAGTGAAGTAAGGACACAATGTTTTCGAAACTAGGCGTCGATGAAAATGTAGTAATGTGTAAACGGGCTAGCAAATAAGGGTAGGTAGCATAACGATGATTATATGGGAGGAATGAAAACTTCAGCTCGATTATGCTGACAATTCAAGGAATAAACCTATGTAGCTGATTTTGACTCAAGAGGCAGAAATGCGTCCTAGCCGGTTTTTATACTGGGAGATGCGCACCACTACGAAACGTGCCGGCCAGAGAATTGCAGAACGGACGGCAATGCTCTCAGCGATGCGAAAGGTGGCAGCCCCACACACCACCACGGATCACATCGTCTTCCTAAGGGGACATCACATGCTGCGCAGGCAGGTGTCGCGCCTGCCCCTTAGCTTCCATCAGGTGGCGGAACTGGCGGACTCGTGGTGAAGTGACCATAATATTGACTCCTTAGGTGGCGCTCGGGCTGAATAATTTCTGGCCCATCTTGCCATGCGAAAACAGCCTGATCCAACAGGCCGACCACCACCACCATCGTCAAAGTCAAAGTTCAAAATCCAAATCGTTAAACCCAGAACGCAATGCAGGAACTCCCTAGACAACTTACACAATGAGTTTCCACAAAGACAATAAGCGCCTCAAGAAAAAATCACAGCCAACTTGCACAACGGTGCAAGCCTGATGAAAAAGCAGAGCTGTGTTCGTCTCACTAAGCTAAACTAGACGAGCGCCATATAAGTCACTCACAACCATTTATCTTGTGTATATATATATATATATAGCGCTCCTCAGCAGAAGAGAAAACCCAAAGTAAAGTATAAAAGTGCTTTATTCGTACAGTGCCTTTTTAAGTCTTCGCATACTGTTGTAAATAAAGAATAAGATGGGCGCAGGCAGTGCGCGGTAGCTGGGCTGAAGAGAAGGACGGAGCTGCGCCAACTGCCTGCCTCGCTCAGTGTGTTCCGTGGCTTCCGAGAATGGAGCGTCTGGGTCGCGCCTTCCCTCTTGGATTCTCCACATATGCTTCGTCGCCCGCCACCTCAAAGTGTTTGTCAAGCGCTCCCTCGCCGTTGAATACCTGCACTACTTCTTGTCCTTCTGGGTGATTACATTATTGCCTGGCAGCGCGGCGCGCTCCTGATAAGCCGCCTCTTCTTCGGGCGTACGGATCTGCTTTTTGGCTGGTAAGGTGCGCGTCATTGAGCTTCTCAAGGGTGTTGTATACCTCGGTTTGTTGGAAACGGATGGTTGACATGGCGATAGAGAGCCCCAGTGATATTTGAAAGATCTCAGTATGAAGGCGTTTAATTTATTGCTCTCCGCAGGTTTTAGTGTGAGACACGGAGTGCCGGATGTTATGCAACTTATTAGAAGAGCCTGTACAAGACGTACAGTGTCGCGTTCTTTAAGGCCATGACGGCGGTGAGTGATTCGTTGAATGAGGCCGACTAGTTGCCTGACAGTGGTTTGAAGTTGGGTGATAATTGCGTGGCCAGCCCCGCCTTGTTGAATTTGAAGTCCCAGTATCCGAAGAACGGTCACCGTGGGAACGAGTTTATCCTGTACGGTTAGTGAGGGCACTGGCGGTGGAGACGGTCGTCTGCCACAAGGGCGGGCGGGGAGAACGAGTAGAGACAATTTTTCTGGAGCGCAAGTCCTCAGGTTGACAATAGGTGAGGGTGGCATCGGTAGCTTGTTGGAGCGAGTCCTCCTGTTGGCCTACGTACCCACCGGTAGTACAGATGGTGATGTCACAGTAGCGTGCATGGTGAATGTGAGAAAGAGAGCCGAGAGCTGGTGGTAACCCGAAAAGTGCGACGTTGAAGAGGAGTGGGGATATTACTGAGCCTTCTGGCGTGCCTTTAGGCCGTGTGTCAAAATTATAGCTACAGAGGTCACCGATTTCGACCGTAGTTGTCCGGCCAGTTAAAAATTTGCGTACGTAGTTGTAGGTGTGGAGGCGGCAATTGGTGCTTTGAAGGCTTTTTAAGATGACAGCATGGGAGAAATTACCGAATTCTCCTTTGACGTCTAGAGCCAGGATGGCATGTGGGGGGATATGCTGCTGTGGTCCAGAGCCTCTCCTTTGATTTGGAGCAGGGCGTCTTGCGTTGAAATATGAGCTTGAAAACCAATCACCGTATTTAGGACTAGATTGTTGTCTTTAAGATAGGCTGTAAGACGAATATGAAGGGGGTGCTCGTAAAGCTTGCCTAGACATGTCAGAGAGATCGGGCGGAGATTATTAATGAAGAACGGTTTGTGCGGTTTCGGGACAAGTGTAATATCCGCATGTCGGCACTGGGCTGGAACAGTGCCTTGGGTCCATTGCGAGTTGAAAAAGTCGAGTAGTGCTTGGAGAGAGTCGTTGTCGAGGTTACGCAGGGTTTTTTTTATAGATGTGGTCATGACCGGGAGTGGTGTTTCGGGTGAGCTTGACCAGTACGTCTTGAAGTTCTTGCGTTGTTAAAGGGGCATCGAGGGTGGGATTCGGGGCTCCTGAGTTGTCTGGATGACCTATTGTACAAGAAGGGGGAGGCCCAAATAGGGTGGTTTTGATATCAGAGAGTAGCTGGTCTTGGGGTCTGGGGTAGTTGTGAAGGAAACGTTTGAGGTGATGTGCCGTAGCAGATTTGGAGGGTTTGTCCCCGAGAATCGATCGCAGTATGTGCCATGTCTTTGTCGTTCCAAGCATTCCTTGCAAGCTGTTGCGAAAGGTAGCCCAGTTTTGCTGATGTAGCTTTAAGGTGTATTGGGCTGGCTCTTGGGTGATATCATTGATCCGGCGGCGGAGTTTCTTGCTGTGTTTTTGTTTTTTCCATCAGCGAAGTAGACTGTTCCGGGCGTCTAATAAGTGGAGAAGATAGGCGAAGATAGGCATCAATGACTGGGTTTTTGGTAGGTAAGAGGGAGAGTTGTTCTTTGTCGCGATACGATTTTTCGACTCTGAGAGACCCATTGATCAAGGTCCGTGACGGTGGTTGGGAGCGGGGTAGGATCCTCGCGAAAGGCGTAACAGCCGCTAAGGATGGCTTGCCCAATGCACGTTTTGGGTTTATGTTGAGGGAGAGTGACTTGGTTATTGTGGTTGCCGCTTCCTAGGGTTTCGTCGAGGCGTTCCCAGATGGGGTGGGGGATGCTGCGTGAGAAGGTGAGGTCAAGGTGTGTATCGCGGGTGATGCTGTTGCCAATTCGATTGGGAGGGGTCAAGTAATTCACAAATATAATTGGTGGCGATTTGCTATTGTGAACAAATCTTGGCCTTTTCGTCTGTCTAAAGAGTAACTCCATGTGGTGTGGGGGGTATTGCAGTCCCCAAATAGTAGTAAAGGGTGCTTCTGAGAGTGACGGAGGGCACGTTGGATCAGGTGGCCGAGCAAAGCGAGTGATTCTCAGGGGGGGGGGGGGTGTTGCACTAGTTAAGTACGAATATACTAGGAGTAGTAGGCGAACTAGGAAGAATCTAGATAAATGTATGGTCAATTAGGGGGTGAATTTCAATAATCTGCGCGGTGAGATGGCGTGCCACCAGAAATGCCGTGCGAAAAGAGCTGGCGGGACGTATAATTCGTAGTCTCGTAGATTGACAGGAGAGTTATCAACTTCTTGAAGGCCAATGGCATCAGGGTTTTTTGCCTAACTGAGTATTTAAGAGGGATATACTTTTGATTTCAAATTACCGACAGTTATATTGCCATATGATTAAGGGAAGTTGTATGGCATGCGGATTATTAGTCATTTTGGAGTACACCAAGTGCCGCTGCATTTCCGCGTCTCGTTGAGGGTATGTCTTATGTTTATTTGGGTATGGTGTGTGTTCTCGATCTGAGAGTTCCGAGACTTGTTTAGCAAGGATCCTCTCTACCCCGGACACCAGGTGGCTGCGTCCGGGGTAGAGAGGAGCGGGTCGGTAGCGGCAGGCAAAGCAGCGGCAGGCCCGGAGGCTGGCAGGTTCGGTGCGGTGGTTGCACTAGGGCTAGCACCCCGATGGCACAGTGGACCTGTTCAGACAGCCACAAATTGGTCGAATAGGCACCCACGGGCAGAAACGAGGTGTACCCAGGTAGTGGAGCATTTAGCGGATACGATGTTCACAGAGAACGAAACAGGGTGGCGGTGGTATGGCGCAATGGGTAGTTAAAACGGGAGCCGGCGTGGATTGTGACTGCTTGAGGTTGCCCCCTATCGGCCGATCCCCTATGCCAAATTTAACTGTTTATTTCTCAAAAACAAGGCATCGTTATCCATTGAACAAAATTGAGACAGCTGTAAAACACGGGACCCCTTAGTGAAAAAAAGTAGAGCCCTTCCACTACTGTGAAGATGGAAGACCCGCGAAAGTGCATTGGTGCACGTAGAAATTCAACGTTATTCACATTTCACTGTGAACTAATCATGAAAAGTAGGTGATACGCGACGGAACTTGAGTAGTTTTAGCAGCTAAGTCTAAAATCAATTGT
The DNA here is from genome assembly GCA_013339765.2 of Haemaphysalis longicornis. Classification (NCBI taxonomy): domain Eukaryota; kingdom Metazoa; phylum Arthropoda; class Arachnida; order Ixodida; family Ixodidae; genus Haemaphysalis; species Haemaphysalis longicornis. The sequence goes on from CM023453.1 coordinate 186,606,572, forward strand.
GTCGGCATAATTTTGATAAAATAAGGGTTACAGCCATTATCTTTAACCATTCTCCCTGCGTCCGTGACAGTGGCATTCTTCGGGGCCCGGATTATTCACTGGCATTCTTTAGGCCCAGTCACTCAAGCCAGCGGGAGAAACGCATGCTGTCGCGTTGTAGATACACGTATAGTCAGTTTTGAAAAGTTGAGGTCGTTGTGGTGGGCGAAAGACGCGGGGTTGAGCGGTAGACGTTATCGGTATGTGGAAGGTGCGTAAGCTGCTCGCTGCCGTGCCCGTTTCGAAAGAAGGATCATCTTCCACGGGCTTGGAAGTCGATGTTACGCACACTATTTTCATTAAAGGTTTACCCGCCGCGGTGGCTCAGTGGCTAAGCGTTGCGCTGCTGAGCACGAGGTCGCGGGTTCGATTCCCGGCCGCGGCGGCCGCTTTTCTGATGGAGGCGAAAAGCAAAAACGCCCGTGGTGTACGAGATTTCGGCGCACGTTAAAGATCCCAGGTGGTCAAAATTAATCCGGAGCCCTCCACTACGGCGCGCCTCATCGCCCTGCGTTGCGTCGGCGCGTTAAACCCTACAATCAATCAATCAATCATTAAAGGCGACGGCTGCAGGTGGTTGAGGCTTGTCAGAAATGTCACGCTTTCAGCGGTGGCGTGATCAAGCTGCTCCGCAAACTCCTGTAGCCTACTGCTATGTAGTCAGGGACGATGCAGTGGCGCATGCTGCAATGCGCCGTTGGTGGAAGGATGTGCGCCGTACTTGCTGGTGGACTCCAACATCACTATCGCTGGTTTCGGAGCTATGATAGGCACGTCCATGGCGTACACCATTTTATGGTCTGCGGACAACGCGCCTGCTATTTCGTCAGGTCTGGAATGACGTCGACGTGGTCCTGATGTCTTGACGGGTCTATATGTGCACTTGTGAAGATTGCTCTCGTAATTGCGCAGATACAAGCTCAATTAAAGGTTGTGAGCGAATTAAAATGCGTCTTGATAGCACGGCTTCACTTTCTTTTCTTTATTTGCGCAAATACTTCAAGGAATAATCATACTCATGGCACGAAGAAAACGTTAGAATTTAAGGCAGGCGGCTGCTTAGATGTCCGGGCTAGGGTGCACTTAAGTGTTATGTAGAACGCTAATGGGGAACAAAATTAGAGGACGCTTAAGCTTCACCTTCAAGAGTGGAATTGGATAGCGTTATCGTGCTCTGCGGTGAGGAAGACTGTAGCGCGCGCGTCAAAGGTATACAACAGCACACACCACAAGTGTATCAAGGGGGAGCGCACGCTACTGCGATTGATCGACCCCCAGGGGCGAAACACGAACACAAGCCAAGAGAGCTAGAGAGGCGATGTAGCTCTGTTTAATGAAACATCAAGCGGACTAAGCGAACGACGATATAGCGATAGTCCTATTTACAGGATGGCGATGACGTGAACTACGGAAGACTGGGCTCAGGTTTTTATAAGTGGTTCGCGGCAGCAGGCAGAAGGTGGTCGATGGCGATGGAGCTGTTTAACGCTTAAAGATTCGAATTTAGACACTAGCGCTGGCTTCTTCGTACCGCCTAGCGGCACCCAGGAGTGATGACTGCTTTCCGCTCCTGTTCACACGCCATTGTTGGGGTAGCTGTTTCAGTGGCCACTGCAAGGTGGCGCTAGATGATTTTGTGCTCACGGCAATTTTTAGCCCAGGGTCAACGCCGTCGAAGATGCCAGCTTTTCTGTTAGATAGGGCTCTTTACGCAACGTGGTTAAAATCTGTTATACGAAACTCCCTTATTTATGATAACAGAGGCACATACGACTTATAGGATGTGCCTGTACAGTACGGCTACAATCTTATGTGTGTTGTAGGGCAATTTCTTCTTCCTCGTTGATTTCAAAGGACATGCTCTCACAACACAAACATTGCAGTGGTTTTGTGACCAAAATGTCGAACTTGGGGGACGTAACGTAATATGTAGGCGTTTAGGTATCGAAAAGACTTATTGCGATATGTGTGAAAATATCCCAGTGTGCGTGACAAATATGTTTAAAAATACTTACATTACAGGCCATGCAAAACAGCATGAACAATTACACTCCCCCATTTCTACTACCTGATGGAGGCAAGTTTGGCAGTGAGAGCAAGATATTTTTTATTCTTTTTGGGAGCGTAAGTAGTCCCTCATTTATGTCTAATTAATGATCCTTACTATGCAAAAGAACTCGCAGTGGTCTTTGACACAAAACCACCTAAAAAGCTTAATTGGGCGTTTATATAGCATCTTCTACGGAAAAATAAATTTAGCTTTATTATAAGTAACTCTTATTTGAACATTTAGTGTCCTGGCTGTTCGCAATACTCCAACACAGTCAACTACCTCTAATTCAACCTTTGCGGGAGCACAAAGTTATGCTGAAGGTCAAATTGCGAATTATAAAAGGACGTAAATAAACTGTATCAAATTCACTGTATTGACATAAATTTTTGTTTCGTTACTTTGTTTCTTTGTCTTGAAGCGTAGCTCCCCCAGCATGCTGCCAACAGTTGTGATATGTGTAGACACCGTTTTTAACTGTTAAACCTTCAAAACTAAACAGAAGCTTCACCTACGCAATGAAGACCATCCCGGAACAAGAGAAACCTAACGAATTAAAGCTGAGAGGCTGCGCCTTCTGAATCATATCAGCCCACATAAAATTACGTCATGACTAAACAGTGCGAACATGATGAAACGCGCTATTCGAGCAAGCCGACGACAAAACAAATCTACGTGGTTTGCTTCTGCGTCCAAAATAAAGAGTTTCAGTGTGGCAATGTCAGTAGTTTACAAGGGCTGTTCTGTAAAATCGAACTAACCGAAATGTCTAGTTAGTAAAATGAAGTTTTTATGGAAGCCATTTTACAGTACCTTTAAAAACTGAATTGCTTGCTCTTGTTTTTTCTTATAATTGAAAATACTATGACATTCACTAATGTTTCATCGCATCTGGTTTTTTACGCTTGTTTCGCGCAGCAGTAAGGTTTTGTACCACGTACCCAATTAGCCTACATGAGATCGCCTTGAAAAGTAACGATATTTCATGCTTGTTTTTAGGAAAAAGATCTCGGTAGCCCCTCCAGTGTTATTTCTTTTTTTAGTTGCCAAGAGACTGAGTAATTCATAATAACAAATTATTGACTTTATGTTGCAGCTATACTGTCCATACAGGGTTAACAAAAATCACCTTGAAGCTAGGTCTGCTGATGGAACAAGGTCTGCTGATAAAACTAGATACCATGACAGGTGCGTTGCCCATCTTTCTTCCTGCCTCGTGTGTGTTGCCGCTTGTAATTTATAATGAACTTGCTAAGGAGCTGTCGTTTACGTAAGCATCGTCAGTAAACTTTACGTGAACTAGAGAAAACTGTTAACAGGTATAGTGTATGATGCATGCGTGTTGTAGACAACCTTTTCCACGTTTTCATAATTAAATGCATAGCAAATAGCATTGTGTTACATGGCCACCCAACAAGAACCACATTATAAGATGATGTCATTGTTCGACTTCGCCACACAGCGCACTAAGGATCAATGCCTGCCGCCAGCGTAGCGAATTCAGACGACTCAAAGAATATATTTACGGTTTTGAAGACAGCTATTGAACTTGCACTTATTGATACAAAGGATTGTCCACGTCTGCTGTCTAGTGGTGTGCAACTGGTCCTTGGAATTGGCCTAAATAATAGATTACTACAATGGTTGCTCGTTGTAGGTATACTTAGGCGAGTATACACGCAGGCACACACGCGCGCACGCAAGCCCGCACATGCACGCCCTCTCTCCCGCGCGAGCGTAGACACACACACACACACACACACGCACGCACGCACGCACGCACGCACGCACACACGCACACGCACAAATGCACACACACGCGCACACACACACATGCACGCACACAGACACGCACACGCACAAACGCACACACGCCCGTGCACACACACGCACATACACGCACACACACAGACACACACGCACCAGCACAAACACGCACGCACGCACACACACGCACACACGCACCTACACACATACCCAGTAACGCACGCAGAAGCACAAACTCGCACGCACACACACACACACACACACTCACACACACATACACACACACGCACATGCACATGCGCACGCGCTCGCACAACTTGTCATGGTGGCTCAGGGGCAAAGGCGTTGTGCAGCTGAGCCCAGGGATGCGGGTGTGGTTTTCGCCGCGGCGGCCGCTCTTCTGATGAGGCAAAAACCGAGAACGCCTGCGTTGCGTTGGCGCGTTAAACCCAACGAACAATCAAATCACGCACTCCTCGTACACAGAGACACGCGCAGAGAGATATATAAAATATAAAATGTAATATACATTGTATTGGAGATTGCTTGAAGTGCTCTCGCCGTCCAATCCCTCTTCACCCACCGGTCAATCCCCGAATGAGCATGTAGCACGGATCAACGGCTGTCATCACCGGTGCGTGATCGCGCGGCTCGAGTCGAATCCTCTGGCTGGTTCACCTTGGACGGTTTTGCCTCTTGATCCCTGTCCAGCGGACTCTGTCTTCCTTCCAATAAACCCCTTTGCAATTGGTGGAGGAGCCGGGTTTGAGGTAAACCGTCGTACAGCCTGGAACTCCGCAGCCGGAAGCTACCAATGCCCGTCACACCCATGGCCGCTGCCGACCAACCGCCTCCACAGGTGCCATCGGTCATCTGCGCTGGGGCGCTCCGTCAGCGCGACCCGCCGTTTTTCAGCGGTAAAGGTGACTATGACGTTGAAGATTGGTTGTCTTCTTACGAGCGAGTTAGCGCTTACAACAAATGGGACGACGCTACCAAGCTGCACAACGTCCCATTTTCCCTCGAAAAACCCGCGATCTTGTGGTATAGCAACAACGCAGCGACCATGAAGACCTGGGCTGACTTCAAGAACAACTTAACTCGTGACTTTGATCGACCCGCCGTACGGAAACTGCACGCTGAACAACGCCTGCGTACACGGGCGCAACAACCGGGTGAGAACTTCACCAGTTACATTGAAGACGTTGTGGATCTTTGTCGGCGCGTCAACTCGTCCATGTCCGATGATGACAAAAACAAACACATCATGAAAGGGGGGGACGACGACACGTTCCACATGCTTGTGTCCAAGAACCCTCGATCCGTGGCTGAAGTGATTGGCCTGTGCCAAAGTTTTGAGGAACTGCGCCGGCAAAGGGCCTTGGTTCGCCATTCATTGCCGACCACGGAATCTCTCTCGAGCCTTACGTTCTCTTCGAACCAATTGCAGCTCGAGGCGAAAATCAAAGAATTTGTCCGCGAGGAGGTAGCACGTCAGCTATCGCTGGTGCCGTTTACTGAGCAGGCTTCGTCCAGCCTGCCTTCTGCTCTGCAGGCGACCATTCGCGAACAAGTTGCCGAGGCACTCCCGCCTGCTAACGTCGCTACCGCAGCGGTCGCACCCCTGGCCGTTCCGCAGGTGGCAGCTACAGTCGCGGCGCCGCTCACAGCTACAGTCGCTGCAGCTCCAGCAGTCATGCCAATGACGTACGCTGACTGTCTCGCGCAGCCAGTGCACCCAGCTTTCCGGTCGTTTCGGCCATCGATACCAGCAGTGGCACCTCCCACTTTGCAGCCCGCTCCCCAGTTTCCACCGACCAGACCACCAGCTGTGCCGTACGGTAATCCCTGGCGCACTCCCGACAACCGGCCTATATGTTTTTCTTGCTGCTGCCCCGGTCACGTTGCCCGTTACTGCCGCCGTGTCGCTTCATCTCCTCGTGTGCCCCAGACGTCCGCCTACGCCGCACGACCACCACATCATAACGTGTCCTCAGGACCACCTCCAACCTCGTTTTCCGCCGACCGTCAGATCTTCGAAGGCCGCCGATCGCCGTCACCCCGTCGCCGCACCCTATCCCCCATGCGCCGCCACTCCGCCCCCACTCCAGAGGGAAACTGATTCGCGCAGTTCCTGAGGCACGAACTGCGTACCCGTCGAAATACCGAAGCCCTCACCTACCTCCGCAAAATGTAATTGACGTGTTAATAGAGGGAAGTACCTGCGCTGGCGCTTGTTGATACCGGAGCAGCCGTGTCGGTCATAAGTGCTAAACTGTATCGGTCGACGACGACGACACTTACGGCGCCACTTCTGGGACTTTCTCTCCAAACTGCAAGCTCAGAACATGTTGCACCTTTGGCTGCGAGTACTGCTCGGGTCGCCATTCAAAATATTCTCTACACGATTGAGTTCGCCGTCTTGCCCATGTGCTCACACGACGTTATTCTTGGGTGGGACTTTTTGTCGAACCAGAACGCCGTAATTGACTGCGCCCGCGCCGAAGTCGAATTCTGTTCGCAAAATGACGCTCCGACCCCGAACGATTCCTCTACTAACGGAGAAAAGCTGGCCGTAGACGAAGACGTGGATATCCCGCCGCAAAGCTCAGTTCTCGTCGCCCTTTCCGGCAGTATTCTGGCGGATGGACCTGTTTTATTTACGCCATCAAACGGTTTCGTTGCTCGCAAGGGTTTGCCGCTTCCGTTTGCTGTGCTGACACTCCTATCTGGCCGCACAGCGATGTTTGTTTGCAACCAGACGACCCGCCCTTTCAGCTTGCTTCGTGGGGAAACTGTCGGCAATATTGAACCTGTCGAATCCGTCTTCAGCCTCGACGTTTCCGACAACGCACCTTCACAGCAGCTACATTCGCTGAACGCGATTGGTCCCACCGATACGCCCACCTCTGACGACATCTTCCAGAAGTCCATCGCTTCCGATTTAGACCCCCCGCAACGCAAAGACCTTCTGGCTCTTCTTAGGAAGTTTCAGCTTTTCCTTGACTGCAAGCAAGCTCCTTTGGGCAGAACATCCACGGTCGCCCATCACATTGACACAGGTACCCACATGCCGTTGCGACAGCGACCATATAGGGTGTCGGCATCGGAACGTGACGTGATTAGTGAGCATGTTGATGATATGCTCCGACGTGGCGTCATCCGACCTTCTCAAAGCCCCTGGTCGTCGCCTGTGGTCCTAGTAACGAAAAAAGATGGGTCCCTCCGATTCTGTGTTGACTATCGCCGCCTTAACAAGATCACCCGGAAAGACGTTTATCCCCTGCCTCGAATAGATGATGCCCTTGATTGTTTGCACGGTGCTGAATACTTCTCCAGCCTTGATTTGCGCTCCGGTTATTGGCAGGTCCCGGTTGCTGAGTCTGATCGACCAAAAACAGCTTTTGTCACGCCAAACGGCCTACAATGGCCTGTCCTCGTGGTCCAAGGAGTGCGATCAAGCGTTTACAACCTTGCGGCGTCTGTTGATTTCGCCACCCATACTGCGGCACTACGATCCGAACGCCCCTACTGAAGTCCATACTGATGCCAGCGGCGCAGGACTCGGTGCGGTGCTCGCTCAACGCAAGCCTAACTACGAAGAGTACGTCGTCGCGTACGCTAGCCGGACTCTTACAAAAGCTGAACAAAACTATTCGGTTACCGAGAAAGAATGCCTTGCCATCGTCTGGGCTCTTTCCAAATTTCGACCCTATCTCTACGGCCACCCTTTTGACGTGGTAACCGACCATCACTCGCTGTGCTAGCTGTCGTCCCTCAAAGACCCTATGGGACGTCTTGCTCGTTGGGCGCTCCGCCTGCAGGAGTATGATATTCGAGTTGTTTATAGATCCGGCCGCAAGCACTCTGATGCGGATGCACTGTCTCGCTCTCCGCTGCCTGGTAACCCGGAACGTCTTGCGGGAACCGATACGCTCGTAGCGTCATTGACCTTCACCGACATAGCTTCCCGGCAGCGCAGTGATCCATGGATTGCGAAGATCATCGAGTTTCTCTCCACTACACCGACTCCTACGCGGCCCAGGGCTCTTCGACGCCAAGCCGCCCACTTCGCCATACGGGATGACCACCTTCTCTATCGCCGCAATTATATGCCCGATGGTCGGAAGTGGCTTCTTGTGATTCCGCGCAGTTTACGTGCGGATGTATGCGCTGCTTACCATGCTGATTCCCAAACCGCTCACGCTGGCCCTTTTTAAAACGTACACCCGCCTCCGCCAACGATACTATTGGCGTGGAATGTACAGCTTCGTGCGCAAATACATTCGTGCTTGCACTGACTGTCAGCGCCGCAAGACGCCTGCACCGCAACCAGCCGGCCCTCTGCAGCCTTTGTCATGTCCCCATCATCCTTACGATCTTGTCGGCATCGACCTGTACGGCCCCTTGCCATGCACTCCTTCCGGCAACCGATGGATTATTGTTGCGGTCGACTACCTAACCCGCTACGCCGAAACCGCAGCGCTGCCAGCCGCTACGGCGCGTGATGTTGCTGGGTTCGTCTTGCGGTCCCTTGTCTTGCGGCATGGTGCACCCCGCGAATTACTCAGCGACAGAGGGCGCGTATTCCTCTCTGAGGTTGTTGAATCCCTCCTCGCTCAGTGCAGAATTGTTCACCGCACTACGTCCGCATACCACCCACAGACGAACGGCCTGACCGAGAGATTCAACCGCACACTCGGAGACATGCTCACCATGTACGCCGCTCGTGATCATTCAAATTGGGATGTGGTGCTACCTTTTGTAACGTTTGCTTACAACACCGCCGCACAGACCACTACTAGCCTTTCACCATTTTTTCTCCTCTATGGGGGCGAGCCGTCTTGCACAATGGATACAATACTACCGTACAGCCCCGATTCGTCTGAGTGCCACCCTATTTCGGACATAACTCGACAAGCCGAAGAGTGCCGCCAGCTAGCCCGCTCACTGACAACAAATGACCAGGGTCGCCAGAAGCATCTTCACGACAACGACCACGCCTCATCTTCCTTTCGTGCTGGCGACCTTGTGTGGCTGTGGGTTCCCCCCTACAACACCGGGTCTATCCTCCAAACTGCTTTCGAAATATCACGGCCCCTACCGTGTCCTCAAGTGTACTTCTCCCGTGAACTACACAGTAGAACCACTGACGCCCTCTACAGACCTTCGCTGTCGTGGCAGCGAAACCGTCCACGTCAGTCGCTTGAAGCCCTACTACGACCCCGCAGTCGTTTCATCGCCGTAAGTCGCCAGGATGGCTCCTGCTTCACCGGGGGGAATTGTAATGGAGATTGCTTGAAGTGCTCTCGCCGTCCAATCCCTCTTCACCCACCGGTCAATCCCCGAATGAGCATGTACCACGGATCAACGGCTGTCATCACCGGTGGTGATCGCGCGGCTCGAGTCTCGAGTCGAATCCTCTGGCTGGTTCACCTTGGACGGTTTTGCCTCTTGATCCCTGTCTAGCGGACTCTGTCTTCCTTCCAATAAACCCCTTTGCAACATATATATATATATACATACAGAGAGAGAGAGAGAGAGCTGTATCGGATGAGCAGGCATACGACGCCAGCCGGGAAATGCTACGCCTGCGCAGCACAGTTCTCGTGCAGTGCACACCACATCTTTTTGTGCCCTGAATAAATCCCAGGATGGGGCGGCATACATGTTCCCAAATGAACGCCACATACTGAGGGACAGCATGGCTACGCAATGCTACAAAGATTACACCCAATGCGCAATGAAGCAATGTCGTCGTTTGTGCGGATGGATAGTGGTATTAATCCTGATTCTTACTGTCAGGTATTACCCGGTTGCGTTTGAAGAAGGCCGCAGGTCAAAACAAGTTAGCGGAATCTGTGTCGATCAGGCACAAGAGGCTTGGCGGCGTTTGCGGGTCATTTCCAACCCGTTTGTCTGGGTGTAGTTTGCGTTTCCGCGAACAGACAAGGAATCTGTTGGTGTTTGAGAACTCTAAATGCACTCACTGTGCACGCATACCACTACGAACGGTAAGATGCCTCGCCACTTTTAGGGGCAAAGCAGTTGCGGCTTCGAAGACGGAGGAACCTGCTTCGGCTGACTTGTTTGGTTCCGCGTACCCTGCAGTGCGACGGTCGGCATTGCTTTAACATGTGATTCTACTGTTCATGCTGGTGCGCTTTTGTGTGTTGGATTTCCTTCAAATGCTGGGTTGTGTGACGAGCTCAAGAGCTACCAGCGATGAGAAAGGCAAGGTTGTTTCCAGCAGGGCGTGCGGGAGTAGTCCGGGGTTGCCTCAACGCGCTTTTCATAGTCAGTTTTAGCAGCGGAGCTGCTTAAGCTTGAGTTCCATTCGTGACTGGCGTCACTCCAAACTCGGCGCAGCAAACTGGAAAGGACGAAAATGCTAGGTCAAGAAATGTGAGGCGAAGTGGCGAAGAGGCAAGGGGCCGACGAGCTGGGGTGGGGAGTACAGGTCGCAGCGCGGATGTTCGGGTGGGGAGGCGTGTATAGGAGGACTGGCTGCACACAGTGATGAAGTAAGCTCTAAGATGCAGGGGTTCTCCTAGCTGAGAGAGACGGCGTACGTTCGCCGGCATCAGCGTCCCATCTATCGTAGAATGGGCAGACCGAAGAAAGTGCTCCCTCCCGTGGAAAAACGGAGCGTCGGTCAATAAAGCGAGAAGCCGATCGTGCGCGTGTCAAGCAACGTCAAGAAAATCCAGAATCTCGGGCGAGGTCTGCCGAAGCTAGAAGCCAAGTTAAAGCTAGGGAAGACCACCAGTTTCGCGGTTTGCTCAGTCTTCGCATCTGAATTTTGAAGGTGTAGGAATCGTTTTGTTTGTTTGGTATAGTAGGTGTTAGGCAAGTTTTCGTTGGAAGTAAATGGCTGTTCGCGGGGCGGTTGTGGGCTGCCAACGGCAGATTTTAATTTCTGATTCGCTGGATCTGCTTTCACCGTCAACCTTCTTGCAGCCCTTTCGTATATCGTCATGAAGTAGCAGCGCTTAACTGGTTAGTAGCAACCACAGATACGCGACTTAGACTATCGGGAAGAACGGGGTAAGGTGGGGGATTTCTATCTAGCTCTTTATATTGTCGAGACGAGACGCGATTTCGCTTCCCATTCGGTGCGTGTACCTGCAGTTTTCAGATGTCTGACACACAAGGAGCACGTCCTGTCCTTTACTGGTGTTAGAAATAGAATAGGCGATGGAATGATGTACGCGAAGGAAATGCACATATGATGATAACCCAAGCGACGTTCCAAAAAAAAAATGCATACCGAAAATTGTTGAAAACTAGTTTGCTAACACTTCAGGGTTGCGACTCCGTCACAGGTAAGGGCGGAAATAAAGGACGGAAGCTCTGTTACGGTACATACTGTGCTAAATGGGAACGGGCAAGGCCTGAATAGATCCCTCGGAGCCCTTCCCACCATCTACGCCCATGGCCTCCGACACGCAAGGGCAAGATTCCAGCAAGAAAAAAGAAAAAGAAGACACCTATATAACCTCTGCTTCTTGTCGTTCACAGTCACTCCTGATGAAGGAGCCGAGTTGGCTCCGAAACGTTGGGACCGCTTTGAATAAACGCCCTTGCTTGGTGTATTTGCCTCTTTAAGTTTAACCCAACCGGACAGAGTTCTGTCGAAGATGTTCACATTAAATGAAATAAAGCAGCATCGCACTGCCTCCCTCACCCTTCCGCTAATGAAGACAGGAGCACGGACAAGCGATATGGAATAAAAAATTACTTTAGGGACGTTTAAAATTAATCATTACAGATTCACTATTTTATAATATGAATTGCTTGCATGAACACCATGAGAACGAAAACAACGTACAATACACAGACCCATAAATTGTTATAGCACGAAATCGTTTTTTAGGAGCTTGCTCTAAATGATTGCCACGGTAAATACACATTTTGGAACGTCAATTCTAATAATTCTGTGCACCCATTTCAGCTTGAACGAAATTGTGTACACTTTCATTGAGTTCAACAAGACCTTTGATTGTCAAGCAACTCCGGGTGCGGACACGTGTGACCTGATGCCACCGACCGGAGCAGCCCCGTTACCTCAATGCTAAATAAACTATGAGACTGCATTAGCTGATTTAAAAAAATGCATAATCAAGTTTTTCGTGCTTGTAATAAACGCTTGAATACTTATTCAGGACCATGTGTTTATTGGCGTAAATTATGGTGACAGCAGCATCGCGGCTCTAGCAGGAAGAGAATTCAAGCTCCAGCCAGCATTTGCTTTTCACAGATCTAAAATATTATCTTGAGGGGAAATCTTTCTTTTCATGGATGAATACAGTTTGATAAAAGTGCGAACACAATGTAAAAATCTCGTATACAAGACAACACGCCAGCAAGGACGTCAGCTACCAAGTAAACGACGAAGGAAGCTTGCACCTGAGAGCAGAGGAGAGAGAGAAAGAAAGAAAGGAAGAAAGAAAGAACGAAAGAAAGATAGGAAGAAAGAACGGAAGAAAGAACGGAAGAGAGAGATAGATAGATAGATAGATAGATAGATGGATAGACGGACGGACGGACGGACGGACGGACGGACGGATGGATGGATGGATGGATGGATGGATGGATGGATGGATGGATGGATGGATGGATGGATGGATAGATAGATAGATAGATAGAAAGACAATCAGAAAGATAGACAGACGGACAGACAGACAGACAGACAGATTTTTACCTGTTTGTAAAAGTGTCTTTCTTTCTAAATGCCGGATACCAGCTCTTAGGCACTGCCGGCGGGTTTTCAGTCAACTCGACTGCCAAGATTCAGTCTTCTCGATCGGAGCTAAGCAGCATGCTCTGTTCCTGTGCTCGTCATTCGGGATTTTTCGGCCTTGTTGGGTCGCCCGAAGACAAGCCTTTAGTATATGTGACAGGTCCACGTACCCGGTCCTTATACAATGCGCCCATGCTTAAATACTGGCCAGGGCATTGATACGGGCATCGCCTCCTGTATTTTTTCAATTCCAAACGCATCAGCTCTGAGCAGCCAACCAAGCCCTTTCCTTCTACTCCGGCAAATCTCCCCCAATTGCTAGCCTTTCCAGCACTTTATTCACGCGACCGGTTAATCTTGGGGCGACACGTGGGGGAAAGCGGCAACATTTCCGAACGTTGCTGTACGTCGGCAGTTTAAAACCTCGCCGCTACGTCGGCAATTTCAAACATCGGTTGCCTTGGTAACCAGGGACAGGTCGCTCTCTAATTCAATTATGATCTGTTGATCCCGGTTAAGCTCGAGGCCTCACCTTACGACACGCGGGAAAAATAGGTGTCCCTGTCACTCCAACTGTGGAGCGGGCGATGCGTTTGGCAATGAAAAATATATAGGAGGCGATGATACGGGTATGGACTGTAGGCCACAGAGTATAAATACGTATCTGTTCGAGGCGACGCCAGGCTACCGATTGCCCTTAGTTAAGGATGGATGAGCTGAAGATTTTTGAACCTTTCGAATCTGTTATGGTGAGTAATTTCCTCATATATCACCATGCGGTTTGTTCCCGACTTCAGAAGAGGCTGCACGGTGGCTTGGAATGCCAGTCTTCTAGTCTTGTTGTGAGCTGCCTCTTTGCCGGGAAAGAAGAATGTGTAGGTTCTCATAAATGTTTTCTGTTCTCTGGTTACCGAAAATTATCAAAATTCGTCGTGGCTTAAATATGCTCCATTTAATCAAATTTAGAACTGCCGCTCTGAAGCCACTGATTATGAACTTAGCTGACGTGGAGGCCATCGTAAGTGCGATGGCCGATTCTTTGGCTGTCTCATAAATTGATTTTTTGACCCGTCCGCAAACGATTGATATGCCCTCGGCATCTTCTGCCGCAATCGCCATAGTTCGCGTGGCATATTCTGCCACATCGACGAAGACCGCGTCCATAGAATTTTAAAATATTTTCTTAATGGCTTCAGCTCACTATTTCCCTCGTTGTGCTGGGGTGCCTATTTCTGGGTAACGGGAAGCGTTTTGATGCACTCGCGTATTTGCTGAGGAATGTTTAACTTGGTGCCGTGTTGTGACGCGCACTTAATTCCGAGTAAGTCGAGCATTTGTCTGCCCGTTGGAGTGTGCGTAAGTCTCGTATGGTGCCACTGTGTGGGTTTTTGTAAGTTTTTCCAGCGTGTTGTGAGTTCCTATAGGGTCACTAATTATTCGCTAGCCGTACAGGTAGGCACAGGCGCCATCAAAAGTAATTAGAACACGGTCTCGTAAATTTACAGAAATCTTTTCTTCCGGAAACTACCTTGCTGCATTGGCGTGCGTTTAAAAGAATCCTCCTTAATAGAAAAATTTAGTGCCCTTCCACTCTGCGAAGAAGGATTACCTGCGAAGCTGCACGCCCTCCACGGAGTGAACGAAATAATACACGTTTGTTTTGTAATTTACGACTGAGCATACTTCCTAGCCCATTGCCTGAATGAAATTTTGAAGGCCTCGAGCTTTAACCTAGCGGACAAACCTACAACTGCCTTTTTCCCTCCCGCGTCGTGGACATCTTACTGTTTTTGTAACACGCCAACCAAATCGCCACTACCAATGAGGACACCGGACCAGTCGCATTGCGCTGCTTGACGGCCACGTCTAAACCTCGCGCCAACACAATGGACATGTCATCAGTAAGGGAATGAAACATATAGCTCCGCGTGACCGCCCCCCTTCCTCCCACTCCCAACCCGTGCCTGCATGAACCGGCAACCGGTCATGAGCCGTTGCTTAAAAGCGAAAGACTCTGTCGAACATGTCGCTCTAGGCTGAACAAGTGATATTGGCCCACGTCGGTGTTCCAAGCGGGCCAGTTGCTGTTGATCTGGGAGGGATTCGCAGCTTCTCGACCAGCTGGATCTTGAGACGGCAACGGTGGCGGCAGTGGCTTTCCGTTGTTTTCGCGCCCATTCATGCTTCTGTTCGGGAAGACGCTTCTTCAGTTTCCGCTCTTCTTCCTCCAAGTGAACGACATGCACCCGTTCTACAGCGAGTTAGCACCTCGAAGGACTCGACCTTTGTTCCAGCGGACACACACGTGGGTGTCTCCTTTGCTTCCCAGTCGTACGCCTCTAATTGTGTGTGCAACACCAACCCAGACCCGAACCGCTCTAATGCGGATGATAGCTGACAGGGCGTATTGAGCCATGAGACTCCCACGTTTTAATTGATTTGCCTCCAACCGGGCTGTTAGGTGGACACATAAACTGCGTCATGCTCCTGCTAACTTTAAGCTCCTCGCTTATACTTTCATAAGGCCAAAATTAAATTATGCGTGCTCGGTATGGAACCCTTACACAAAAATTAACATCGATGCCCTTGAAATGATCCAACATAAAGCTGTCCGATTTATATTCTATAAGTATCGTGCAACCGACTTTCCTACTCACTTGTTGTATAAACATGGAATTCCTACGCTGAAAATTCAATGAAAAATCTTACGGCTAAAATTCCTGTTTCTACTAAAAACAAATTATCCCTCTAACCTGACTCTTACATCAAGCCGTCCACAGCCCTGTTGTCAACAAATAGGCACCTCCAATCACTCACCCCCTTCTACGCCATAACTAACATTTTCAAATACTCTTTTTTACCTCGAACCACAACAGAGTGTAACCCGCTTTCACCCTCAAATGTTGAAAACCTTGATGCCACCCAACAAACTATTTGCTGTGTGGGGACCAGGGTTCTTACGGCGGCCTAGCTCGATCCTCGAGATTCGGCCGCAAGGCTAGCTCCGCTGAACACCGCCACGGATCGCCAACTTGGCGTAGCGGCAGCGAACAGCAAGGAACACAGGACACAGAATTCGCCCACTCCGACGTTTATTGCAATGCAATAAAGGGCACGTCGGGCGCGTCGTTCTACAACGCCAAGACCACCTTAGCCAGGACGGGAGAGACAGGCGCGAGGGCGGACAAAGCCAGGCCAAAAAGGAGCTAGCCGTACTTACGGCCGCTCCCGACGATGGTTCGTATCCAAAAAGGCCCTCCCTCTCAACGTTTATATAAACGTTGCTTCCTCTGTCGTCCGCCTCGGACCAGGCCGTCGGAACTTCCAGGCAAACCTGTCACGTCAGGGGTTCGGCCGCGTCCCCTCGCTCTCACGGGCATCCTCCCGGAGGGGGAAGCGCGCCGCCGCGAAGAGAGAGGTGGACACCCTTCTCGCCTCCGCGGCGGGCCGAGAGAGATAGGAAAGATGGCGGTGCTCCGCAGTCCCCACATCCCTCCCCCCTTTGACCAAAGCCGCTCGACCTCGAAGGCTCCGGTGAACGATGACCTCACCGTTCGTTTCGCTGCCTGGCACACCTCCTTGAGCAAGTCCCACCCGCCGTGGTGGCTCAGTGGCTAAGGCGTTGCGCTGCTGAGCACGAGGTCGCGGGCTCGATTCCCGGCCGCGGCGGCCGCTTTTCTGATGGAGGCGAAAAGCAAAAACGCCCGTGTGTACGAGATTTCGGCGCACGTTAAAGAGCCCCAGGTGGTCAAAATTAATCTGGAGCCCTCCACTACGGCGCGCCTCATCGCCTGCGTTGCGTCGGAGCGTTAAAACCCTATAATCAATCAAAAATTGAGCAAGTCCCAGAAAGTCCAATCCCGAACATGCGCAACTGCGCCAACGTCCGCGTTGCACCGCCCTGCCACCACATAGTTCGCCACAATCACCACATAGTTCGCCACAGTCCGCCGGTTGACCTGATTTCGTCAGCCGGCCAAAGGTCCGCAGGCCCCGCCGGAGAAGTAGGCTGGGCCGTTTGAGCACAGGGCCCGGTCGCGTATTCCCAAACCATATCCCGTAGGGGCCCAGGCCGACCACACCCCTAAACACGGGCGCAGCCAATGAGGCAAAAAAATTACAATTTTTTAACCTCCTTGGACGCAGCACCATGACGTCTCTACCTATATGTGCGCGACTTCATGCGATGTGGATTTTTTTCTTTTTTCCCCCTCCCCTCGTTTCGGCTGCTTTGCGAGCGGCCGATGGTTCAGTAGCTGTACAATCAGTAGCTGTACAATCCAACTATTACTTAGCACTTGGTTGGTATATATTTTCGATATTGTTTCCCTAAATTGTTATGACCTGCAGTGCAAATTATGCAGAATTTATGACCGAGTGTAAAACGTGTACGTTTGAGCTGGTGTCTTTCTTATCAACGTATCACCCTTGCAAGAACGATTCACACCTTCCATTGCTGTTAACAAAATGTCAATGTTTTCCTTAGTGGCACTGTTCCTGATAAAGAATAAGGCAATGAAGTTAATGTTAACGAAATTCAATGTAATAGTGCTTATGAAAGTGCCAAAATGTAGCAGCTCATGCAGCTGTAATATTTCGCAAGAGTAGGACAGTTTGTAAATGTAGTCATGGGTAATTGGCTGCCTTTCCTGTAATCCTTAGCTGCAGCACCGAATCGTGTTTTGAGGTGTGTATATAGTGAAAGAGCACCCAACTCAATTGTATACCCTTCTGTGTGCTGTAGGATGAGCTTTCAATGAGGGTGTTTGCTTTCCGGAACGTGTATAATTGCCACATGAGCGTGAAAGCGTCCATCCGCGCGCGCGCACTTCGAGCACCGAGTCGAGCGCTTATCTAGGAACACGATCGGAGGTCAGCGTATACTTGTAGGTGCGCAAGAAGAGCGCGGAGAGATCAGGGGCTCAAGTACAAAAGGTTAGCTTCTGCCACATGTGCGTCAGCTTCCCCAGCGCCGCAGGCCAGCCCCGCCCACGGAGCGAAACCGTCGGCCGACTGCCAAGCAGCCGAAACGAGGGGAAGGGGAAAAAGAAAAAAATCCACCTCGCATGAAGTCGCGCACATATAGGTAGAGACGTCACGGCGCTGCGTCCAAGGAGGTTAAAAAATTGCAATTTTTTTAACCACATTGGCTGCGCCCCTGCTTAGAGGGCGTGGTCGGCCTGGGCCCCTGCGGGATATGGTTTGGGAATACGCGGCCCGGTCAGCAGGCTGCCCCCAGGCGGTCACTTCCCGCAGCGGTTCGCCCCGCGCCGACGGGGCGCTTGCCTGTCGCACCGCCGGCGGCTTCCGCTGCTTGCGGGTTCAGCAGTGACCACCTCTGATGCCCGGACCC
The DNA here is from genome assembly GCA_013339765.2 of Haemaphysalis longicornis. NCBI lineage: Eukaryota > Metazoa > Arthropoda > Arachnida > Ixodida > Ixodidae > Haemaphysalis > Haemaphysalis longicornis. The sequence continues at coordinate 186,624,524 of CM023453.1, forward strand.
GGGCTGGAGGCCGCGTTCGTAGTGCCGCCTCCCAGGTGGCCAGTTAGCCGAGCGCCGACGATGGCTTTCGCTCGGCGCACCCCGGACCACGGTGTACGTGCCCCGGACGGGCGCCTCCGCCAACGTGGAGGAGGGGGCGCGATCAGCTGACCGCGGGAGCCGGCCCGCCGCGCAGCTCACTCGCTGTACGGCCGGCGGGGTGCTGTTTTCGCATGCAGCTGGCTCTCGTTCTCCCCGGGGTGGCGGCTGGCCCGACTGGCTCGCAGCAGGCCTGGCGTGGTGTGGCGGCGTCGTGGTTGGAGGGTTAGTCGAACCCTGGGCGTGCGGGCTTGAACCCTCCGGAGACGGTGGCCCACCCGGTCAGCGACCTTGCCGATCGCGGGTGTTGGGGCGCTGCGTCGGGAACCTTCCCTCCGCACATCCTCCATTAAAGGGGCCCTGAAAGGCATTTTGAGCACACTAAATGAACTAGCGCAATCGCTAGATTGGGTCGCCAACGTCACCTGTGCCAAGTATTACTCTTTTACGCGCAGCGGAAAGCTCACACTTTTGTTGCAAAGTTTGTCGCTTTTTTCTCACCCTTTCCTTCGTGTTTTTGGACGCCGCCATCTTCACATGTCTACATCATCGATTCCCAGATGTTCGTCATGAGCTAGACATCCTGCTATTGGGCGGCTTTTTCACGAACTTCCGGCAAAGAGATGAGTCGTCTGCTCAGCGTCGGCTCGCCGGCTGATCTGCCAGCGGAGTGCCGGAGTGCTTTGACATTTTACGACAAACGAAACAAGTGTAAACAAACGCTTAACCGTTTGTATTGAATGCAACACGGCCATAACACGACGTGGATTTTATCTTACGTGAGTACGTACCATAAAGAAAGTCCCGTGGCACTTCTTTGGTGCAATCGCAGAGAACGCCCTGAGCCGAATGCCCGGGTTTGACGCGTACATTTTATTCAACTTCAAAACAATCCAGAGATGCGTTTCGAACGAACGCAACGTCACAACATGCGTTGCAAGTCTGAACCGCGATTGACAGACGATGAGTTGCCTCCTCCTGCCCGTCGTAAATACGGCACTCACCTCACACCCGGTTTGCGGGGACGAGCAGCAAGTCACAACTCTGGCGCGCAAGCGAGAAGGCTTTTAGCCAGGCACACTGCACATACCCCATGCGAGGTTGAGTGGTACGTCGTTCGAGAAAGATAATCCAGACCATGGGAAGCACTATCCACCCGCAGAAGTACAATGTCGCATTTCATCGCGAAACGAACGCGTCCACAACACACCGGAGGCGATGCACACACACACACACACAGCTTCGGTCGCTGCATTGGCTTAGCTGCAAGCTTCGTTCGGACAATCAGCGATGCTACGACGATACAGAGCTGCGTGAGGACGACGTGCTAACCACTTCACGTATTTAAAAACACAGGGGCAAAGAACTAGGTTCATCGGAAGCAAAAAATCTTTCCATCATTATAGTGCCTGAAATATACTGGCTAGTGTGCCGAGGGCGGGCTCCAGGCGGGCGCCGGGAGCGATGTACGCGGCCGTCTGTCGCTTGGGGCGCTGCCGTGCGGGAGTGTGCGCGTTCATCCGGCCCGAGCAGATCGCGATCGCGCGGTTACCTCCGAGCTGCGTAGCAGACGGCAGCGGCAGAACTTTCCATTCCCGCTTGCGACGAAAGCGATCGAAAGCGACGGGAATTCTATCGCGCAACCAAAATTTGTCCCGACCATTCGACAAAAACGATCGTCGCGCGACAAAGCGACGGAATTCCTGCCGCTCTCACTCGCTTTCGTCGCAAGTGCGAACGGGCCTTTATGCGCAATCTCCGCCCCACATAAAACAAGCTCTTGCTTGTAGCCTGAGCATACGGTTGATATCTGACTACGTTACACTGTGCTTGCCGGTGTATTTAAACGATGTCACTAGGTTTGAAACGTACGCGCTCGGCGTGCAGCTTTGTAAACGCAAGCGGTTTCACATACGCACGCTATTTTGCTGCTAATAGAGTTTTAGTACAGCCTTTGCATACGCTAAACGCTAAATTTTTGCGTCCCGCTACGTGACACCGCGATGGGAGTTTTAGTAGAGCGTCTCATCAGTTTTGCGTAGCGACACACTAATGCATACGGCGCCATCTGTCAAATGTTTTCCGAAATGTCTCGCCGGCTGATCTGCTAGCGGAGTGCCGGAGTGTTTGGACATTTTACGACTATCCAAACAAGTGCAAACAAACGCTTTCCCTGTCAGTGTTGAATGCAACACATGGGTGCAGCTTGTCAGAACACGGGTTCTCGCTGATCGAGTGCAGCGTTGGTTTGCTCTTCGCCTTCACGTTCATCGCCGCTGATAAAGCGATCCGATCCGGCGCGTTTTGTGCACGGGTTCTGTGTCGGTTGAAAATGTCTTTTTTCACATGCCGCCGGTAGTAGGAATTACAACCACCGCAAAATAACACCCGGCACCAGCGGGGCCACATCTGAGACCGCGCTTTTTGGATAAACAGTGCGCGGTGCACCAAAGGGAACGAGCGCACGATTCTCCCCACGCGGCTGCGAGTTCGCCGCCGATACCAACTGCAGCCCTGCAGCTACGTACACCGCGAAAGGGCAAGGCCAGGCCGCACACATGCGGCCAGGTCATTCGTTCGCTTTTCCAGCCTGTGTCCATGGTGTCTACAGAGATGAAAAAGCCGAAAGAGCTGGCCCGTAGCAGACGGCAGTCTGTGGGAGCGCAATAGCGGAAGTACGTCACCGCTGAGGAGCGGAGCATCATGGGAGGGGAGGCCAACAGCGAAGAAACAGTTGAAAGGAGGAGGAAATACGGCGCGACGATAATTCGCGGTTTTTGATTTACGATTTCTCAGCTAATACTCATCGCTTTAACAAAATTCTTGCAGGAGGAGATTGCTAATACATTGCTTTATTTGGTTACATGTACATCCATGCATCGGCGGAAGGCATTTCAGGACCCCTTTAAGGTCGCGACCTCGCGAACCCGAAGTGGGAGCGTCAGCAGTGTCTTCCTACCGGCTGGCGCCCTCTGGAGTCACCCCGCGCAACGCATTGCTGGACATCGCGGCGTAGGCTGCGCGTTCCGTTGACGCGCCTCGAGGAGCTACCTCTAGCAACCCCTCCTGTGCGCAACTTTGCGCGCTGGACGGCGGTGACCCGGTCAGCGATCTCGCCAGTTGCGGGTGTTGTAGCGGTGCGTCGGGAACCTTCCTTCCGCACCTCCCTCTAGCTCGCGACCTCGCGAGTCCGAAGTGGGAGCGTCGACAGTTTCTTCCCTTGGAAAGTACTGCTTCAGCTCGCCCACGTGAATGGGGCCGCTGATTCGCCCAGACCTCGGGTCTTTCAGCTTGTAATTCAGCCGCGAGATCTTCTCGGCGACTACGAACGGTCCTACCCACTTGGGTGCGAGACCGGCCGCGAACCCTGCGCTGGCATCGCTCAGCACGTGGTTACGTTTCAAAACAGTGTCGCCCACTTAATACGCCACGTCTCCATGAGCTCGGACGTAGGCCGCCTTTCGGTCGACCCTGGCCTTACCGCGGCTGCGGTTCGCCTCCTTGATGGCTTCTGCCAAACGCTCGCGCAAGCGCCGCGCGTAAGCCGCATCTGCTGCTTTCGCGGGGACTGCGGTCGACCTCCGGGCCCAAACCGTGTCCGTCGGTGTGTTCAGCTCCCTGCCGAACATCAGGAATGCAGGCGTGAAGCCCGTGCACCGATTCACGCTTGTGCGCAGAGTGAAGGAGATCGAGCTGAAGTGCTCATCCCACTCTTGTTGCCGCCGGGCATATGCCCCATGAAGTGGCTTTACGTCTCGATTTCGGCGCTCCGTCACGTTAGACTGGGGGTGATAGCACGATGTTGTTTGCTGCTTGACACCCATGGCCGCGCATGCTTCACGAAAAAACCTTGATGTGAAATACGTGGCGTTGTCGGTAATCAGCCGCTCCGGAAATCCGTAGCGACAAAACACCTCGGACAGCTTTTGCAGGACCTCCTTCTGTGCTGTCGCTTTGATCAGCGGATAGAGTTCAGCGATCCCACTGAAGTGGCATGTCACCACGAGTACAAACTTGTACTCTCTCTTGATGCGCGGCAGCGGGCCCATCAGATCGCACGCCAGGACCTCCCATGGCTTTGTGCTCACGATAGGCTGAAGCAATCCTGGCGCCTTACCGCCTCGCGGTTTGCGCTCTTGGCAGACGTGGCATGTGCGTACGTACCTACATACTTGTGCCTTCATGCCGGGCCAGGTAGCATACCGACAAAGCTTCCGCCATGTCTTTGGCGCGCTACCATGGCCGTCTGCGTCGTGGTAGTGCTGCAATGCAGCCCACCTGAGCTTGCCCGGGATAACGGCTTTAAAACACTCACTTGAGTCATTTTTGCCGGCAACAGAGGCAACCTTACTGTTCCGCATCCGGACCAACTCAGCGCGGACACCGGCGTGGCTCCATAAGCTGAACATTATCGCTTCACCTCTGTGTAGAACGTGTGGTGCTACAGGCGACATCGGTCATTTTATTATGGACTGCCGAGAGCATGCGGAGGAGCGGTTAGCTTTGTTTAAAGAACTGCGAAGGATGGCCGCTCCGCATGCCTCTTTGGACGATTTAATTTTCCCGGAAGGCCATTGGATCACGAGGAGGGACATCTTTCGTTTGATCCTGCAATTTTTACGTGTCACAAGCCTCAGCGAGTCATGGTGAATTCCCGCGCATAGCGGTAAAAAGGTGCTGATCGGGTGAGCCATTGCCGGCATTCCACGCAAGGCTAGGTCCACCCGTCAATAAACATCATCACCACCACCACCACCACCGGGAACGTATTTCAGCAGAGCTCCATCGGCGTCAAGCAGGTAACTTTCCAGCTCGCTCGCAGCAATACCAGCCGCATTAGAGCCCGCGCCAGCCGCGATACCAGCAGCTTCCCGGCGCCCGTCATTCTCCGGTGTTCGATTTGCCTGAGGGTCCGTCTCTTCATTAAGACTGGCGATCACCTCCAGACAAAACAAATCCTCCTGCTGAGCCTCGACTATAGCTCTTCCCGACTGAACGCAACCTCGAGCGGTAGTCCTCCCCCGACGAGATGCACGTGCGCTGAGCGTTCGAAACTTGGGTTCTCCCGCGTTCCGCGCTCTCCCCGCGCCGAGAAGGGTCGCTGACCTTCAGCGTCCTCCTCGGCCTCTCCGGCCGGTTCGGTGTCGTCCACCGGCGCCCGTGACAGCGCTTCCCCGACCACATTCGTGGCACCTTTGCGGTAGCGAACTTCGAATTCGAA